>CM042157.1:73269233-73321733 GCA_023376005.1 Doryteuthis pealeii
CCTAGACAGGTGCTCTACCAACTGAGCTGAATCGGCCCAACATAAACCCAAAATGAATAAATAATCGGACCATATGACCTTTAGGCACCCCTTTTGCGATCTCGTTTCATAAGGACATTTTTTCATTTACACTGTCAAAATCCGGTTCTTGGTTAGGGTTGGGGTTAGGGTTATAATTTAAAAAAAACTCTAAAAAATCATCTGTTAACAAACAACCGGATTTTGACTGTAAATAAAAAAATGTCCTTATGAAATGAGATCGCAAAAGGGGTGCATGCCTCAAGTCATATGGTCCAAATAATTAAGTAAATAAAATTCAGACATGTTGAAAATAAATAAATGAAAGTAAATAAAATTCAGACATGCTGAAAATACAAAAATGTCACCTTGTGACAGACTTGGAAATAATTTGCACCAGAATAGAGGAAATGATATAAAAATAAAAATAAAATAAAGCTTCATTTCATCGCGTAAACAGTTTTACTTGAAAAGCAAGACAAATTGCTTCCTCAGCTCACGTTGAAAAGTTAGTTTCTTTTATTTGTTTTTTTTCTTTATTTAGCCCTTTTGATAAAAGCAATTTTATTTCTTAAATTTTTTTCTTTAAATGTCTTTCATATGGATTCAAAATGACTGAACTGAACTCCAAATTTCAATCAAGACATGTTTCACAAATAACAGATATGAATAAACACGTTATTAATAATATTCTAACTGTTTTTTTATATTTCTGTATTTTCATTTATTTATTTAGTAATATTTTACAGACTATTAATGAGAGATATATTCTAAATCCAAAGAGTTTGTAATATGTTTCATGATGAAAAAATATGTATAAAAAAATATACCTCCAGTTATATAGATGTATTAATACGGACATATATATTATCAATATACAGTTTAATAGTTATACACACACACATAAATACATATATAAATGCATGTACATATATATATAAATACACACAGACATAGTGAGATATTAACGTATATACATACATACACACATTAATTTACACACATAAAAACTGTCAATGACGAAGTGCCGTTGACTTCATATCTTTGCTACCCTAACTTATAAAGATATAAGTTAGGGTAGGGAAGACATGAAGTCAATGGCACTTGGTGACTGATAGTTTTTTCCTATGTCATATATATATATAATACACACATACACGCACAGACATATACTTTATATATATATATATATATATATATATATATAAAACATTCTGGCACCAGATGAACACTATTACAAAAAACACTACTGGTTTTTAAGATCTCAACCATTTGACTCATCTGAGGATTGCATAACTATGAAACTTTAAGTTATGAGTCCAAATCCATAATATAATTACTATTGATAATAAAACTGCTCTGCTTTCTTAGCATTGAGCACCTTTTCATGCCAATACTTTTCTCATTTATTCTCTATTCATTATATATTGCATATAGCTCCTATTTATTCAGTTGAGCACTTTTAGAAAAGTATGCTAAACACCTATTATGGAAGTGGCTACTTTACAAAAAACATTCCGGCACCAGATGAACACTATTACAAAAAAAACACTACTGGTTTTTAAGATCTCAGCCATTTGACTCATCTGAGGATTGCATAACCATGAAACTTTAAGTTATGAGTCTAAATCCATAATATAATTACTATTGATTATATATATATAAAGGATGTGCAATTATCCTAACAGTTATTGGCATGGAAAATGGTTGGTTGGTTGGATTTTATGGCATGTCAACACTTGGGTTATTTTATACTGAAAACATTTTATAATATATTAATAATTTGAAGGCAATTACAATGCGTATAAAAAATAATAAATAAAAAAAACAAAAAAACATTTTGTTTTATTCATTCTTGTTGGGTATTCAATTGTTTTTTTTTAACTTTAAATTCATTTTTTTAAAAATCTATTTTACCCATATATGTCACCCTAACAGGTACTACCACTCCAGGTAAGAGTGGACCTGGGAGTAATAGCAATAATATTTTACTCCACATTCCCTTGAATTCCAGAATTGAAACTTCACCATTAGATTCATTTTAATATCATACCTAAAACACATAGAAAATGAAATGGTGTGCCAAGTCTAAAAACTGGCTAAGAGTCTTTTTGTTCACTTAGCATTTATACCCTTCAAAAAAGGCATGAACCCATTTCTCCTTCCCCTGGGTTTCCTAGCCTTAGTAGGCAGTAATGCTGAAAGCTTTTTAATTTAGTGTGTCCTGGGACACATGGATTTGATTTGAATGAGTCTCCGGGAAATTTGATGGGTCCCAACTAAAGTTTCTTAATAGATTATAGCATTTTTACTTATGAACAACTAAAGCCATCTAACTCCTACCTTGTACCCCATACAGTGTATTTCATTTCCAAGAAACTATTGAAATGGATTTACAGTTACCTGGAAATGGTGGAAGAAGAAAAAAAACATTGGTATACTTGGATACGATTTTTCTGCATCCTTTTAGATTTTTATGCATCAGTGATGCAGGACAATCAATATAAAAAAACAATTGGAATTGTGGTCAGGGGTCTGTGTGGTAAGGTAAAGGTTATCCCTCTTTATATCTTAGAGACCTTGGGGGAAGATCTAACTCAAGCAGTAAACTAAGTAGATGGGTGATATGCTGATAATAATGTGCAGCAGGAAGGTGTTCTTTTAGTTTGCCTAGATCAGTAAAATGTTATGTGATGAGAACACATTCTAGTGTCTCCCAGAAAGAGTGCAAGACATGGGAACAGTTAGGTTGTAGATAGAAGAAAAAAGTCAGCTGGGTAGAGTGACTAATGAGGAGATAAGTAAAAATATCACAGATAAGAAGTAGGAATTAAGCGAAAGAAAATGAGCAATGAAAATTAAGAATGGACGAATAAAAGAAAGAGGATAAATGGAAAGAGAAACATTTCAATGAATGTCAAAAAAAAGAGGTGTGAATCATTGAAAGAAATACAGTGTCCCCCAGCTCCAAAAAAAATGACTTAGTCTAATAAGCAGAGATGCTGATAGGTACGCATCCTGCATCCCTGACACACAAAAATCTAAAAGGACGCAGTAAAATTGCATCCATGCATCCCAGTGTTTTTCTTTTTACCACTAGCTATGAAAAGGTATTTTGTATGTCAGAATATTCTCAAACACAGCCAAACAAGAGTGTGAGGCTTTGAGAAATTGGTTATGAATTCTACAACCCTCTGAGTATGTTGTTTAAATTTTGATAAATAAATCTTTTATTATTCAACATGAAGCCTATTTAATTTTGTTTGCTTAGGATTAGTAATTACTTAGAAATCCACATTTGAAATGATGTCAATTTTTTCTATACACCCTGTGTATTGATGAAAAAAAAACTAGGAGAAAAAAAAAGAATGAGTATACTAGGTTGATTGGGTGGTTGATGGATTTTTATGGCATATCAATCTGTCTGGGGTTACTTTATGCCAAAAGATTAAGGAATAATTTATGTTGTACATCTATATTTAAACTTTTGTAGTTAACATTTTTAATGATATTTTACCACAGTGGGGATCATGTTGAAGGGTTACTTTTGTATGGTATTGATCAGATTTAAGTTTATATTTTTTTCATATCATTTTATTTCTCTGTAAAAAGGACAGAATGTCATTTATGTTGACATTTTAAAATAAATTTTCCATATTATTTGTGTTAAAAAAACATTTTCTGATGATGGTGAAATAAGTAGAAAAAGAAGTAGAAAAAGAAGAAATGAATTATAGAAGATAGGGAAGGATATAAGAAAGAAAATAAAGAAATGACAAAAAAAGAAAGAAAACAAATAGAAATAAGGAATGAAGGGAAGGAAAATAATCAAAAAGTCAAGTGTTGGTTGGTGGGTTGATTTTACGGCATGTCAACCCTTGTTGGACTATTTTATGCTGAAGATATTTTGTTTTATTCATTCTTGATGGGTGCTCAATTTTTTTAAAACTCAATTTTTTAAAAACATTTTTTTCTATTTAACCCATAGATGAAACCCTAACAGGTACTACCACTCCAGGTCAGGGTGGACCTGGGAGTAATGATGATAAAGGGGCACTCCACATTCCCCAGAACTCCAGGATTGGAATTTCACCATCAGATATAGTTTAACATCATACCCAGGGCATTAAGACCCTCAGACACAACCTTAAATCACATCTGTTGAAAAGGGTTGGGGCTTGCCATAAGGGCAATAGGGTTGGGATAATCATGTAGGTGCTAGGGCTTGACATGACCAGCTGATTGATCAGAGAGGTCATCTCTCACTGCCCATCTAGCCCAAGTACCTAAGTGGAGTGTTGCATGTCATGGACTGCTCAGCCACTACGATTCCATCCTTAAGCATGATGGGTCACAAAAAAGAAGAAATTAAGAATTCAATCTAACAGATAAAAACATTGATAGGTTAAGAAAGAAAAAAGAAAAAGAAAATGAGAATAAAAGAAAAAGAAACTAGAAAGAAGAAAAAAAGAAAATACAGTAATGGTGACTAGGAAGGAAAGAAAAAGGTAAGGTGAAGAGAAGGAATGATTGAGTGAAAGGAAGAGTGAATATAAAAATGAAAGAATGAAAATGAAGAGGAAAGGTTGATGAGTCTAGAAAGACATAAGAAAAGTGTTAAAAACAGATGTGATACTGAGTATAACAAGGAAAAGGAATGAGAAGTGGAAGGAAGAAAAATCAAGATAAAAAATAAAAGGCAGAAATATTAAAATAACCAAAAGAAGAAGGAGAGAAAAGGAAAGAGAAAGAGACTAAATGAAAAAGGGAAAAAACAAAATTAAAGAAAAAATAAGAGGTAGAAATATTAGGAGAAGGAAAACGGTGAATAAAAGGAGCGAAAAAAAAGGAGAAGAAAGAGAAAGAGAGAGGAAAGAAAAAGAAAATAGTGAAAAAAAATGGAAAGAAAAAATAAGAGGCAGAAATATGAAAATAAATAAAAGGAGAAGGAGAAAGTTGAAAAGGGAGAAAGGAGAGAAAGAGAAAAAGGAGTAAGAGAAGGGAGAAAGGAAAAAAGAGAAAGAGAGAAGAGAAAGAGAGAAGAGAAAAAGAGGGGGGAAGAGGAAAAAAGAAAATAAGCTCAGAAAAAAAAAAAGAAAGAATGAAAAAAAATATAGAAAGAGAAAAAAAAAATTAGAAAAAGTAGAGAAAGAAGAAGACAAACAGAGATAAATAAAAAAATCAGGTTTTAAAATTGCTAATATCAAAAATAAAACCAAAAAAAGTAATTTCTTTATACAAATTTTGTCCCATAATAGTTGTTATGTTTGCATATGCATTTCATACACTAAATATAACATCTATTATGGGACAGAGATAATATTAGAGATCAGGGGTAATTGGATGCAAATATCGGTTGTTCTAATCTTAGAACAAGTATGAAAAGCCCAAACCAAAAAAAAAAAAGAGTTGCTACACAGGAAGTGCTATTAATTGACAAAAAGAAAAGGTCTTTGTACTAATAAACAACATTATTTGGAAGGCAACTGAGAAAAAAAAAGTCTAAAATGAGACTTTATTTCAGATATTTCATTAAAAACTTTCGCCAATCATTAATTTACATCATATTTATTTTACATCTCTTTCTCTCTTTTATACTTTCCCTTTGCCATTACTTTTTCTTTCACCTTTTATTTTCTATTTCTATTTCCTTTAGACTTTCACTCATCTTTTTATTTATTTGGTTCTTCTATTACTTTCATTTTCAACATTTTTCTTTTCTTTTTTTTAAAGATTTTTGTAACTTTTTCATAATAAATCATTTCCTCAAGTCTTATTTATCTTGATGTGAATAATTTTAATATTTTGGACTGTTTTCCTCATCTTAATTGTGGTCTGTAAAAAAAAACGATGTTCTGGACGCTGTATACTCTGGCCTTCCTCATGAGTTCCGTGTGTATCCAAGAATAGTAATGACCCAACCAGGGAAATTATTTTTAATAGTTTGACTGTTGATCAAAAAGATGATTTCCCAGACTGTTGTCCTCATCTTTATTGTGGTATGTAAAAACACAATGTTTTGGCCGCTGTATACTCTGACCTTCCTCAGGGATTCTGTGAGTATCTAAGCATAGTAATGACCCAACCTGGATACACAGGGAACACCTAAGGAAGGCCAGAGGATACTTTGTGTTTCTACATACCACAATAAAGATGAGGATAACAGTCCAAAACATCAAAATTATTCCTCCAGTCTATTCATTCCATCTTTAAATGTGGAGGTGATGTCATTAAAAAACAATGGTAGAAATGATTGGTATTTCTGTAAAATGTGGCAATTTATTTATTACAGTGGCATATTGGACAAGCCACAAACATTAGAAAATGTTTTAATTCCTTTTAGAGCAATGGTGAGATTCTGACCAGGAGAGAGTTAACCTGTCATCTATCTATACATATACAAAGGCCAGTTGTGTGTATGTATGTATGTCCGGAGGAAACTACGAAAATAAAACAATTACTGCCAAAGTAAATATATACACATGTTCACTATCACCAGAATTTGCTTTTCGTGCAAAAATAATTATTTTATCTATATATGGGATGATATTTGAAAATTAATATTTGAATAGTAAGAGAACGGAAAGTCATTGGTTGTGTTCATGATTAAAACATTAATTATGGTAGACCAAAACAATCAGTGGACCTTTTATTATACCCCCACTACCCTGGCAACGCCGGGTAGCCACTTCTAGTTAGCTATAATTTCCTTTTTTAGCGGGGGTGGTTTCATGTCAGAGATTTTAATGAGCTTTCTCTGCATTTCCCAATGGAGCAAGTAAATCATGTTCACATTTAAACATTCTATTTCAAAACAAATTTATGCTATGCTGCTCCTAGAGAACATGAATAAAAGTTCATTTAAAAAGATATTCATAGATATATGTCTTTATAAAATATTATTTTTCCATATTTTTTATTGAAAGAAGAGAGAATTTATGAAGATATTTTTAAAAATGAAAGAAAAATTATCTAAATAGAAGAAATAAAGAACTGAAGCAAGAGGATAATATACACAGAACAAACATTTATTTAGTTTTCCTTTACTAAACTTTTGCTTAATTTTGCACACAGGCCACAGGTGGCTTACAATACCTGCTGACCCTAAGTTGTCACCCATCTAAGTAGTGACCAAACTGATTATTGCTTTGCATAGGCAAACCACAGATTGCTCACAGTGCCTGCTGTTGCTAAGTTGTCAGCTGTCTAAGTAGTGACCAGGCTGATCATTGTTTGGCTTAGATATGTTATCTAGCTGAAAATATTATTATTATCATTATATTAATTACAATAAATTATATTTCTTGTGGAATGTTTAGGTTTTTAAATCTCAAAATCATGTGATTCAAAGTAAATTATCTGTTTAAATACTTGTAACCAGTACTGTATATACATTTCTGTATGTAAGTATCTATATATTCTAGATATACGTTTAAACATTGTGGTACATGGACAGAAGAGGAAATATCTATCATATATATATATATGAGGAAGGAGGATTGGAGTAAATCAGACAGAATGTAGAGGGAGAAATGTGGAACAAAGGAACAAAACTCAGACAAGTGTATGTAGGAGATATATTTTGCCAAACATTAAGCTCAGCTTCATCAGTCATTTACTTGATCATTAAAGCATCATGCATGTGTTTTATAGATGAGAAAGTGGGCAGGAGAGGGGTGGATTAGGGGATGAAGTCAGGTGGATTGGGATAGCATTTGTGAGGAAATTTGAATGGCCAGAAGGAAATCTTTGGAAGTACCTATCCACATTACTCTGCATATCCTTTCTAACTCTCTCATCTCTTTTGATTTTCTCACCCTCCCCTTCCAAAGATTTCCTTCTGACCATTCAAATTTCCTCACAAACACTATCCCATCCACCTGACTTCATTCCCTAATCCGCCTCTTTCCCACCCACTTTCTCATCTATAAAACACGTATGATGCTTTAATGAACAAATAAATGACTGATGAAGCTGAGCTCAAGTTTGATGAAATATATCTCCTACATACACTTGTCTGAGTTTTATTCCTTTGTTCCACATTTCTCCCTCAAATATATATATATATATATATATATATATATATATATATATATATATATATATATATATATATATATGTGTGTGTGTGTGTGTGTGTGTGTGTGTGTGAGTTGGGGGAAAAAGAATTGAGCAGAAAAGTAAAAATAAAGACATGGAACTCTGAAATATATCTCCTACATAAACTTGTCTGAGTTTTGCTCCTTTAGTATTATCTGTATTATTCGGACTATTGTCCTCATCTTCATTGTTATCTGTACAACATTTTGGCCGATATGCCCTCCAACCTTCTTCAGGTATTCCTTTTCGAACTCGGGAACTTTCTTGTCGTATTCGGGAACCTTCTTGTCATCCTACAAGAAATACTTGAAGAAGGCCGGAGGACATATTGGCCGAAACGTTGTACAGATAACAATGAAGATGAGGACAATAGTCTGAATAATGCAGATAATACTAATCATCAAGCCTTATCTCAAACATTCTGAGAAATTTTGTTCCTTTGTTTCATATCTTTCTCTCTCTCTCTCTCTCTCTCTCTCTATATATATATATATATATATATATATATATATATATATATATATATCTGTGTGTGTGTTGGGGGAAAAAAGAATTGAGCAGAAAAGTAAAAATAAAGACATGGAACACTTTATAAAATCTCTTTGAACACAAATTAACTTTGTGCTAAATGCATGTAAAGAATTAGCATTGGTCGACGAGTTAAACTAAATGGCTAAATATTTGCCAGGGGAGAAGAAAAGAATGAGGGAGTGTGACTGATTGACTAATGTTCGCCTGGAACAAAACAACAACAAAAAATCCCCCAGTTCAATTCACCAAGTGATTAATGACTACTTTTACAAAATAATAGGATCCACAGGTTTTGGCAGGCACATGGAAATGTGAACAATGCTCAAAGCTTAATTCTTTGGCCTGTGATGGGATTCAACAAAATGCTTTGATTGACGTCATTTATCTTTACTTTTTTTATTACTATTTGAACAAGGAAATTCTTTTGATGTATGTTTGAAGAATTACAATGGTGGTAGTTTGGAGGTGGGTGTAGAAATGATGATGATGATGATAGTGTTGATGTGGGTGTAGAAATGATGATAGTTGAGGTAGGTGTAGAAATGAGAAGACTTTTGAAGTAGGTGTAAAAATGATAATGTTGAACATAATAGTGTTGAGGTGGGTGTAGAAATGATGATGATGATAGTGTTGATGTGGGTGTAAATGAATAGTTGAGGTAGGTGTAGAAATGAGAAGACTTTTGAAGTAGGTGTAAAAATGATAATGTTGAACATAATAGTGTTGAGGTGGGTGTAGAAATGATGATGATGATAGCGTTGATGTGGGTGTAGAAATGATGATAGTTGAGGTAGGTGTAAATGAGAAGACTTTTGAAGTAGGTGTAAAAATGATAATGTTGAACATAATAGTGTTGAGGTGGGTGTAAATGATGATGATGATAGCGTTGATGTGGGTGTAGAAATGATGATAGTTGTTAGGTGGGTGTGGAAATAAAGATGATTGTTTTGAGGTAGGTGTAGGAATGAGAAGACTTTTGAAGTAGGTGTAAAAATGATGATAGTGTTGAAGTAGGTGTAGAAATGATGAGGACACTTTTGAAGTGAGTGTAGAAATGATGATAGTAATGATGTGGGTATAAATATGATGATGATTGTTTGGAGGTGGGTGTAGAAATAATCATGATGATGGTATTGGTTGATGGATATTAATGGCATGTCAACCTGTCTGGGATTATCTTATGCCAAGAGTTAAGGAAAATTTCTCTAAAAAAGGACAAAGTTTTCTATGTTGATATTTTCAAATAGAGATAGTTTTGATGTGGGTTTAGAAATGATGATGATAATGATTTTTTTGTGATGGGCAGAGATGCTGATAGGTACGCATCTTGCGTCCCTGACACATAAAAATCTTTAAAAAACTCAGTAAAATCCATGCATCCTAGTGTTTTTCTTTTCTCACCATTTCAAGCTAACTATAAATACATTTCAATAGTTTCTTAGAAAAGAATTACACAGGATAGGTTACAAGGTAGGAGTTAGATGGCTTTAGTTGGGGCCCATAAATTTTCCCGGGGACTCATTCAAAGCAAATATGCGTGTCCAAGGACACACTAAATCAAAAAGCTATCAGCATCACTGGAGAGGTCTAGAAATGATGATGGTAGGAAGAAAAGAATGGGGAGGGGGGAAGAATGATGATGATCACAAGAGGATGAGGAGAAGGGGAAGAAGAAGAAGAAAAAAAGAGAATGGCTTCAACAGTGATGATGATATAAGGAAGAAAGAAATCAGCAGTGGTTCACATAGGAGAGTGAGAGATTTTGGTAATAATGAAGGAGAGGGAAAGAAAGATATTTCTGGTGATAATGATGAGGGGAGAGAAGGGTAAGAAGACTGATGAAAAAGAAGGATAGTTTGGTTTCTTTGTTTAATGGCATATCAACCTTCATGGGTTATTTAATGCCAAAACCATCCTTGTAGAAGAACAGTAGTAGTACGATTTAAACCCATAGCTGAGGGGGGTGAGGAGATTCATACCTTTCTCATGGGTATTAGTCCAAAAATGAATTACATGACTGGAGCTCAAACTTGCTTACTATGATGGTGCAGTCCATCACATTAGCCACTATGCCATGTGAACTCCCCCTCCTGAAAAAGGAGGAGGAAGGAAAATATCTTCCTGATGATGATGAAGAGGAAAAAGCAAAAAGAGAAGAGAGGACTAAAAATAGAAGAAATCGAAAAACAAGGAAGATTTACTGCTGAACTTATGGTGATGATGATAATGATGATGATGATGAGAAACAGATTGTGGAATTTATGCAAAAAATTAAAAAAGTTGATTACTATTATCACAGTGTCACTGACAAGGTGCTCCTATGAGAATATTGTTGGCATATTTGGATATAAGATGTGCTCTAAATACCCACCTAGATTTATAGACTAGCCAAGGTCACATGATTGACTCTTGTAACCAATCACTAGCAATATTACTGGCCTGATAGAATACTTAACTCCTCCCCCCACCCCCCACATTGGTCATAATTAAAACTGCACTCTTTGAGGACGGACAGACATAGGATTGCCAGATCTTTACCAATACTCAGAAAGGACTTTATACCAGTAACTGAGAACACTTTAGTAACCAAAGGATTCATTATCGACGGACTCTTTATCAAGAATCCAATTCCACCAGATAAGCGCTTCTGCTATTAGGCCAAGGAATGGCCCTTAAAAATGTAACAAATATTCTGGAACATTTTCTTTCTGTGAAGGATTTTCAGAAAATTCATCAAACAATACATTTTGAAACACATCTAGCTTTATATTTTACTAGTAGGATCTGCGGATATATCATAGTATGATAATTTGATTATTACAATGTTTGATATGTTTACTTAAGAGCTATTGCAAATAATTCAATATGTAAAAAGTATAATAATCTTGATTTAACTATCTGTATCTTTTTTCTTTCTTTCCTTCTTTTCATTATGCTCAATTGAAACAGATTAGCGTTATCACTTCCAAGCATCCCCCCTCTCTCTCTATCTTTCCTCTACTCTCTTTCTTTCTTTCTTATCATATTTTTCTGTGTAGCATGTACTTTTTCTTTATAATAAAAATGGAATGGTCCATTATTTAGCTGAGGGGAAGACACTCATAAAAAGTAAGAATTTGGCGGATAAGCAACTCCAGATAATCAGAATTTACATTTTGCATTTCGTCTTGGATGATTTGGATGGTCTCATTTTTAACCAGAAGATGTTACAAAATGAAATGGTTGAAGAATTAAGGAATATGAGTATTAATATATAGATTGATTTACAAAAACTAGCAGAAAACCTGCCCCATGAGTGGGATTTGAAGCTAGTTCTTGTGGGAGGGGGCCAAAGACCCTAACCTTGGATTTGTAATAGGTATTCAACCAACCCATTCATCATGGGTCGGATGTGATACAAAGTCGCAAGTTTGGGGCATCCAGTGAGGATCGAACTCGCAATTGAGTAGTAATGGATCTGGGAGACTAGCTTGCTAACCATTAAACTATGATGTGATGCCCAATCATGGATTTGAAGTATCTGTTTTATAAAATCACAATTTATTTAAACATCACCATCGCTATTTTTCTATACAGTCAAGTCTTTTCTTAATTTACTCTTACCCTCTCAGACAGCAGCCAACTTATTTAACAATAAGAGGTTAGCTCTAATTGGCTAACCACCATCACAGCAACTTCCATGCAAATTAGCTGACAGTGCCAGCTGCTTTGACAAACTCCTAACAAGCTCACACTTAACATGAATATCTACATAATAATATTCGTGTTCCTTAATTGTACAACTGTTATCATCTTGCAACACCCTCTGCTTAAAAATGAGACTGTCCAAATCTTCCCAGATAAAATGCAAAAATGTAAATTCTGATTATCTAGTGTTGCTTTTCCACTGAGTTCTTATGAGTGTCACTACGTCAGCTAAATAATGGATCATTCCATTTTTATCATAATGAAAAAGGGGAAGAAAAGGACATGCTAAACAGAAAAAATTTAATACGAAAGAAAAAAAGAGAGTAGGGGAAAGATAGAAAGAGGGGGTGAACACGTGGAAGCAATAACGCTAATCTGTTTCAATAAAACATAATGGAAAGAAGGAAAGAAAGAAAATGAAAGAGTGAGAGAGAGTTGAATCAACATTATACTTTTTACATATTAAACTATTTGGCAATAGCTCTTAAATAAACATATCAAACATTGAAATAACTGAATTACCATCTTGTGGTATATCCACAGGTCCTGCTAGTATATTAATAATCTCAACATTAAATTATATTTACTATAACTAGGGAAAGATTCATAAAAGATCTTTTAAAAGTATTAAGTGTTTTTTAAATCTAGATTTTTTTTGCTGGATTTAAAAAATCTATTGTTGATGATACACAAACTGACTATCCATCCTACTTTTTATTACAGCAATATTTTATGAGGATCTATAAGTTAATAAATGTCATTGACAGCATAGAATTTATGCTCCCTTTCCTGGTGGTCACTACTGATAGCTTAGCATATATGCAACTCCTCCTGGTCTTCATTGATAGCATAACATCTACACTCCTCCTCCTAGTAGTCACTGATAGCTTAGATCTGTACTCCCCCTCCTGGTGGTCATTGATAGCATAAAATCTACACTCCTCCTCCTGGTGGTCATTGATAGCATAAAATCTACACTCCTCCTCCTGGTGGTTGATAGCCTAACATCTGTACTAGGTCATTGATAGCATAAAACTACACTCATCCTCCTGGTGGTCATTGATAGAATAAAATCTACACTCCCTCCTAGTGGTTCATAGCTAACATCTACTCCTCCTCCTGGTGGTCATTGATAGCATAAAAACTACACTCATCCTCCTGGTGGTCATTGATAGAATAAAATCTACACCCCTCCTAGTGGTCATCCATAGCCTAACATCTACACTCCTCCTCCTGGTGGTCATTGATAGTATAAAATCTACTCACTCCTGGTGGTCATTGATAGAATAAAATCTACACTCCCCCCTCCTAGTGGTCATCCATAGCATAACATCTACACTCCTCCTCCTCCTGGTGGTCATTGATAGCATAAAATCTACACTCCTCCTCTTGGTGGTCATTGATAGCATAACATCTATATCCCCCCACCTAGTGGTCATTGATAGCATAACATCTATGCTCCCCCTCCTGGTGATCATTAGCATCTATGCCCCACCTGGTGGTCATTGATAGCATAACATCTATGCTCCTACTGGTCATTGATAGTTCAACATCTGTGTTCCACCTCCTGGTGGTCGTTGATTGAATTACAAATCTGAACACAACACATTTTTTTTAAGTCACAGAGTTGACAGATGGAGAAAAAGACATTTAATGAATTATATTAAAATGTTGATTCTAGATTTTTTGCTCAAATTAAGAGGAACATTCGATATCCTTTAGTTCAAATAAAAATAAGAAAAACCTACAAAACAATGTCAAAAGATGACTTACTTATTTGTTAACAATTACCATCTTGTTTCTATCCTACAAAATATACACTTTTCTAGATTTTTTCTGTAATTTATTGGATTAATTCTGAGAAAATTGGACTCATTGATTAATAAACAAGGCAAAACAATAAAAGTTAGATTATCGATTCTAGACAATCTTTTTTCTGTGTGGAAATTAATTCTGTATGTATTAATAAAGACAAGCCAATAATGAAAAAAAAAAGACAATTTTGAATTATATATAATCTTTCTTATAATGATTTGATTTTTAAAATTTTCCATAGCATGTAGAAAACAGAACATTGTGGGAGATTTTTGTTAGTACATTACAACTAAAAAGCTCTCATAGAATATAGCTATTTCCTGTCCAGTTTGTAACTTAGTAATCTATATATTAATACTCACATTCCTTAATTGTTATCTGTTATCATCTTGCAACACCCCTGGTTAAAAAATGAAACCGTCCAAATCATCCAAAATGAAATGCAAAAATCTAAATCCTTATTATCTGGTGTTGCTTATCTGACAAATTCTTATTTCTTATCAGTGTCGGTCACCTCAGCTAAATAATGGACCATTCCATTTTTGTTTGAAAGAAAGGGAAGAAAAAGGGCATGCTACACAAAAAAAAATATAGAAAGAGAGTATGGGAAAGATAGAGACAAATTCTTATTTCTTATCAGAGTTGGTCACCTCAGCTAAATAATGGACCATTCTGTTTTTATTATAAAGAAAGAAAGGAAAGAAACAGGACCGGCTAGACAGGAAAAAATATATGACTAATTTTAATGGCATGTCAACCAGCCTAGGGTTATTTTATGCCTAGACGTTAAGGAATCATGTTCTTTGCACATTTATGTTTACATTTTTTATGCAGTTATTTTTTTTTTCACAACATCCTATCAAATAATGATTTTTAAATAGATCTATTTGACCCATAGATGGTACCTTAACACGTATTACCACTCCAGCTTCAAACTCACTTATGCCAATGTCACAGTCCAGTATATTAGCTAATATACTACAGGACCCCCCCCTCCCCATTTTTTATTTGTTTATTCAAATTATTTTTTTTATATTTCATATCATGAAATTGTTTGTAGGTTCTTTTTGCTTTCTGTTTTTTTGTCTTCTTAGTGGCTGACTGTAAGTTTATTTTCTCTTCATCCTTTTTTCCTTGAGATTCTTTTTTTCCTTTCTCAAGAAAAAAAGAAAACAGAAGTAAGGAGAATTGAAGAGAAGATAACAGAAAAAAAAAAAGAAATGATATGCAAAGAAGAATCTAAAATGGAAGGTAGGCAGCAAGGCTGGGGCCCTAGGGTTAATGACACCCCACTAAGCTGAACTTCAGTGCCCTTTAAAGTATAGTATTATCTTATCTAAATATATTTTACAGTGCAAGAAAATAAATGTACAGAGAGAAAATATTTGTTACAATAATCATGTAAAAGTAAACAGTTTTGACATTGCTTAATTTACTTTACAATTCGGCAGATTATTTCTCTGAATGTTTGAGATGAGGCTTGAAGATTAGTATTATTAGCGTTATTCGGACTATTGTCCCCATCTTCATTGTTATTTGTACAACGTTTCGGACGATATACCCCCCGGCCTTCTTCAGGTATTTCTTGTCGGACTCGGGAACCTTCTCGGACTCGGGAACCTTCTACAAAAGCGGAATGAGAACAGGATGCCCCCATGGAATAAATAAAGGGTTAGTTCAAAGTTCCGTGATGGCTCCCGAATACGACAAGAAAGTTCCCGAGTTCGAAAAGAAGGTTCCCGAGTCCGAGAAGGTTCCTGAGTCCGACAAGAAATACCTGAAGAAGGCCGGAGGGTATATCGGCCGAAACGTTGTACAAATAACAATGAAGATGGGGACAATAGTCCGAATAACACTAATAATACTAATCGGCAGATTATGTCTTGAATGTAAGTCAAAGTTGATAATGCCTAGTAAAGACTTTGTTGGTTACAACTCAAGAAGTTTGTGAATTGTAACACAAAGACCATGAAGGGATTTAAGGAGAGAGAGAGAGAGGGGGACGAGGGAGAGGGAGTGAGTGAGAGAGAGAAAGTACAGC
Source organism: Doryteuthis pealeii (assembly GCA_023376005.1). NCBI lineage: Eukaryota > Metazoa > Mollusca > Cephalopoda > Myopsida > Loliginidae > Doryteuthis > Doryteuthis pealeii. The sequence continues at coordinate 73,285,426 of CM042157.1, forward strand.
AAAATTGCATACATATAAAACAGAATGCAAGTATAGTCCCAAAATCCCCTCTGACCCTATCTTACCCAATTTACTAACTCTCCCAGGTATCAGCTATTCTAAGCTCCCTGGCTTTGTATCAAGAGGTTTTCTTATTTTGCCTGTTTTAATTATGGTTAATTTATTAATATTCATGTTTTCTTTTAATTTCTATTTGAAAAATTATACAGTCTCATATTAAGAAATTTGAAAAACAAAGTGTTCCAAAAATAAGATGAATTTATTTATTGACGCTTAAACGTTTCGGTTTATTTAAACCTTCATCAGGATAGATTATGGGTTGAAGAAATTGATGGATATTTTGTAAATGACAGGAGTTAGAAAAATATTTTTAAAAGTTTGTAAGTGTATTTGTTCAGCATTATATTTTTTGAAAGACGAGCCACGATCTGCACAAGCGAAGGTGTCATGACACGTGATGTAACTCGAAGAAATGCATTCAACAAAAGACAAGTTTCTTAATATTGTCAGATTTATTTCCATATTTACTCCCACAGTCTCATATACAAGTGAGGCAATCCCTAGCAACTGGCACCCTGAGTGACTACCCTAGTTGATAACACCTTGGACTGGGTTTAATAGACAGGATAAAAGTGATAGAAAGAAGCAAATATCCAGTTGAACAACCAGGGGTTGAGTTAATACAGTTTTAAGTGATAATCATCTGTAGGTTGCAGGTTCAATCCTCGCCAAGTGTGATAATAATATAGCTTAACACTTGTATCTGGTCATGGTTAATGAAATGAGAACAGTCTACTCCTGTGGATTGGTTCTAATTTTCGTAAAGGCACCCAATTATGACATGAAGGATCCCAAGTGTGACATGAAGGATCCTAAGTGTGACAAGAAGGTTCCAGAGTTCAAAGAGAAGATTCCTGAGTTTGACAAGAAAACCCGAAGAAGACTGGAAAGCACATTAGTTGAAACTTGTGTATATAACAATAAAAATGAGGAAATAGTCTGAAAAATCTAAATAATACAAGTCATCAAGCCTCATCTAAAAAAATTCAGATAAATAGAACGAAACGAGTTTAAAGACGTATGCATGCGTGTAAGTATATGAATTTATGCAGGTGTGTCTAAGTATATGTACATATATAAGTGTGGTTATGTATGTATGCATATGAGTATATGTATGTATGTATTTGTGAACTTATGAATAAATCTATTTATCTATAATCATATGAATCAGAAAAATAAGAGAGTTTGAGTGAAAAAAAAGAAAAGAAAACTTAGAAGAGAGGAGAAAAGGAGAAATGGAAAGAAAAAAGGTAACATGATTTCAGTCATTAAGATGAAAAGGAAAAGGCAAAAAAAGAAAAATGGTTGTGACTTACAATTATCTTTTTCTAATAGTATATATATATATTCCAAATTAACTTCATCAAAGCAATTGAGCACATGGATGCCTTAATTGATATTGAATAGAAGAAATATAGAATATAATTAAGTAGCATGATTAAGTACATCATGAAGCATGTGTGTGTATATATATATATATATATATATTATATACACACACACTCTTCATGATGCACTTAATCATCCAATTTATTTTTAATTTTATATATATATATATATATATATATATGTATATATAAAATGCTACTTAAAATGTTGGTTGATTTTTTTAATCAATGTATGGTATTTTAAAAAAATGGTTGGACTGTGACAAGCAATGAGGGTATCTCAAAGTAGTTAGTGGAACATAAGTGGCAAGGTAAGTCATTTTTTTTTAATTACTTAAATTTTATTAAGTTTTTGGCAGCACCTGGTGTATATATATATATATATATATATATATATATATATATATATATATATATATGAGATTAAAAGTTGAGGAACAAAGTGGATAAGTTGTTTCTCAACTTTTTATCACATTTTGTCAGATTTTACCCAATCTGTTACTTCTATTATATATATATATATATATATATATATTATATATATAGGTTTGGAGGTTGATTTTGAAGGCTATCACAATGCAGGTGTAAAGAAAAATAATAAGGTAACAATGGTGTTGTTTGTTAACCTGTGATTTATTCTTAATATTGATATTTCAAGATAAAAGCTCTACTTCAAAAGAACAAAAGAAAAAAAATTCATTTAACTAAAAATGCCATAACAAGATGACAACTACTTCAGTTCCAGTGTTCTTCTGAAGAAGAGATTTTATCTCGAAATATCAATAACACCATTGTTACTTTATTATTTTTTATTTACACCAGCATTGTGATAGCCTTCAAAATCAACCTCCAAACCAATATATACACAATGCTTCAAGCAAATTATAAAACCATATATATATATATATATATATATATATTATATATATATATATATATATGTATCATCATCAGGTTATGTTCATGGTTCAGATTCTCATGACTTTCTTTTGCTACATATCCCTGGTGGTCATTGATACTAGCAGGTCTTCTGTCTGGCAGACGCTGAACGATATAGAGTTGTTAGCCAAACTCGAGAATTTGAAGGAGTTATGGTAGATACAATTATATTATTGAAGGAGTTATGGTAGATACAATTATGTATTGCAAAAATAAAGTGTTATTATTTATCCCTAACTTGTTGAAAAGTCCTGGAAATGAGAAAAAGAAAATTAAACCAAGTTGAACCCACCATTAATTTCACAATCGAATTAGAAAAAAACAACTCCCTACCTTTCCTAGACATTTTACTAATAAACAATAATAACAAACTAACATTCAAAGTCCATCACAAAACAAATTGTAAAAATGACTACATACATTTCTATTCTAACCATAGTAATAAGACAAAAAGTGGCATTCTTATAGGTCTTTTCCTTAGGGCCCAAAGAATCTGTTCTCCTAATATTCTAAGTGAAGAATATGAATACATCAACAAATCTTTTACAAATTCACAATACCCCGTTTCCTTCATACATCGCGCCAAGCTAAAGGCTATTAAAATCTACAAAAACAAAGAATACTCCATTAACTCGACAAACCCCAACAGCATCACCATAACCAAATACATCACACTACCTCAAAGTCCTATAACACAATTAATTGAAAAAAATCTAAATCATCTTGGAATTAAGACTGTCACCCGCACAAGCAAAACAATCAAACATTTATTAAAACACTCCACAAATAAACAAGAGTCCAATGCCGGTGTCTATAAAATATGCTGTGAACAATGCGATAAGGTCTATATTGGTGAAACTGCCAGAAATTTGAAAAAACGTTTATATGAACACTCTAAAGACCTAAAATTGGGAAATACATCCAATTCATTACTAACACACAATTTATTAACAAATCACAATTTTATTTTACAAAAATCTTCTTTTTTCCTAGTAGATCAATAAATAAATAAATAATTTATCAGTCAAGAGTGGTTCCCCTTTGTTTATGTTAGACTTATAGGAAATAACCCATCCTTCAAAGGACCTTGCCTTTTTCCCTGTCAACTGGAGTTTAATGCACAGCTCACTTGTCTTGTGTCCATTTCCTATGATAATAACCATTAAACCACACCCCTCCATATATGGTATGCTTGGCAACAGGACTGGCTTAAGCACATATAAAGCCCTAAGCAAAGCAATTTGCTGTGGCCCCTAACTCTGAATTGCCATTAATACATTGAAATTACATTTCTCAAATGAGAAATTCTGTGGCATTTTCATTCCATTGCATCCAATGCCTGGTTATTTGTGGATCTTTTTTCTTTTTTTTTCATGGATTTTATGGATTTTTACAAATTTCATTGCCTTGATCCAACATTCAATCTGGCTACAAGGAGGTCCTGATTTCACATTAATGTCGCTGCTATTTAATAATATCAACCTTAATTATTATTTTTTTCAAATTTCCTTTGATAACTGCCCAGCATGCCCATTCAATAAGACTAGCTGGATCCATGGAAATTCCATGATGATTAATAATTATAGTGAATGGGGCTGTATAGAGATATATATGGGTAATTCCAATCAACACACCATAAAGTCACATATATTAAGACAGAAAAACAAAGAACTCATAAATTCAACAAGTAATATGTGTATTGAAACAAAAGATTACAATAATCAAGGATACTGATCAAAGTCCTGCAGAATATGCTTTTTTAAATGTTCATGTAATAAGATAATAAGAAGGTGTTGAATTGACTCCAACTGAGAAAGAAAGGGTAATGTTCAAAAATCAAGTCAACAGTGGAGTTACTTAGAGAGAGAGGAAAGATATAGCTTGTAATACCTTCAGCAGTAGGTGAATATTTCTTAAAATGAGAGACGTGAACTCTTCAGGCGTGTTTGTTCTTTCTGACTTGTTCTTAGAAAAGCTAGTTATTTATAGCAATTACCTAGGCTCAAAATCAGTCTTTTTGAAAAACTGCTTCTGATTGGTTGAAAATTATCATTTTTAATATTTCTATTTTTCTCTCTATAGCAGCACCAATCTTCATGTGCAAAGCATTTATTTTCTTCATTCCATTTCTGCTTTCAAAGCATTAACTTCCGGCTCACCACATAATAAAGCTTATCCATCATCTTATGCTTCCGCTCTTATACCTCTTAGTTACTTACAAAGTTTAGCTTTGATGCGACACAAGGCCAGAGGTATGGGGCACCCAGTGAGAATCAAACTCACAAACACTGATCTTCTAATCTACCTCACTAACCATTACATTATGTGAGGTGCCCAATTGTTATTTGCTTAGCTTAGATGCAAGCACAAGGCCTGAAGTACGGGGTGTCCAGTGAGAATCAAACTCACTATCAATGGTCTGCTGATTTACCTCACTAAACATTACATCACATAAAGTCCCCTTCTATCTTTGCTTGCATTGCCTTCTTTTCTACCCTTATACCAAGAAAAAAAGTCTAAAATAATTTTTTTAAATTTGTAGCATCATTTTCATTTATTCTTCAATTTATTTATTTATTTCCCTGAAATGATATCAGATAAATTGTTGTAGATTTGTATTAGTATTTAACAATTTCCAACTCTTTGTGTAAGTGTTTGTGATGAAATTGACATTCTTTGCTGTTATATGATTCTTTTCTTTCACTCTTATCTTTTTTTCACATTTATATTGTTCATTTTAATGGAAGGGTCCATTATTTATCTGTGGTGACAACAGGGTGTGACACATGAAAGTGCAATTGTATTAATATACTAGTTTCAAAACAGTCAAACTATACAAAAGGAACTCTCAGACTTTCTGGGCAGAATATCAAAATTATATGAGACATTATAGGATGATAAGAGGCCACAGTATCCTTATTATACTACCAGATCAAAATAATATCAAAGAACATAGACCACACTCTCTAATTGTCAGGTATATACAAAAAGGACAATGTAGCTGTAGAATAAATATACTGGGTTCCAATTACCATTGAATTGGTAAGACAAGGTAACAAGGAAACCATAACTTAATACAGATCTAACCTTGTTGTGAACCTACTGTAGAACTCCAGAGTATTTATGAAGCATCATAACAACACATGGATACGATTTTACTGTGTCCTTTTAGATTTTTGTGCATCAGGGACGCAGGACACACAACTATCAGCATCTCTGCAGGTCTATACAAAAATGACAATGTAGTCAGTTATAAAACCTCTGTCTGTGAATGCAACTGATGTGGTTGCTCAATTGAATCAGCCCAAAGTCAGGTACATCTTTGTTAATGAAGACAACAGAAGTAGTGAGAAATGCTGATAGGTACACGTTCTGCATCCTTGATGCACAAAAATCTAAAAAAGACGCAGTAAAATCGGATCCATGCATCCCAATATTTTTTCTTTTTCTTCCTTCACCATTTCAAGGTAACTGTAAATACATTACAATAGTTTCTTAGAAACAAATTACACAGGATAGGTTACAAGGTAGGAATTAGATGGTTTTATTTCGGACCCATAAATCTTCCTGGGGACTCATTCAAAGCAAATATGTGCGTCCCAGGATGCACTAAATCAAAAAGCTATTTTCTGCAGGTCTATACAAAAATTACAATGTAGCCAGTTATAAAACCTCTGCTTGTGAATGCAGTTGAGATAGTTCAAATCAGCCTTACAAGTCATGTAGAGCTTTGCTAATGAAGACAACAGAAATCAGTTTGAAGAAAACTAAGCATGCATTAACCTGACAAGAGCAACACCTACTTTCCACCTCCATCCGCCCACAGAAATGGAGACCCAACATGATGTGTCATATCCTCTGAAGAGAAGATAGATAAAGAGATAAAACAGACTACTAAAGGTTAAAAAATAAATAAACAAACCTTTGGTAGGTTATACGAATGTACCTGATGAAGTAAGAATCTCAAGAAAGACATATAAGTAAAATTCTACAAAGCCATCATGCTGGTTACCTTCCATTTTGATGAGGTATCTTGACTCATCTACCGACATCAATTCAAACATATTCATTCTCATCATTTTCAACAGGCACTGCGATGATTTTAATACAAATATTGTAGCCGTTTTGATATTGCCAGAGCAACAAACTATGAAGTTATATTGAAAATGCTACATCGGTTAAATCGAACTTAACGGACCTAAATTCCACCATTGTATGTCACTCCGCCGAAAGAAAAAAAATACCGAAAATCAGGGAATTAACCAAATTTAATAAAACCGTTTATGTAATAAGAGTGATATACAACACTTACTGATGCCATCTTGAAAATGGTTAAATCAAACTTAATGGACCTAAATTCCACCATCGTATGTCACCCCGCCGAAAGAAAAAAAATACCGAAAATCAGGGAATTAACCGAATTTAATAAAACCGTTTATGTAATAAGAGTGATATACAACACTTACTGATGACATCGTGAAAATGGTTAAATCAAACTTAACGGACCTAAATTCCACCATCGTATGTCACTCCGCCGAAAGAAAAAAAATACCAAAAATCAGGGAATTAAACGAATTTAATGAAATTTTCAGTATTGATATATTAATGAATAAAAGATATAATGCACTAGTTATTTCATCTAAAAACTTTTACATTTTTTCAGGTCAGTTAACTTTGAACCACGTATCTTTGAGGTGTAACACAGACTCTCAAAAATACATGGTTCAAAGTTAACTGACAGCGGGGTGACATACGATGGTAGAATTTAGATATGTTAAGTTGGATTTAAATGTTATATTGAAAAGCTACATTTATGCTGGAAAAATCATGTGTTAAATATGAGAGACCATTGATATCTCAGTTTCAATTGTTAGGTGGCATAGTGGCTATCATGCTGGAGTGTGACATCATAGTAACAGAGTTTCAACTCCAGTCACACTATTATGTTTACTTTTGGAATAATACTGTTGGGAAAGGTATGAATATGCAAAGTTTTTCATATATAAATAATTGCACGTGGTGTGTAATAATATTAATAAAAAAACAATTATTATAATGATTTATGATAATAACTAACGGAATTGAGTAGTGATTAGTTTCCAGAGAGGGTCCATTATAATGATATATACATATTAATAGATATGTTTGTGTGTGCAAGTACATCAATATAGTTATATTTCAGACCCTCATTAACTTTCTTTAAGGCTGATTTAAGGTTGAGACAAGTTTTTATGAAAGTACTTCAAAAACTTCCTGGAACTATTTTTGATACAGTTCACTGGTCAGAGACAGTAAGGTGCACCCCTCCCCCACCCCGGCATATGAATTATTTCACTGAACCTGAAATTCAAAGTTCTGGTAAATGGTAATTGATATTCTAGCTACTATCAGAATTGATTCTTCACCTTCAACCTCTATGCGCAGGCACTTGTTTTCTTCAAAAGCAGCAGTCATCACTCCGTGCCAAAGAAGAAGAAGAAGAAGAAACACTCCAATTCAACCATGAGACATGTGTCTTTGAAAAAAACGTACATCATCTGGTCAACAGGCAGTTCATATATGAGTGGGGAGCACTCAACTCCTAATGATTCAATAAAAGTGGCCCTGTAATTGCTGTGTAACTTTTTAGGTCATAGGTTATTCTTTACCATATGGTAAGCAGTTTCGTTTTCTTTCTGTGTTACCAGTTCAGCAAACAAGGCACATGGTATGTCATGGCTATAAAATCTATGTATTATACTCGTGTTTATAAATTGGATGACCATTATGATCTTGCAACACCCTCTGGTTAAAAATGAGACCATCCGAATCATCCAAGATGAAATGCAAAAAATCTAAATCCTGATTATTTGGTGTTGCTTATCTGCCAAATTCTTATTTCTTATCAGTGTTGTCCCTCAGCTAAATAATGGACCATTCCATTTTTGTTTGAAAGAAATGGAAGAAAAAGGGAATGCTACACAAAAAATATAGAAAGAGAGTATGGGAAAGATAGAGAGAGGGGGTGATCAGGCGGATGCAATAATGCTAATCTATTTGAATCTAACATAATGAAAGAAGGAAAGAAAGAAAAACAAAAGTGAGAGAGAGAGTTAAATCAATATTATTATACTTTTTACATATTGAACTATTTCGCAATAGTTCTTAAATAAGCATATCAAATGTTGCAATAATTAAATTATCATACTGTGGTATATCCACAAATCTTGCTAGTATATTAATAGTCACCAACCGTAAATCATTTTTTTTTCTCTTATAATAACTAGGGAAAGATTCACAAAAGATCTTTTAAAAGTGCTAAGTTATTTTTTTAATCTAGATTTTTTTTTTACTGGATTTAAAAAATCTATTGTTGATGATACATAATCTGACTATACATTAAATTATCATACTGTGGTATATCCAAACATACTGCTAGTACTGCGATGGTTAAGTCACACCATCTGCATGCCTGCAGACAGACTCCTCTGTAAAATACTTTACAGGGATCTCACAGATGGCACGCGGACAGGGGGCCCCCCAAAGACCATATTAAGACAACACTGAAGAAATGTACCATTACACCTTCAACTGTGGAAGATCTGACCTCCAACAGACAGGGTTTGTGGGACCTGCTGCACAGAAGCTAAGCAGCTCAATATCGAGATTAACAGGGCTGCAGAGTGGCGATGTCTTCATCATTATAAACCACCAAATGCAGATGGGAATTTCCCTTGTAATGTGTGTGACCGCATCTACAGAATTGGACTAACTAGCCACCAGAGGGTCCACAACTGTTGAAGACATGGAGTGACGGCATCGTTGTTTGCAACAGACTTCTAAAAGGAAAGAACTGTATAAATAAAGCTTGATTAAAAATAACCTTGTCTCACATACTACTCTTCTGGTGGGGGTTGATATATATATATATATATCTTTACTTAAAAAGAGCTTCTGAATGACAACTCATTTTGATTAGTTTATCAATAACTATTAGTTCAACCACGTTAAAATCCTACCCGATCACCCAACATAGGTGTATATTTGCGTATAAGCAGCGTGTCTGTCTTTACTTCTGGACAATATGACCTTTAGGCACCCCTTTTTCATCTTGATTAAGAAAGGACATGATTTTCATTTACACCGTCAATATCCGGTTGTTTTAACAGACAAATTTTAGATTTTCTTTTTAAATTATAAAACTAACCCCTAACAAACAACCGGATATTGATGGTGTAAAAGAAAAAACATGTATTTTCTTAATCGAGATCAAAAAGGGGTGCCTAAAGGTAATATGGTCCTTACTTCTGACTAAATCATATTTTTCTGTACGAAGACAAATTTTACACTAATGTAAATGAAATAAGAATTATTTTCCAGTTGAATTGATGTAAATATCTATACGTAACTTGGTATGACACAAGCAAACATTGTTGGAAATAGACGGGTAGGAAATTGCATCCATCAATAAAGAGCTACCACTTGATATGAAGATACTACAAAGAGATCTTATTGAGATTATAAAATAAGAATGTTGTTATCCTAACTATACAGAATAGTATTTATAGATTAAACTTCTTCATGTCAACTATTTAGCTGAAGGTTGAAAGCTATTTCCAGTTCATGCATGGATTCTAACCTTTTCAAAGTTTGTTTATAGTCCATTTTTTTTTATTATACCTATCTATTACTGTATTAACAACTGATATGTTTTCTATAGTTTGTAAAGTCTTTGACCGCCCTTATCAGTGGGGCTTAAAACATTCTGACTGTATCTCCTGCAGAGAGGTAAGACATTCCCCTACAAATACACACATACAAAAAGAGATATCCTGGATATGGCATTAAACTGCATCCAATGGTGAGGCTCTGAAATCTGGGGTGTATGGAGTAGACCGTCATTGCTATTACTCCCAGGTTTACTTGAAGCCATATAACTATGCAAATAAATGAGTATCATTAAATCTATTAATAATGGAGATTCGCTTCCGGTTTTTGTCTGTAACAAAAACTACGTCACTGCTTATGTCACATTACCCAAAATCATCATAACATAGAATAAATACACTGAAAATTTGAACATGCAACAATAGACAGTCCTCATTGTTTTTTAAAACAAGTTTTGATAAATACATGACTGGTATTATATATCTATATATAGTTTGTTTTATTTTAATACATATTTAAAGTTTACATTTCAAATTGTTTTATTTTTTAATCTTTAATGAATTTGATAATTTTACTTACTTAGGGTACAAACTCGCTGACATTGAATTTTTAACTCCCACCCTCAGGCAAGATGTTTCAAAAATCTATTTTTACATTGCCCGGAGGGTGTTTTTTATTTTGTTAGTAGAATTAACGAAACTTACATGATGAGCTCAGCTTCCATAAAACAACAATTTTTGAAACTCCTTCATACATGTATGTGTGTGCATGATTTCAAAACTCCTGCACCAAAGACTATTTTCCTTATTTTCCATAATTTTCATTGAGTATTATACCTTCAGACGAATGCACTGAAATTCTATCTGTTCTTTTTATTATATGTAAAACTAAATGTGGTTATTTCCTATAACTCCAACCTAAAAAAAGGGGAAACACTCTGAATGAATTTTATATGTTAAATAATCTACCCATTATTTTCCTATTAAACTAACACTAAACCCTAACCCATCTTCTTTTTTCCTAGTAATTCAATAAATTAATAAATTATTTATCAGTAAATCAGAGTGGTTCTCCTTTTTTTAGGTTGGAGTTATAGGAAATAACCCTAAATTTTTACATATGCTAATTTTCCTATCTCTTTTCTTCGAAATCTATCAAATAGATATTTAGTCTAATAAATACAGTAAAACCAGTTTTTTTTATATACATATGACACACGTATGCATTTACTCAACCAGGATACATCACAAAGTCAATTTTTAAGTGGGTTTAATAGAAGGTTTTCTTTCTCCTAAACCAGTTGCCATACCAAGCTTAAAAAGTCTAGTTTCAACTACTACTTACTCATAGTCTGAGGGAGAATATTTGTATTCATACCTTTCCCAAGGGTATTAGCACTATGTGAAGTACAAACAACTTCATCCAGAATCTGAACTCATTTCCTATAAATGTTTCCTCAAAGATTTCTATTAAACATATATTCATAAATCCAACAGAGAAAAACAACTGTTATAAAATATTTGTATAGAGGATTATTATTTAACACAAGTATATAAATTTTAAAATAAATATTCCAGTGAAAATTTTAAATGCTGAAAATTTCCATTAGAAATTCAATTGGAGATGCATCTTTTTGATTATTTTATATCTTTGACATATATTTTACCCATTTTATTATAAAACCAGTTGCCAGAGCAAGCTTAAAGAACCCGATCTGCCCTACTATTTACTAATAGTTTGAAAGAGAATAGCTGGATGGATACCTTTCTCAAGGATATTAGCGTTATGTGAAATGCAAACAGCCTCATTTAGGATTTGAACTTAGATTGCAAAATCCACTTCCTAAGATAATAACCATTACACAACAAGCACCTCTACCCCTATAGAATACATATATGTTAATTTTAATATTTATAAGGCATACATGTTAATTAAATGATTCAGACCAAGTAACCAATAAGCACCCCAGCTGAGAGCTGTTTTGAAAGGAAAATCTTTTGCTTTTCGTCATAAACTCCCGGTTGTTTGTTTACAAACAACAGACGATTTTTTTTGCATTAAAATTTCACTGTAAGATTTTTTAAAAGTTTGTTCATGTATATTTACAACCCAAAGGCACATTTTTATACTAAAATAGTTTTCAATTTTAATAAAAAAAAATTAGTTATTTCATGTTGTTGTTGTTGTTAATTCAATAGGAATTTTCTTTAAAGTTTTAAAAACTTTAAGCGAAAAATAAATTTTTATATTAAAATAGTTTTCATTTAATATTAATATACATGAACAAACTTTTAAAAAATCTTACAGTGAAATTCTAATGTAAAAAAAACAGGTGTTCCTTTCAAGACAGCTCTCAGCTGGGGTGCTTATTGGTTACTTGGTCCAATGATTCTGACTTAGATTTTGTAATATAAAAAACAAAACAAAACACACTCCTTTGGTTTTGACAACACCTTGCTATCTTAGCCTAACTTCCTTTTTCCTCACCATTTCTTTGGATCTTTGCATTTCCTCAGGCGGCAGTACCACCCACTTTGAGTACTCTCTCTATCCGCGCTTGGCTTGAGGGTTGAAACAGAGGATCAAAGATTTAAAGATCAGAGTACCAGAGCTTCATATTGAGCTAATTTAGATCTAATCACAAATAACCAGAAATAAATCTGAAATCAGGACAGTCTCTTCAGTTCAAATGTAATTCAAAGTATTTATGGTAGAATTTGCTACCAGATGTCCATTCAGATATTGGAACCAGATTTTTATTTCTGGAACCTACATGGGTCAAACTGAAAACTGTTTTTTTTAATAGATCTAATCAGTTTTAGCTAAGTCTATTCATAATTTCATTTTGATCCTTAAAACTGGCACAAATTTATGAATTTAAAATCTCTAATAATAAATGCTACATTTTTTAAATGTTACTTTTAGGCTGTGGCCCAACATATCATACCATTCTGAATCAACCTACTACAATCTTATTTATGGTTGATGTAGTAGTATTTGTATATCATCATCATCATGTTAGCTGACATTTCCCATATCCATAGCCCAACATATCATACCATTTCTGGGATTATGTAATTTCTGCCATGGTTGATGTAGTAGTACCTATTTATGTATATCATCATTATCATCATATTGGCTGACAGCACTGATTCCCATGACTCACCACCATCCCTATCCAGCCATAGCCCAACATATCATACCATTTCTGAATCAACCTACTACGATCTTATTTATGGTTGATGTAGTAGTATTTGTATATCATCATGTTAGCTGATAGCACTGATTCCCTTAACTCTCACCCCCATCCCTATCGGTCATCAATCCTGGCAACTCCTCCTCGCGATATCCAGTGTCCACACAGAGCTGATCAATGTAATTCTTTGCTGGTCAAACCACTCTAGTATGTCTATGTGTAATTGTTCACAGAAGAACATCACTTATGAGCTTGTTAGTACTTCACCAGCACTGTCTTGTTCATTTAACTTGCATAGTTTGTATGATAGGTGGTGGTAACTGGCAGTACAGCTGCTTTTTTGACTGGTACTAGTTTCAGGAGTTGCTCAGGTCAGCATGCAGCAACCTTGTGTAATTCCCATCAAGCCTGTTTTTTTTTGTTTTTTTTTCAATAGTTAAATTTCGGACATACATATACACACAACTGTCCTTTATATATGTACTAGAAGTGGCTACATGGCGCCGCCTGGGTAGAGAGGGATTTTTTTTAAAAGTTAGTCCTGTAAATCCATTATTACTGAATCGTGAATTGGATCCTCATAGGATGCCCCATTAAAATCCCTACACAAAAAAGATTTTGAATTGATCCAGATACTCCGAAAAGAAACGTTAATGTCTACTATTGGAAATATTAAATGCAAAAAAATATTCCATGCTGTTATCATTTAAATTTTATTTTTTAATTATCATCGTGAATATAAATCAAATCTTCATTATTTTTGCCCCAAAACCAAGCCCTGGTGATATTTAAAGTGTATATATATTTACTTTGTCATTAATTGTTTTATTTTTTAAGTTTCCTCTGGACATACAGATTCACACAGCTGCCCTTTATATTTGTATAGATAGATGGCAGTGGTAGATAAAGGGTTAAAAAAAATCAGCTTCCATCCACTGGTACGGAAATCAATTAGTAGTTTCAATCAATTTGATTAAAACTAGAAGATTTTTTTGGGTGGTAAGTCTACTTCAGTGATCACTTTGCAGGGTTTACCTCTGCTTTACATGCTGGGATCGTTAATCCATCTACTTAGAAGTACATCAAGAGATTTATGAGTCCAGAGGGAAGGGGGGTTCAAATAGCTTCCCTTCCACACCCGTCATCTATGCATCTGCAGCCACTTACATTTCTGGTCGACTATTAATCTTGATATAATTTCATTTCACACATTTTGAAATTTCCCAGATCATAGCATCAACCTGCCACAACTAAATTTCTATTGATGGCAACAATTCAAATGAACTATATATATATATATATATATATATAAGTTAAGAGAAAGGAAATGAATCCGACGGTATAAGTATATATAAAAGGATATGAAAACACACAATGCTGTTAAAATGAAAATATTTTATATCATATTCATAGCTAATATTGAACAATATTTCGATTTATAAAAATCATCTTCAGAACTTGTTTTTACTCCAGACTCATCGAGGAGGAGCTGAAAATAATTTGAATTCAAAACAAAAACATTGATGTTCCAAAAGAAACGATCACATGACTTTTTGGAACATCAATGTTTTTGTTTGAATTCAAATTATTTTCAGCTCTTCTCTCGATGAGTCCAGAGTAAAAACAAGCTCTGAAGATGATTTTTATAAATCAAAATATTGTTCAATATTAGCTATGAATATGATATAAAATATTTTAATTTCAACAGCATTGTGTGTTTTCATATCCTTTTATATATATATATATATATATGTGTGTGCGTGTGTGTGTGTGTGAAGAAAAAGTGGAAGTGAATCCGACAGTATGTAATATTATGAAAAATTGAAAAAACACAAGTTTATAAATGAGTAATGTTTATTTCGCCTACACTGCAGTGTTTCGAATCTGTTTCAATAGATCTTCATCAGGGCTTTTATTAGTTTGAGGGAAAAAAATAAATGCATCACAGAAAATAAGAAATGTGCAAGACTCTTTTGCTTTGTCAGTCAGTCTATTTAAAAATTGTCGAATGAAAAGCTAGTGTTCTTGGATGGATAGAGAATAAATGAGAAAAGTATTGGCATAAAAAGGTGCTCAATGCTAATAAAGCAGAGCAGATTTACAATCAATAATTATGATATTATGGATGTTATAAACTCAAAACTTATAGTTATGAGTTTATAACATCCATAATATCATAATTATTGATATATATATATATATATATATATATATATATATATATATATATATATACAGGAAATTTATCATTAGATAGCTAAATGCATTAAAAGCTTAGTGACTGTATAAAAAAAGAAGAAACTAAATAAATTTCAAATTTTGTTGGTTTTACATCATGATAGTAAAGTAGATCATTCTGTGTCAGATTTCTCAATCTACTACTTGTACTATATAACCCAGTACTACTTGTTTCATAGTCAGATCATTAGCAACTAAACCAGTAACCCCACAGATTTTGTCTTATGAGGAGAGTGGCTAGACACCCTGCAGAACGAAAAACAAAACTTGTAAAAAGGTGGAGGAAGTTCTTTGCTCAACGGCAATCTAGCACATTATTTCTGAAGTCCAACCCGACCTTATCATGGCAGGGGTTGTGTAAACTTGGTAGTGTCAGAACTATGCTGTTGGAAACTTAAGTTTCAGGTAGGGTCACCCAAGGCAGACAAGTTTGACACTCAGATGTATTAGGGCCACAACTCAGACAAAGGGGCTCTGGTGAAAAAACAAAGGGCATCTCTATCATTGTCAGGAATCAACAGCTTTTAGTGTATGTGTCACTGCATTTGATTCTTTAATGTAAGAAAGGAACCAATGCATCTTGTTCTGGTTAATTTGGTATTTACCTCGTACCCCACTTGTACGGGTTAGGCACAAGGCCCTATTAACGTGGGACCACCCACAAACCGAAGCTCATGGGTGGCGTGTGAAAAATTGCGTCAATCCCGTCAGCATTCCCCCTCAAGGGGGGTGCCTCAGGCGCTGGGCAATAAACCCAGCCCTGCCCCTTTAAATCAAGAGGGCAGGTATTGCCTGGGGGGTAGCCCCCTGGGATCGACACTATTAACTTGTAAAGATCCAGGGCCGAAGCCACTGTTCTGGTTAACCTGCATTATTGGAAAGTTTATATGCAACAAAGCTGGAAATTGAAAACCAGTGGATATATCAATGTATGTGAGGATTTTCACTTACTGAAGCAAAGAAAATTGAACTACTTTGTGTTTTTTGTATAAATAGATATTTGAAATATTACATGTATTTATTAAAGCCTTCTAAGTAACAGATGGCAGTCTTGAGTCAATGACCATCGAAAGCAAAACAGAATAAGAGTGACATTTGATTAGAGTGCATACAATATACCTTTGTGAGAGTGAGTGATGCAATAAACATTGTTGTTGACGAAATGAGGCTTTTCATGGAGAAGAAAAAACAAGTCTCTCAGCTTTGTTCACTAAAAAGTAACAAGTCTTTTGGTATTGTTTATGACAGTATATACAAATCACACCAAGGAGAGTAGTGCAGTATCTTTATCAAATGGTTTATTACAGCAGGGCAGCCAGAAGAAAAGCACTTCTTAAACCAGTTCATATTCAACAGAGAAAGTAATAGCTATCATTATCACATGGGTTATCATAGCAGAGCAGCCAGAAGAAAACCACTTCTTAAACCAGTTAATATTCAACAGAGAAACTAATAGCTTTTTTATCACATGGTTTATTATAGCAGAGCAGCCAGAAGAAAACCACTTCTTAAACCAGTTAAAATTCAACAGAGAAACTAATAGCTTTTTTATCACATGGTTTATTATAGCAGAGCAGCCAGAAGAAAACCACTTTTTTAGCCAGTCAATATTCAACAGAGGAAGTAATAGCTATCTTTATCACGTGAGTTATTACAGCAGAGCAGCCAGAAGAAAAGCACTTCTTAAACCACTCAATATTCAACAGAGGAAGTAATAGCTATCTTTATCACATGGTTTATTATAGCAGAGCAGCCAGATAGAAAAGATGTGGATGAACAGACGCTTAGAATTTTGGCACCTAGCATAGAACATTGGTTAGTAATATCAAATATCATGAAGTGTCTTTTTTATTTTGTAACCTTGTGCTAAGTAAATCTAAATGTAATCAGTGTGTAAAAAAATCACATACAAGCATGCACAAGAAAGAGTTAAATTCTCCTTGGGAGATTTGATCGCAAAAGTGAATTAATTTTGATCTTTGTGTCATCATAGCATACCAGTGATCAGTGAAAAAGGTCAAGGTGACTGTTTATTGGTATTGGCTGCCTGCTGATGTGGGTTCATGCCTATCAATATAAATCTCATCCAGAACTAAAACTGCTTTATTCATTTCATTTCCTTATCTGATGTTTTATTGATCTACCTACTTACTAATGCAAAAAAAAACAACAAAACACACACACACACACGCAGACTCTCACTCTCTCTCTCACACACACACCACACACACACACACACAGACTCCTCTCACACGCACACACACACTCACTCACACATACATGTTCATCCATATATATTCACTTATGGTATTACAAACAAAGAACTTAGTCATTTTCTTTCCGCTTTGATATTGCATGAAATGCTTTTCATTAGTATCAGATTGCCAAGTTTGTTGTTATCTTTGTGATTTTGACTTAGGATGTTTTGGCCATAGTTTAAGTTATAAAGAAAAGTTCATGTCTAGATTTATATCAGAGGATACCATCATTTCCTATGCCTGTGTGTGTGTGTATATATATATATATATATATATATATATATATATATATATATATATATATACATATATATTAATGCACACATGTATATCTACAAAAATGTATATATATATATATATATATATATAATATATATATATATTAATGCACACATGTATATCTACAAATATTACATACACACACACACACACACACACACACACACACACATATATATATATATATATATAATGCACACATGTATATCTACAAATATTTACACACACATGTATATATATTAATGTGCACATATACATCTACAAATATTCACACACACACACATGTATATATATATATATATATATATACATGTATGTATATATATATATATATATATATGTATGTATATATATATATATATATATATATATATATATTAATGCACACATGTATATCTACAAATATTTACACACACACACATTATTTATATACATATCACCATCAGGTCATGCTGACATATATAGTTGTATCTACATATAAAGGTATTTTCACAAACACTGTTTGCTTCTAATTTCTTGGTTTCAAGAGTTAAAACCAGTAACAATACACAAGAACTAAATTTTATTGCAATGAACATAACCAGCCTTGCATTTGATCATTTTGTAGTTCTGAATGTTGAATTTATGGGAATTTAAAAAAAATAGAATTCAATTATGAAATGAAAATAGTTTTCCTTTTTTACCTTTTCAAATAACTGATCAAGGAGACTGAAAAGGTTAATTCATATTCCTATTTTGAAGAGATGCCAAATTCATAATTCATTTTGTTTGTTTTTTGTTTTACAGTAGTGGGTCATTTAATTCCGACAAAGTTTTGAAATAACTTCATTCTTAATGGATATTACAATATTTTTTATAAACATGTTTTACTATTTAACCATAGATGGGACCCCAACAGGTACTACCACTCCGGGTCAGAGTGGACCAGGGAGCAATGGTGATGAAGGTGTGCTCCACATTCCTCAAACCTCCAGAACTGGAGTTTAGAGTTTAATGTTATTATAGAGTTTAATGTTATTCCCAGGATATGAAGACCCTCAGCCACTGCCTTCTAGCACCCATATGATAAAAAGGGTTGTTCAAAATTGGGAAAGGTATGAAAACCCTCACCCCCCCAGCTTAGGTTAAATAGTACTACTACACTTCTACAATGCTTTGACATTAAATAACCCATGAATGTTGATATGCTATTAAACAAAGAAACCAAATCACTATGGGCAGGATGAGACACAGGATCAATTTTTAAGCAGTGTACTGTATCTGATGGTGAGGCTCCAGTTCAGGAGATCTGAAAAGTGTGGACTAACTATTATCATTATACTGTAACCTGGAGTGGTACTATCTGTTAAGATTCAATAAATGGGTCAAAAAGGTTTGTTATTTGTACTAGTACAAAATAAAAAACACCCTCCGGGCGATGTAAAAATAGATTTTTGAAACATATTGCCTGAAGGGTGGGAGTAAAAAATTCAATGTCTGTGAGTTTGTACCCTAAGTGAGTAAAATCATCAAATTCGTTAAAGGATTAAAAAATAAAACAATTTGAAATGTAAACTTTAAATATGTATTAAAATAAAACAAACTATATATAGATATATAATACCAGTCCTGTATTTATCAAAACTTGTTTTAAAAAACAATGAGGACTGTCTATTGTTGAATGTTCAAATTTTCAGTGTATTTATTCTATATTATGATGATTTTGGGTAATGTGACGTAAGCAGTGACGTAATTTTTGTTACAGACAAAAACCGGAAGCAAATCTCCATTATTAATAGGATTAAATAGGGCCATGGTTAAAAAAACCCCAAAAAACCCCAAAAAACAAAACAAGAAATAACAAAACAAAAGATGTAAATATGAATGTAAAAGGAACATGATTCCTTAACTCTAGGCATAAAATAACGCCAGATGGATTGAAATGCTGTTAAAATCAGTCAATCAAAATGATAGCTGACATAAACTTCATAATATGACTGTGGAACTTAATTTTCCAAAATTAATAGTCCATGAAATCATCCACAAAATGTCATGATATTGTGGAGTGTCAACTCATTAAGTCCTAAGACCAATTGAATTGACACCATTTTCTTCAAGGAGATTAAGTATGCACAAATGTACTAAAGTAAATATATACTAATGTACTAATTAGAGGGTATGATGTTAAACTGTATCTAGTAGTAAAGTTCTAATTCTGAAACTCTGGGGAATGTGGAATACCCCTTTATTGCCATTACTCCCAGGTCCACTCTTATCCAATAACATTGTACCTGTGAGGGTCATATCTATGGGTTAAATAGATAAAAAATGAATATTAAAAAGTGTGTTTAAAAAAAGAAAATTGAATACCCAACAAAAATGAAAAAAAAACAATGTCTTCGGCATAAAATAATCCAACAAGGGTTGATATACCATAAAATCCAACCAACCAACTAATTAGAGGAGTGCATTAATCTCAATGGTGTCTATAAGGAAAAGTAGTATAATAGTGTTGGTAACATATGCAAAACATCTTATTTGTATTGTAATAAACATGTTGAATTAGAATATGTTTGTATCTTATTCTATAACTGTTGTGGGGGTTTTAAGGGTAAAAAATAAGACAAACAACTGGTAACAATGGATACAAATGTATTGAACAAAAAGGAGTAGAAATTACAGCAAAGAAAGCGGAGATTGCGTCCGACCATACAGTTACGAGCTGACTCGCATTTGCTTCGTGTCAAGCCACAATTGTTCCTGCTACTTATAGTAGTCATCGGCGCATTCCATTTATGTCCATAGGTTATATCACCTATAACAATAACATTCATTGTATATGTAATTCTAATGTGCCTTTAACCGAGTCGATATGCATTTTAGATAAAAGCGAATGCATATCATTCTATCAAGGGTAAAACAGCATGATGTTGTTGATCTATAATATTCATAATATTAATACTCATGTTCCTTAATAGTATGATTGTTTTCATCTTGCAACACCCTCTAGTTAAAAAATGAGACTGTCGAGTGGGGGAAAGATAGAGAGAGGGGTGAGCCCACAGAAGCGATAATGCTAATCTTTTTCAATCGACCATAATTAAAAGATGAAATGAAGGAAAGAAAGAAAAAAAAAGAGTGAGAGAGAGTAAAATCAAGATCATATTTTTTACATATTGAACAATTTAGCAATAGCTCTTAATGAACATATCAAATGTAATAATTAAATTATCATACTGTGGCAGAGATGCCCATAAGTATGTGTCCTGCATCCCAGATGCACAAAAATCTAAAAGGACGCAGTAAAATCTTTTTTCTTCCCCCACCATTTCAAGCTAACTGTAAATACATTTCAATAGTTTTTTAGAAATGAATTACACAGGATAGGTTTCAAGGTAAGAGTTAGACAGCTTTAGTTGGGACCCATAAATTTTCCCGGGGACTCATTCAAATCAAATATGTGCATCCCAGGATGCATTAAGTCAAAAAGCTATCAGCATCACTGCTGTGGTATATCCACAGGTCCTGCTCGTATTCATATAAAACTGATCATCCAATTTGATACTTGTAAAACTTGAACTACTTGAGAATGGCTACAGTTCAATAGATATCTCAAGAGAAATTTCTTTATCTTGAGTTTTTCAGTGATGGAAATGAATCAAACAGCGATTCGAGATGATTTATTGACACCAATAAAAGCAATGTCTTTTTACACTGGCAATGGATCAGATATCGATAAAAGACAATTTGTAGACAGTAAAAAAAAAAAAGAAAAAAGAAAAAAAAAAGAAGATTGCTTGAGAATGAAGATATAATACACACCAAAACCAACAGCCAATCAGAACCCAGGGAATAAACTTGTCCAATCTGCATAATGGAACTTGTAGTTGTGTGATATGGTGTTCATAGTATTTGTCCTTTAGTACCTAAATAATAACTTTTTTTTATTTGGTCATGGTGTAGAATTTGCATTCAAGATACGGTGAATTTGTTTGGTTTCGTTTGTTTTGTTTTGTTTTACAGTATATCAACCTCAGTGGATCATTTAATGCCGATAAAGTTTTGAAATAAAGTAATTCTGAATTGATACTCAATTTTTATTTATAAACACATTTTTCTATTTAACCCATAGATGGGACCCTAAAAGGTACTACCACTCCAGATTAGAATGAACCAGGGAGCAATGATGATGAAGGGGTTTCCATATTCCCCAAACCTCCAAAATTGGAACCTCTCAGGACATGTAGACTCTCAGCCACCACCTTCTAGGACCCATATGATAAAAAGGGCTTGCCATAAGGGCAATAGGGTTGGGGCAATCATATAGGTTCTAGGGCTTGATGTGACCAGCCGATTGATCGGAGGGGGCTTCTCCAGCCGCCGCTCAAGAAAGGGCTAAAGTGGAGTAAGGCAAGTCATGGACTGCTCAA
This sequence comes from Doryteuthis pealeii, assembly GCA_023376005.1. Taxonomy (NCBI): domain Eukaryota; kingdom Metazoa; phylum Mollusca; class Cephalopoda; order Myopsida; family Loliginidae; genus Doryteuthis; species Doryteuthis pealeii. The sequence goes on from CM042157.1 coordinate 73,307,840, forward strand.
ACACCTGGGCTCTATCCTGAAGCATCACGGGTCGTCGCCCACAGCTAACAGGTGGCCCCATTGGGGGAGTCTTACCCCTCTGCAGAGGTGCAGTTGGTGCATTCTAATGCTCCATTTGACCGGGCGGGAATTCGTTGGGTAGAGCCGGTTGAACCAACCCAAGCTGAGTGCAGTAACAAGAAAGAATGACTGGTTGCTAAATGTGCTACTGGTACTCTGTAACCTCCATTGGGCAATTCCATGTCAAATCAACCAGAAAAAATAAAATTATCACCCACCCCCTTCAATTTTTCATTTTACAGACAAAAATAGATTACAAAATCTCGCCATTTTTCGTGACTACCCTCAAATTTGGAGAGATAAAAATTGACATGATTATAATATTAGACAATATTTTGAGGATTATCTAACGTTAATATAGTCCACACCTTTACAAAATTTCAGAAAAAATTGAAGGGGGTGGATGACATGGCCTTGATGATTTGACATGGAATTACCCTATTACTACTTGTTTTAAGTTGTCGGTATCGGTCGGTATGAGCCATACAGCGAGGGAGTCTATCCCCTTTTCACTAGCGTTAGACCAAGGAGATTATTTTAGCGTCTGAGGTGGAACGCCACACCTACCATCAGCTCCTCACTTACCGATAGATCCCTGTGCTACTCATACGCTGAGTTGGCGAGGACCGGTATCGAACTAGGAACCTTGTGGTTTCTTTATATCCCCTTTTCACTAGCGTTAGACCAAGGAGATTATTTTAGCGTCTGAGGTGGAACGCCACACCTACCATCAGCTCCTCACTTTACCGCATAGATCCCTGTGCTACTCATACGCTGAGTTGGCGAGGACCGGTATCGAACTAGGAACCTTGTGGTTTCTTTATATCCCCTTTTCACTAGCGTTAGACCAAGGAGATTATTTTAGCGTCTGAGGTGGAATGCCACACCTACCATCAGCTCCTCACTTTACCGCATAGATCCCTGTGCTACTCATACGCTGAGTTGGCGAGGACCATCGAACTAGGAACCTTGTGGTTTCTTTATATCCCCTTTTCACTAGCGTTAGACCAAGAGATTATTTTAGCGTCTGAGGTGGAACGCCACACCTACCATCAGCTCTTCACTTTACCGCATAGATCCCTGTGCTACTCATACGCTGAGTTGGCGAGGACCGGTATCGAACTAGGAACCTTGTGGTTTCTTTATAGGGCACTAAATATTCAGAGTGAAGAGACCAACGGTAGGCCACCTCAACAACTTTACTTTTTGTTATAATTACTTTATAACTTGTAATTTTTCTGTACTAATTTTGACCTTAAGTAAGCGTCAGGATAATATTTTTTTTTTTTTAAAGAGTTTCTAAAAGAGCTGATGTACCGCAAAGATGTGACAAAAATAATCAACCCTACCATAACATATCCATTCATTAAGTGAGGATTATTTTTATTATTAGTAAACAAGTGTTTTGAGCTGTTTTATGATCTCTGGGTATTGTACCATGACCACTTTTATTCAAGGCCACACACAGAAGGCAATCACTGAAGTGTGGGAAGAGGCTTGTTTCAAATTATATGTAACTATTTTAATTAAATATTTCACTCAAACATCCTACAAGTACACCATTGAAGCTTTCCTGTTGGTATTACCACACACAGACATACACACACATATATATATATATGCATATCCATATATATACTTAACCTATACATGCACATATATATAAAATACTTAACCTATGCACACACACATGATATATATATATATATATATATATAATATATATATGGTAAAGAAATAGAGGTATATTTGGTACAGAAATAGGGTCCGCCTGGAGAGGGGAGTTTTGATGTTCCATTCATTGTTCATTTCTATCTTGGGAAATACAGCTTCAATCTCAATACTTTTATGACACCCCTTGTGTGTGTGTATATATATATATATATATATATATATATTTACCAACCCCTCTGCATGAGCAGGATGCAACACAAGGTCAATTTCTTTAGTGAAGTTTAACAGGTTTGAATTCAGAGTTTTCCTTCTTCTAGACTGGTTACCTTGCCATGGTTAGAGTTCAGTCTGCCCTGCTATTTACCCATAGCTGGAGGAAGAATTGGATTCATACCTTTCCCAAGGGTATTAGCGCTAAGTGAAATGCAATTACCACATCTAGGATGTAGAAGTTATCCCCCAGATATCATAGAAACAATATAATACTCACCGTTGCAGTGGGATTTTAACTACCATTGAGTTAGCAGACAAGAACAACAGGCAAGCTGTAACTTAAATACTGCTGGCATAGTGAAAAACTGATGGCTGAAGAGTGGGTACTTATCCATATCTTTACTCACCCTGAAAACTATCAGCCAATCAAAACCCAGGAAGTGAACTTGCCAGAGTTCAAAATGGAATGGCCCAAAGCTGGATATAAACAACCTACCAACACTCTGGAGTTAGTTTTTTGCATTCATCTTGTAACAGAGCTGAATACTTGACACAAAATCCAACACAGGATTTGAACTCGGGGCAACGAGTCCATTTCCTATGACTTTAACCATTACACCATGCGCTTCCATATATATATATATGTATGTGGTGTGTGTGTGTGTGTGTGTATATATATATATATATATATATATATATATACACACACTACTGAAGTTTCACCAATTCTACCAATTGGATGAAGGTACTTTTATCTTGGTTTTCTTAAATATTGAAGATATTAGTATGCAATTAGATGGAAAATGTAGAACCTAAAGCTTTGATAACAGAAGAAGTGATAATTCCCTTTACCTTTGTCTTCTCATATTTGTCTACTTACAGTGTCGTCTAAGTAAGTAATTATGAGTTAATTAAGCTCAACTTAATTATTCTATGGCCCTTGTGTTCTCTCTCTCTCTGAACTTGGCACTACGAATCTCTAAAAGTCAGAACAGCATGTGTACACATGCCCTTTAACAACAAGCCCCCTCGCCCCCTCCCCAAAGTATTTTGTACTTTTGCTAATGTTGTGAATGATAATAGGGTAGGAAAAAAGAATGAGAAAACATACAGCAAGATTGAAAGCAGGGAAAATCATGATACACAAAAGGTAAAGAGAAAAATGAATGGCAAACAGAGAGAAAAATAAAAGTGGAAAGAGAGAGAGAAAGGGAAATGTGTAAGGAGAGAGAGAGAGAGAGAGAAGGGGGGAAACAGAATGAAAATAAAAAGAGGGAGATGGAAATGAGAAAGAGAGAGAGAAAATAGTAGAATATATATATGTTTTAAAACAAAATGGGTTAAAATCCTCTGACTATAGTTTCACGCAGTAGCAAATATTCAAAGAGTTCTCCCTGAAGATTTGCTACTGTGTGAAACTATAGTCGGAGGATTTTAGCTCATTTGGTTTTAAAACATATATTTAGCTCTTTTTATTGGGCACTTTTAAAATCAATTTTAATTAATCCAGAAGTAAATATATTTGTTTGCTTTGTGGATTGGCAAATAACTAAACAAAAATACTAGGATCTTATCATCTTGAATAGAAGATTATATAAAACAGACATTATTAGGTACTATTAATTGCCAAACTCTACACCATTAAAATTCTGAAGCTAAAAATAAAATTGTGTATGATATGATGGAATGACCCATCTCCCCCATACCTTAACAGTGGTGATGGTTCTAACTACTATTTAAAGAACACATAGATTACTCTGTGCAGAACTCACTTGAAGTACTTAGACAACGGACTCTCCTCCTAATACTTACATGAACTTACTATATAACAGTGTATATAAGAAGTTTACATATTATTGGTTTACAGGATTTCAGTGCTGTAGGGTTTGATATCTGTTTTGATTTCCACTAGAAATAATAAAATCTTGGGTCATTTGGAGTCTTTGGTTTAGATTAAATTAAATTAAATTTAAATAGATCACTAAGCAGGACTGAGCCAATTCTAGTAGTGACCACCACAAGCGGAGATTTAAGAGGTTTGAATTCAGAATTTTCCTTCTCCTAGACTTGTTGCTTAACCAAGGTTAAAGGGCCTAATCTGCCCTACTATTTACCCATATCTGGAAGGAGCATAGTTGGATTCATATCTTTCCCAAGGGTATTAGCATTATGTTTGTTATTAGCTTTGTCCAGGATTTGAATTTGGGTCAACGAGTTCATTTCCTAAAACTCTAACCAGTACACCACGCGCCTCCCTTAGAAAAAAGAATCAACTGTTTATAAAAAAAAATTGTTAGTGGGCAATACTGTTTATATAAAGTTTTATATAGGTTTGGTTTGTTTTACGGCATATCAACCTCGGTGGGTCATTTAATGCCGACAAAGTTGTGAAATAAATTCATTCTTAATGCATAATACAATTTTGTTTATAAACTCATGTTTTTCTATTCAGCCCATAGATGGAACCCTAACAGGTACTAGCACTCCAGGTCAGAGTTGACCAGGGAGCAATGGTGATGAAGGGGTGCTCCACATTCCCCAAACCTGGAACCTCACTATCAGATAGAGTTTAACGTCATGTAGACCCTCAGCCATCGCCTTCTAGCACACATGATAAGAAGGATTGGGGCTTGCCAAAAGGGCAATAGGGTTGGGGCAATCATATAGGTGCTAGGGCTTGATGTGGCCAGCCAATTGCTCGGAGGGGACCTCTCCGACTGCCTGTCTAGCTCAAGAAAAGCCTAAAGTGGAATATTGCAAGTCATGGACTACTCAGCCACCTGGGTTCTATACTTAAGCATCACGAGTCACCACCCACGGCCAACAGGTGGCCCCATTGGGGGAGTCTTACCCCTCTACAGAGGTGCAGTCGGTGCATTCTAACGCCCCAGCCGACAGGACGGAAAGTTTGATATGGATTCTTAATTAAAAAGTATATACAACTCTGACATGCTTGTCAATTACCCAATATATATATTATATGTATATTATACTATATTTCAATGAAAGTATATTATACTATATTTCAATGAAAGATGCATTTTTCCCATAATAAGCTGAGAAAATTTACCCTATACCCTTGGCTGGTTGGTTGGTTGGTTGTTCCAAGTACATTTATAGAATTTACTGAATCTCTTACAAAGGCCGACCATGCCTGGCGATCCGATGCAAGCAAATGGGTGATATCCAGCCAGTCACACTTCCATCGGTGCAATCCGTAGACATGTGGGCCAATATTTCGTTTAAGATCAACCTTTACCATCATTAGCCACCCTATAACCTACCTACGGCTAGTATTTTTTAAGGTACATTCTTGAGACTGAAGCATCTTCAGCAGTGTGAAATACAATACATACATATATATATATACAAATAAATATACTACATATATATATATATATATATATATATATATATGTGTGTGTGTTACCACAGTGTATGGTTAACACCATCTTACTTGAAGAGACAGTAATAAGCCAATATATTCAGTATTATTAATGGAGATTAGTTTCTATGCAATCAAATATATATATATATATATATATATACATATATATATATAAAAACTAATTACAGTAAATATCTAATCATTTATGAATTACAGAACTTAAAAATAAAATTTAAATAATAAAAACATTTAATCGTAAAAAAAAAAAAATTCCTTTACTAAAAGTCTTTTGAATTCCAACCGTCACATTCTTAACACCCATCCCCTTCCGTTTAAATTGTTTTCGCCGTGTTGCCAACATCTCAAAAATTCGCTACATTTGTTGTCAAAATATATACATGGATCATGACCGACATATATATGGCGCGAAATGCCCACGTTGGTGAATATTGTAACGTCTTTCGTTTTTTGCAGTATTAAGGTTTTTTGTTTTGTAAACTCATTTTGACTTTCCTCTCCGACCCAAACAACTACGGGAGTGAATGAGCTCTGATGATGATTTTTGTAAAATCGAAATATTGATCAATATCAGCTATGATTATATTATAAATTGTTTTCTTCTTTAACAGCATTGTGTGATGTTTTCATTCCACCTTTTCTTACTCATATATATATATACATACACAGAAATTAGTAGTGGCTATACACTACATTACACAATCTTTTATTCTTTTGTAAACTGTAAGAATAACATTATTTGGATTGACTCCAAACATCTAATCATGCAATCAAAAAGGTGTTAAAAGGCATCATTATAGATGCATAAAGAGATTTTCTACATTTAACCTCTCAACTGAGGACACATGTTCTCACAAAATGGAGGTTCAAATAACTTTTGCAATGCATAGAAAAAAAAAAAAAAAAAAAAAATAGTTTCTTTGCTTTAAGTGTAAAAAAACATTAACTGGTCGGTTGGATTTTGCAACATGTCAACCTGAACAATATATTCCTCTGTTCCGTCATTGTTCACTATATGTTTGTTCTCTTGGTGTGTCTGTGATCCAAGCATTGACCTCTGACCTTGTGTATGTAGAATAAACATCATACTCCCAATCACAAGGCTGTGACTAGCGTCCAGTCACCAGACAAAAAACACAGTAACTGAATACACTCTGTAGTAATTGCGAGGACATGGTTTTAGAGTGTATATTTGTACCCATATATACTGAACATTTGACCATGTCCTCTCAGTGGCCACAAATGAGACAAATTGACAGATGGCTAAAGGCTAGTCAGTTGCTGAAACAAAGAGAACAAACATATAGTGAACAATTACGGAACAGAGGAATATATTGTTCACAACCCTTGTTGGGTTATTTTGTTTCATTCATTCTTCACGGCTGCTCAATTTTTTAAAAACACATTTTCTAAAATTCATTTTTGTCTATGTAACCCTAACAGGTATGACAACTTCGGGTCCGACCTGGGAGCAATGGTGACGAAGGGGTACTCCATATTCCCCAGAGCTCTAGAATTGGAACTTCACCATCAGATAGAGTTTAACATCATAACCAGGACACTAATACCCTCAACCACTGCCTTCTAGCAAATATATGATAAAAAGAGTTATATGATTAAAATAGGGTGGGGGTTTGCCATTCACTTACCCACAATGCATCTGAACTATCCTTTAAGAAGACACCCTTCTTCCCCTCCAGCTTCTTCATTTGTTAGCATGCTAATGAACACTACTCGACCACATGTATATAATTACTCATTCTGCAAGTGAGACAGGTTTGTGCCTACTTTGCTCCACGAGGTAAGTCTCCCCTCTCGCTACATATGAGGAGGAGGGAGGTCAATAAGTCTGTAGCCTGATAGCTGAATTTTCATTGTACAATAGTCAATCTGTGTGATTAATGGTAAAATGTCAAGCTATGGGGGCGGGGAGATGAAGAATAATCAAACTAAGTTCCAATTACTGTCAAATTGGTAAGACATGGCAACAAGCTGTTGTAACTCAATACAATCCCATCCTGTCGCTATTCTACTGCAGACTGACAGGGTATTTATAAAACTCCACAATATCATAGAAACCAAGCAGCCAATCAGAACTCAGGAAATGGAATCACCCAAATGCATGAATGGACTATTCTTGATTTCTATAAATACCAACTGTCTTGGACACTGCTTCAGTTGTGCTTAGCTAGTTGCTGTTATTCAAACCAACAGTAGATTAACTGACTTCAATAAGGGCATTCACAAAGAAGGAGATTATGTTGAAAAATAAATATTTGCTGAATAAAATAAATGTTTTTGCATCATTAGACTATGGATATGGTGTTTTGACAGTATGAGAGACATATTTAGATAAACAGATTAGAGAAAAATTCTCAATAAAGACAAAATAATGCCATGGGATATTTTGAAGATAGTTCAGCTGAGATAAATTACATTTAAAAGTTTGATAAATGATTTGCATATGATTTGCATAAAACATAGAACTATAAATGGAGAGACTATTTATCAGAGGGGCAGGTTTAGTTCAGTCGGTAGAGCACTCACCTAAGAATCGCAAGGTTTCTGGTTCAATACCATTCTCCACCACTTCAATGCATGAGTAGCACAGATTGGGTAATCTTATCTGTGTGGTAAAGTGGGAAGCTGACGATAGATGTGGCGCCACACCTCAGAAAAAAAAAATCTCCTTGGTTTAGTGCCAATAAAAAGGGGATAGCCTCCCTCACTGTTTGGTTAATACTGACAATAGACCACTCTGCAAACTTTTTTTACTTTTATTTATGAGATGCAGACTAATTCAAATAATCACAATAATAAGTCAACCCTGACTAAATAATGATGAATTATTCATTTCAGTCTTGGCTCGTTAGTTGGGTTTTATGGCATGACAATTGCTGTTGTGTTATTTTATGCCGAAGACGTTTTGTTTTATTCTTTCTTCATGAGTATTCAAAATTTTTTTAAACATCATTTTAAATTCATTTTATTCTAATTAACCCACGGATGAACCCACAATAGATACCACTTAAAGAAAAATGTCTATGAAATGAAAAAAATGATAGTTAATTTGAATAATTTAATCTATTTATTTAAGTAATATTTTATGAAGCCAGAATGTCGAGCTATTAGATAAAAAAATGTTTCCATCTTATCTGTTATTAGTTTATTTACTGCTAACTAATTTAATCTATGTTGTTTAAGGAATATTCTATGAAGCCAGTATATCGAGCTATTAAATAAAAATGTTTTTGTTTATCTGTTATTAGTTTATTTACAGCTATTTAATTTAATCTATTTTATTTAAGGAATATTTTACAAAGCCAGAATATTTAACTATTCAATAAAAATGTTTTTGTTTTATCTGTTATTAATTTATTTTAAGGGCCGGTTTAGCTCAGTCAGTAGAGCGTTCGACTAGGAACCACAACGTTCTGGGTGCAATTGCCAACTCAGAAGGTGGACTGCGAGTAATGTTGATGAAGGGCACTCCACACTTCCCAAAGGTCCAGAATTGAAAGTTCACCATTAGATGCAATTTAACATCATACCCAGAACACTTCGACAGTTTGGGTAAATATAGCTTCAGTTTTGATTCCTTTTGAACACACCTTGTATAAACATTTCTTAGAAACTTAATGTTAATTGTGCATTAGAGATTGCTAAACATGCTACCTGATTCAAATGTGAATGTTCTATTTCCAAGCCTTTTCAGTAGTTCATCTTTACACGCTAGGTTGAATAAGAGCATGTAATTAGATCACATGTTTTATATATGTGTATAATTACTGGCATTAAATATGAAAACATTAAAAAAAAATTGACCCGCTAGTCTCCTTGTGCAAATCATCAGCAAATGGAGTTAGATTCTACTTGGATCATGCTAATCTTTCAGGGGATAAGTTGTAATAGGTTCTGGTTAAACATGCAAATCATCCTTAAAAATTAAACGGAAACTTATTTGGTGGTTCCCCATGACAGTTTAACTACAGTGTATGAATGAACTTTTTTGCGAATTCGGTTACGGTTTAGGGGTTTGGGGATTAAGGTTGTTTTTAATTATGTATTGCTTAAAAAAACAAAAAAAAACCCCAAATTACTATACATTTAATGTTGAAAAATATTTTTTTTAAAACCAAGTTTAATTGAAATTATACATTGCAATACTAACACAAACAACTGAGACTAATGTGTCTACTGTTGGATTCAATAATTAATTTCAATGGTTAATTAAATGTATTGTAATTTGGGGTATTTTGGTTTTGTTGTTGTTGTTGTTGCTTTTGTTTTTAAAGCAATATATAATTAAAAACAACCTTAATCACCAAAACGAACCCCATTCACAAAAAAGTTCATTCATACACTGTAGTTAAACTATCATGGATCATCACCAAATAAGTTTCCATTTTAATTTTGAGGACGATTTGCAAGTTTAACATAGGTTCTTTCTTTGACTGAAGAAGAAAATTTGGTTATTTCCTATAAGTCTAATATAAACAAAGGGGAACCACTCTTGACTGATAAATTATTTATCTATTTTCCCATTAAACTAACCCTAACCCTGTCTTCTTTTTTCCTTGTAGATCAATAAATAAATAAATAATTTATCAGTCAAAAATGGTTCCCCTTTGTTTATGTTAGACTTATAGGAAATAACCGGAAATTTTATTTGTTCAATATCTCACTGTCTGGCCAACCAGCATTTCAAATACACTGAGTACTCTTCAGAAAAAGAAGAAAAAAATTATATTAAAGATTCAGTCTCAATATTTTTTGATCACATCTTGTATCCTTGAACAACCAAGTACACGAAGGAAGATGTAAGCAGCCTTAGGCCTTCGTGTAGTAAATAATGGGTACACAAAGGGAGAAAACTCAGATCCAAATGTTGCTCACACATACACATTGGAAAGGTTACAATAATAAAAGCAGAAAAACAATGAGCAGAGTATGGATGTTATTGTAAGCAATTTAAAAAAAAAGAATAGAAATCCGGTGTTCCAACAACTATATATATATATATATATATATATATATATATATATATATGTGTGTGTGTGTGTGTGTGTGTGTGTGTGTGTGTAGAATAATCATAATAGTTCAATAACTGTTGAATTGGTAAAACAAGGCAACAAGTAGTCATAACTGAATACAAATCTATCTTGCTGCAATACTACTGCAAAATGCCAGGTTATTTATGAAGCCTCATAACATCAGAGAAACCAAGCAGCCAAGTTTAGTAACATACACAGGACACCAATGGGAGCACTATTACACCTCTGCAGTGGATACAGCCAGTGTATTGGTCCCAGAGAAAGATTTTAACATATGATTATTCTACTATATATATATATATATATTATATATATATATATATATATAAACCTGTTGGTACAATTATATATATATATATATATAGATAGATAGATAGATAGATAAACCTGTTGGTATAATACAATACATTATATATAAACTTTATATAAACTATATGTTTGGTTGTGATAATTAATATATGTAATATAATTCCTCTATTTACAAAATTATATATAAACATCTTGGTACAAGATAAATATATATAAATATAACTTATTGCTACAATATACATATATATTTAATGAGTCTATAAGTATCTACAATCTTGGGTATAATAAATTGCATAACAGTTCATAGAAAGGTAGTACTTTATTTTGCCAAGGACCTTTGGTTAAAAATAATATTCCTACTGATCTGTTTTTTTTATATACTTGTATCGTACTTCCCATGGTAACAAGTTTAATCAACACATTGGGATAAAAGAAGGTAAGTCTAACCTTAATTCCACCTGTTGCCTTGTACGGTATGTATTTTTAGGCAACGGCTGGGAGAAGTTAAGTCCGATTTTAAATTCTGCAACAAGCTGATCTGACTTGTCAACTTGCTATCAGATCTGGCAAACAAACAAGCAAGATTTCTCTGCAACTATATGAGATATGCTGGGCTGCGCCATTGAACAACAGAATATCTCCCCAAAGGGTGCAAATATAACAAAATGCAGCATGATCATTCCTGTTGAAAATCATATATATATATATATATATTTACAAACACCTCCACACAAGCAGGATGTGACACAAGGTCAATATCTTAAGCGGAGTTTGATGTAGAATAATCAAACTAAGTTCCAATTACCGTCGAATTGGTCAGACACGGCAACAAGCAGTCGTAACTTAAATATGAACCTGTTGCTGCAACCCTATTGCAGAATGACAGGGTATTTATAAAACTCCACAACATCATAGAAACCAAGCAGCCAATCTGAACTCAAGGAATGGAATCACCCAAATACATGAATGGACTATTCTTGATTTCCATAAATACCAACTGTCTTGGACACTGCTTGAATTGTGCTTAGCCAGTTGCTGTTGTTCAAACCAACAGTAGACTGACTGACTGACTTCAATATATAACAGGTTTGAATTCAGAGTTTTCCTTCTCCTAGACTGGTTACCTAGCCATGGTTAAAAAGGCAAGTCTGTCTAGCTATTTAGCCATAGCTGGAGGGAGAATTGGCTTCATACCTTTCCCAAGGGTATTAGCACCATGTAAAATGCAAACAGCTTTGTCTAGCAATTGAACTCGTGTTGGTAAGTCCATTTCCTATGACTCTAAACATTAGACCATGTGCTTCCTGTTGAAATCCGTATAAGTTGATCAGTATTCACCTGTGTTGAAACTGTTCAGAGAATCCTGTTGGGAGGTGGATTATATAGCAGGTTGGGCTATTCCACTGCATACCTTGGCCTAGCACATTCCCAGGATTCTGATTGGCTGCTGGTTTTAGTGTGGATACTTTAATCCTTAAATACCCAACACATGACTGTGTTCTAGTCATTGGTATAGAGCCTGTATTCAGTTACAGTATAACTCAGTCCATAGAGCGTCTGACTAGGAACCACAATATTCCTGGGTCAATACTGGCCCTCGCCAACTCAGCATATGTGTAGCATAGGGATCTGTACAGTAAAGTGAGGAACTGATGGTAGGTGTGGCACTCCGCCTCAGACACCAAAACAATCTCTCTGGTCTAGCGCTAATGAAAAGGGGATAGACTCCCACACTGTCTGGCTGATACAGACTTTAGGCCACCCTGACGACTTACTTTATATCATCATTATATATATACACACACACATATACATACTTTTACATATACACAGATACCTGTGTGTGCACATTTACACCTCCATTTGGTCTTATAAACACAGAAGGTCACATGCACACACACACACACACACACACACATATACATTATATATATATATATATATATATATATATATATATATATACACATTAAGTGAAAGAAAGATTATAAGACAGGAAGAATTTTTCTTTTAAGCCTCATAAAGAGAAGAATCTTTGACATTTTCAATCCTCGATCTGATTTTAACAATTTCCTTGTCTTTTAGTTTGAAGGCATCTTGAAATGTAATATCTTTGACAAGCCAAAAATCAATAAAGACATTATTTGCGATATTCACACAAGTGGAAACAATCAACTTGGTGCACAACTTTGAAAGTAAATCACTTGTGCTTATAAGTTGTGGACAGGAGTCATCTATAAAAAGAATGAACACACTTCAAGAAAACTGAAAACTAAGCAATTCTCTCAAATACGTTTGGCTTTATAATATTATCGGACTTTTATATCATTAAACTTATTTTTACAATTTTAGAGCATTTAAGTTAATACCATTTATCTATATTTGTCTCATTATTGAATAATGGTCATTCCATTATTGTGGTAATATGAAGAATTACTTAAGTGAACAGAAGGAAAAAGGGAAGAAAAAAATAGGTTTTGTTTTGTTTGGTTTGTTTTATGGCATATCAATCTCAGTGGATTATTTAATGCCAATAGTTTTGAAATGTATTCATTCTTAATGCATAATACAACTTTGTTTATAAACTCATGTTTTAATGGATACTCTTTTTTTTTTATAAACACATTTTTCTATTTAACCCATAGATGGGACCCTAACAGGTACTACAACTCCGGGTCAGAGTGGACCAGGGAGCAATGGGGATGAAGGGGTGTTCCACATTCCCCAAACCTCCAAAACTGGAACCTCATCATCAGATAGAGTTTAACGTCATTCCCAGGACATGTAGACCCTCCAATAACCCATATGATAAAAAGGGGTTGGGGCTTGCCATAAGGGCAATACGGTTGGGGCAATCATATAGGTGATAAGGCCTAACGTAACCAGCCGATTGATCTAGCCCAAGAAAGGGCCAAAGTGGAGTATTGCAAGTCATTGACTAGCTCAACCACCTGGGTTCTATCCTTAAGCATCACAGGTTGCCACCCATGGCCAACAGGTGGCCCCATTGGGGGAGTCTCACCCCTCCGTAGAGGTGCAGACTTTCTAACGCCCCAGTCGACAGGGCTGAAGAAAAAAATTGGTTGAATTTTATGACATTTCAACCATTTTTGTGTTATTTTATGCTGAAGACGTTTTATTTTATTCATTCTTGATAGGTATTCCATTTTTTTTTTAA
>CM042157.1:73326733-73346733 GCA_023376005.1 Doryteuthis pealeii
TGAATATATATATATTTACCAACCACACGAATCAATTTCTTAAGCAGAGTTTGAATTCAGAGTTTTCCTTCTCCTAGAGAGGTTGCCTAACCAAGGTTGAAGAGACCAGTCAGCCGTACCATTTACCCATAGCTGGAGGGAATATAGTGTATATATTCCCTCCAGCTAAGGGCATTCTCATACTAAGGGTATTAGTGCTATGTGAAATGCAAACAGCCTCGTCCAGGATTTGAACTCGGATCGACGAGTCCATTTCCTATGACTCTAACCATTATGCCACATGCCTCCATACCAAGATAAAAGCAAAACAGATAAGAAATATATCACCCAAACAAAGAAGAAAAGACAAAATTAAGGTCATTTAAAAAAAAATTGATTGACTATTATACAGTCATAATAACTCCCTATTTCAAACTATAATTTTTCTCACCATGAGCAAAAATAAAATCTGGCTAGTTGTCAATATTTGGGAGAATATAGAAGACTTGATTTTTAGGCAAGATGGCGCTCCTCCACATTTTGCTATTGTTGTTCGTGAATGGCTGAATCACCATTTTCCTAGGAGATGGATGGATAGACATGGTTCGCATGAGTGGCTGGCCAGAAGCCCTGATTTAACACCCTGAAACTGTTTTCTTTGGGGCTGATTAAAGGATCAAGTCTACTGTACAAAGCCAATGACTTTGGAAGAACTTGAAGGACGAATATAAGAATTTATTTCTGCCATTCCACAAGAGTTCTTGGGAAGATCAGTTGATGCGATTACCAAGAAGCTTGAGAGGCTGAACGCAAATGCTGGTGCCCATATAGAACTTTTAATAAAACTCCATGTTATGTGTGCTCTTCTCTTATTCATTTTTGGTAAAAATCCTGATTCAGAAATAAATAAAACTTTCAAAATAGGGAGTTACTTTACAATCACCCTGTATATGATAAAAAATGTTCAATCGGCTAGTCACGTCAAGCCCTAGCACCTATATGATTTTCCTAACTCTATTGCCCTTATGGCAAGCCCCAAACCCTTTTTATCATATGGGTGCTAGAAGGTGGTAGCTGTGGGTCTACATGTCCTGGGAATGACGTTAAACTCTATCTGATGGTGAGGTTCCAGTTTTGGAGGTTTGGGAATGTGGAGCACCCCTTCATCACCATTGCTCCCTGGTCCACTTTGACCCGGAGTGGTAGTACCTGTTAGGGTCCCATCTATGGGTTAAATAGAAAAATGTATTTATAAAAAAATTGTATTATCCATTAAGAATTGATTTATTTCAAAACTTTATCGGCATTAAATGACCCAGTGAGGTTGATATAACGTAAAACAAAACCAAACCAAACTAAAACAACATTCATTTTACACAAGCATTTACTTTTCAATAGAATAACATTTTTTTTTATCAAAACGCTTAACCAAATAATTCTCCAACTGAACATTATACAGTGAAAATTTCAGATCGACATACAGCTGATAACTGGATCAAACAACTAACATATGTATTAATGTACAATAATATATTGGGTGGTCTATAAACAAAATACACACTAGTATACAGGAGAGGTAGATAAGTTAAGGAACCAAATGGCTACACTAAAATACTGACCTTACAAACTAGAGAAGACAAGAAAATTGAGGGAGTTAGTTAAAAAAAAAATCCCTGATAGACTAAACAGATGCTAAGAGTGGCAAATATAAAAAACTGGCTTATCGCCACGAGTGAACCTGGGATGGACTTTGTGATGGGTAACTGGGAAGAAGGATACATTAACAGGAGAGATTAATAAATAGAAAGATAAAACGATTGATATAGAGGTAAGCAATGAAAATAAATAAAATGATCATCATCATCATCATCATCATCATCATCATCATGCTGATAGCACAGATTCCCTTGACCCTCTTTTGCTATCCGTCCCTATCAGCCATCACACTTGATAAGTCCTATAGACGGCATCCAATATCCATACAGAGCTGATAGCACAGATTCCCATGACCCTCTTTTGCTATCCGTCCCTATCAGCCATCATACTTGATAAGTCCTATAGACGGCATCCAGTATCCATACAGAGCTGATAGCACAGATTCCCTTGACCCTCTTTTGCTAATTCAACTGGAGTCAGAGTCAGGATAGTTTTACCGATTCCAACACCAGTGACCTCTTAATTGCTTCTAACCCTGCAGCCCTGTTACTGACATGGCTACAGCTTGGAAGAATTCCTGTTTTATTTTCTCAGAGAGATTAAATTTCTATATAGATATTAATTAAAAAACAAATACATTAATATGTAGAGATTGCATTCAAAATTCCATATAAACCCATAGAAATGACTATATATATATATATATATATATATATATAAATAACTATAGCCTGGGATATCACCACTTAAGCTTTCACTGGAATGGTGTGCCAAATTGCAGTAGTATTAGGAGAAAGAATAGAGCTATTATATAATATAATAAACATATAAAGGTATTACATTTTATTTATTTGAAGGTATTACATATCTATTTATTTGAAGGTATTACATATCTATTTATTTGATGGTATTACATATCTATCTATTTGATGGTATTACATATCTATCTATTTGATGGTATTATTTGATGGTATTACATATCTATTTATTTGATGGCAATAGAATAGTCACAACCTTAGGTTTCAAACGTCAGCTAATGAATGCATGTGATTTTTGCATGTATGAAACCTAAGGTTGTAACTGTTCTATTGCCATCAAATAAATAGATATGTAATACCTTTATATATATTATATTATATATATATATATACTGGCAACCCTCATGGTGTAATAGATAGTAAACTAATCCTCACAAACTGAATGGAAAAAAGTAAAGAAAATTGCATTTATGAATAAAACTAGAAGTGGCGACCCAGCATCAACTGGGTAGATGTGGTGGACAAAAATCCCTGGTGTATTGATTTGTTTACTTTTGAGATTTAAAAATGATGGACATTTTTAAGTTTTTAAGTAGAATTTTAATGCTATTTCTATGTATATTCTAATTTTTGAATATCTTCAAATATGAATCAAATCTTCATGATTTTTCCACAAAAAGCAAAAACTGGTGATAGTGAATGTGTATATATATTCACTTTGTCATTAATTGTTTTATTTTTGTAGTTTCATCCAGACGTACATATATACATACACACCAACTGTCCTTTAAATATGTATAGATAGATTTGTTTATATATGTATGTAAGGGCCGGGTTAGCTCAGTCGGTAGAGCTTTTGGCTAGAATCCACAAGGTTCCTAGTTCGATACCGGTCCTCGCCAACTCAGCGTATGAGTAGCACAGGGATCTGTGCGGTAAAGTAAGGAGCTGATTGTAGGTGTGGCGCTCCACCTCAGATGCTAAAACAATCTCCTTGGTCTAGCGCTATTGAAAAGGGGATAGACTCCCTCGCTGACTGGCTGATACCGACTTTAGGCCACCCCATCGACTTTACTTTACTTACTTATATATGTATAGATAGATAGGAAGTGCCTGGTGTAATGGTTAAAGTCATGGGAAATGGACTCGTCACCCCAAGTTCAAATCCTGGATGTGGTAATTGCATTTTCACTTAGTGCTAATACCCTTGGGAAAGGTATGAATCCTACTCTCCCTCCAGCTATGGATAAATAGTAGGTCAGACTGGGCTCTTTAACCTTGGTTAGGCAACTAGTCTAGGAGAAGGAAAACTCTGAATTCAAACCTGTTGAACTCTGCTTAAGAAATTGACCTTGTGTCACATCCTGCTCGCGCAGTGGGGTTGGTAAATATATATATATGTATAGATAGATGACCTCATTTTTGTCTTTTCTACTTTTTTTTGGTGGTGGGAGGATGTTTCTTAACTTATCTACCTCTCTTTTATCTTTATATATTCTTTTTCTTTCTATTTTTCCCCATCCTCTTTTGTGCTACTGTTTGGTGATCAGCAAGTAAAATCATCCGCACTATTTCTTGAATCCCAGCGAAACCATCACAGCAGAGAAGTATTTTCAGGAAATCAAATCAACCAAGAACTGAAATGTCTACATCCAACATTAAATCAAAAGGGACCGATTCTTCTCCATGTCAATGCCTGATGACATGTCTCACAAACGTCAATGAACGAATTGAATAAATTGAGATATAAAACTCTCCAACCTCACCCAAATTACTGATCTGATATTTCTTCTTCAACCAACTACTACTACTACTACTACTACTACTCTTTTCAACATCTCAACAACTTCCTAGTTCTTACTCATCTGTTACTATTCTATGCTTTCTTGATCTGCAAAGGTTTAGGCCTAGCAAGCTGACGACAAGTTCTTTCCTCTTCCTACAAGAGAAGTTCTTCAACAGACAAGCAGCTGCAAAAATTCCTTCAAAGAATTCATCTGTTCCAAGACTCCAGAATTCTATGCTACCACAATGAATAGACTTGTTTATTGTTGGTTTGGTTTAGTTTATTTGTTTAATAGCATATCAACCCCTTATGGGTTATTTAAAGCTGACGCTTTTAAACATCTCAACAACTTCCTACAAGAGAAGTTCTTCAACAGACAAGCAGCTGCAAAAAATTCCTTCAAAGAATTCATCTGTTCCATGACTCCAGAATTCTATGCTCACAATGAATAGACTTGTTTATTGTTGGTCTGGTTTAGTTTAGTTTATTTGTTTAATGGCATATCAAACCCTTTATGGGTTATTTAAAGCTGAAATCTTATTCATTTTTAAATGTTTGATAATAATTACAGTGATGCTGATAGCTTTTTAATTTAGTGTATCCTGGGATGCACATATTTGCTTTGAATGAGTCCCCAGGAAAATTTATGGGTCCCAAGTAAAAGCCATCTAACTCCTACCTTGTAACCCATCCTGTGTAATTCATTTCTAAGAAACTATTGAAATGTATTTACAGTTAGCTTGAAATGGTGAGGGAAGAAAAAAGAAAAACACTGGGATGCATGGATACGATTTTATTGCGTCCTTTTAGATTTTTGTGTGTCAAGCCCGCTGGATTCGTACCAATCAGTATCTCTCTAATTATAACTATTTATCTAACACAAATAATTTTTACACAGTTATATGGCATTAA
Organism: Doryteuthis pealeii; assembly: GCA_023376005.1. Lineage (NCBI taxonomy): Eukaryota > Metazoa > Mollusca > Cephalopoda > Myopsida > Loliginidae > Doryteuthis > Doryteuthis pealeii. The sequence goes on from CM042157.1 coordinate 73,331,825, forward strand.
GTATTTCTAACTAATAGCAATAATTCATCATACACATTTATATGGTTTCAAGTATTCCTATCTAATTCTACTAATTTATACACAACTAGAAGTGACTACCCGGCATCACATGGGTAGAGAGGGGATTTTTTTAAAAGTTAGTCTCGCAAATCCATTAATACTGAATCATGAGTTAGTTCCCCACAGGATGCCCCATTAAAATCCCCACATAAAAAAAGACCTTGCGCTGATCCAGCCACTCGGAAAAGAAAAATTAATATCTTCTATTTAGGATATTAAATGCAAAAAAAATTCCAATTTGTTCTCATTTAAATTTCCTTTTTTAATTATCTTCACGAATATAAATCAAATCTTCATTATTTTTGCTCAAAAAGCAAGATCAGGTGATAGCGAATGTGTATCTATATTTATTAGTCATTAATTGTTTTATTTTCGTAGTTTCCTCTGTATATTCATACACACAACTGCCCTTTATATATGTATAGACAGATTATATGGTTTCAAGTAACTATTCCTCTTTGATAATAATTTGTTTGCATACCGTTACAGGTCTCAAGTATTCCTATCTAATACAAATAATTTTCAAACAAATCTATATGACTTATAGATGGGATCTTAACAAGTACTTTAACACCAAGTCAGCATGAATCTGGATGTAATAGCAATAAAGGGGTACTCTATACTCAGAGCTGCAGAACTGGAGCTTCTTCACCAGATGCAATTTAGTATTATACCAACTAGCAAAATAAAAAAACGCCCTCTGGGTGACGTAAAATAAATATTGCCTGAAGGGATGGGACTTGAAAATTTAATAGCAGAGAGTTTGTATCATAAGTAAAGTAAAATCATCAAATTTATTAAAGGAGTAAAAAATAAAATACATTTATTAAAGGAGTAAAAAATAAAAAATTTGGAAAAAATGGAAACTTAGTTCTGATAACTTTAAATATATATTAAAATAAAATAAACTATATATAGATAGATAATACCAGGTATGTATTTATTAAAACTTGTTTAAATCACCAATGAGGACTGTCTAACATTGCATGCTCAAATTTTTAGTGTATTTATTCTATGTTATGAAAAATAAAAAAATTGAAATGGAAACTTAGTTCTGATAACTTTAAATATATATTAAAATAAAATAAACTATATATAGATAGATAATGCCAGGTATGTATTTATTAAAACTTGTTTAAATCACCAATGAGGACTGTCTAACATTGCATGCTCAAATCTTTAGTGTATTTATTCTATGTTATGACGATTTTAGGTAGTGTGACGTAAGCAGTGATTCCGTTATTAATCGATAGAAATACACCATTTTTTTGATGAGGTGGTGTTATATATGAGAGACAGTTGTACCCATCAGTAAAGAATGGTCTATTTTAAGCAGCATCTATGCCATGCTGCTACATCCGACAACAGGAACAATTTCGATATTCAAGAAATATACCACAAGGATGTCCCATCGTGATGTAATGGTTAGCAAGCTAGTTTTTGAAGATCCATTATTATTGAATGAGTAAGTAAAGTAAATAAAGTCATCGGAGCAGCCTAAAGTCAGTATCAACCAGACTGTGAGGTAGTCTATCCCCTTTTTACTAGCACTAGACCAAGGAGATTATTTTAGCATCTGAGGTGGAGCACCACACCTACCATCAGCTCCTCAGTTTACTGCACAGGTCCCTGTGCTACTCATATGCTGAGTTGGCGAGGGGCGGTATCGAACCAGGAACCTTGTGATGCCCAGCTAGACGCTCTACCAACTGAGCTAAACCGGCCCTATACTACTGAATAGAGAGTTCAATAGATCCTCACTGGATGCCCCATAATTTTGACCAAGTGTCACATCCTACCCAGGTGAACAGGGTTGGATAGATAAATACAAGAAATAGATCCCCTCAGCTACGACCACTGATTAATATAATTTATTTCTCTGTATCTTCCCTTCCTAAGTGGATCTGAGAACATAACAGGAGTTCTTATTCCTCTAAAGGGGATACAATCAGCATCTTCTAAGCTCAGCTGATAGGGCATTGTTTTCAAAAGTTCATCTATTCAAATGCTTAGGAAGCGCATGGTGTAATGGTTAAAGTCATGGGAAATGGACTCGTCGCCCCGAGTTCAAATCCTGGATGTTGTAATTGCATTTCACTTAGCGCTATTACCCTTGGGAAACATATGAATCCTACTCTCCCTCCAGCTATGGATAAATAATAGGCAGACTGGGCTCTTTAACCTTGGTTAAGCAACCGGTCTAGGAGAAGGAAAACTCTGAATTCAAACCTGTTGAACTCCGCTTAAGAAATTGACCTTGTGTTGTATCCTGCTCGTGCGGAGGGGTTGGTATGTGTATATATATAATATATATATAATATATATATATATATTCAAATGCTTACTATTCTGCCACCTCACTTGTGTGAAGGAGTCGGGCAGCAGTCTAATCAAACAGTGGCGAAAGAACATAAAACAATGAAATAAAAATAAGACAAAACTGGAGAAAGTAAATATAACGTAATGGTTAGGCATTATTAACAAATATGTACATTTAAGGAGAAGAAATAACATAAATGGGTAAGAAAAGTTCAATGTCTTTCAACCAATCTCAGGTAAAAATAGATTAAGAGAATGTGAAATGACATTTTAGAGAGTAGTGTAGATGTGTCTGGGTTGAACAACAGACTCGGAATAACAAAACTCAGCGCCAAAATCTGATGTCATTTCTTTCTTTTCATTATGTTCAATTGAAACATATTAGCATTATTGCTTCCGTGAACTCAACCCCCCTCTCTATCTTTACCTACTTTCTTTCTTTCTTATTATATTTTTTCTGTGTAGCATAACCCTTTTCTTCCCTTTCTTTATGATAAAAAACAGAATGGTTCATTATTTAGCTTATAAGAAATAAGAATTTGACGGATAAGCAACATCGGATTTACATTTATGCATTTCATCTTGAATGATTTGGATGATCTCATTTTTAACCAGAGGGTGTTGCAAGATGATAATGGTTGAAAGATTAAGGAACAAGAGTATGTATCATAACAGGAAATTTAATTCAATTACTGAATACTTGTCAAATACAATTTCCACTTGAAGATAAGTGAGATATTCTAAATACCCATGTTGCTTAGTAATCAAACAATGTCTTTTTCTATCTAACAACATAAAATTTAACAAACTTTACTTGAAGACCAGTTTAGCTCAGTCAGTAGAGTGTCTGGCTGGGTACCTTAAGGTTCTTGGTTCGAGACTGGCCCTCACCAACTCAGCGTATGAGTAGCACAGGGTTCTGTGCAGTAAAATGAGGAGCTGATGGTAGCTTTGCTTTGGTCTAGCGCTAGTGAAAAGGGGTTTGGTTTTGTTTTGTTTTACGGCATATCAACCCTTATGATAAGAAAGATTAGGGTTTGCCATAAGGGCAATAGGGTTGGGGCAATCATATAGGTGCTAGGGCTTGACATAGCTAGCCGATTGATCGGAAGGGGCCTCTCCAACTGCCCATCTGGCCTAAGCAAGGTTCTAAGTGGAGTGCTGCAGGTCATGTACTGCTCATCCACCAAGAATCCATCCTTAAGCATCATGGGTCGCCACCCACGGCCAACAGGTGGCCCCATTCCATTGAGGAATCTTACCCCTATGCAGAGGTGCAGTCGATGTATTCTAACGCCCCATCCGACAGGGTGGAGTGAAAAGGGATAGACTCCCTTACTGTCTGGCTGATACCGACTTTAGGCCACCCTGACGACTTTAACTTTTTTTACTTGATTGTATAGACAGAAAAGTGCTCTAAAAAAAAAAACCACCTCAAATATGATAAACGTAACACAAAGTGTAAAATGACCACATTTGTCTCGTTATATAAATAAACACTTAAAATTAATTGTTTTCCTTTTCTTTTCCATTTTTTGGGGGAGGTGGGCGGAGTAAGAAGACCCATTTCCCCATTTAAAGTAATAATTATGAAATACAGCCTTTTATGCTTGACAGAAGAAAATCATTCATCTGGAAAAAAATAGGTTAACGTCATTTAGTGTTTGTTGCAAAATGTGTCAGTGTTTACATCAAAATTTTCCACGACAACAAATAAGAATAAGAATCTCTCCCTTTCTCCATCTGCATGCATGTACATAATTAACTATTTGCATACATAAACTACATGCGTGTACACCCGAGTGCATATTTGTATATATTATATATAAGTATTTACCCAAACCCTCCGCCATGGGTAGAATGTGACACTAAGTCCAGTTTTTTTTTAGTGAAGTAGAGCTGGTTTAAATTTTGAGTTTTATTTCTCCTAGATCAATTGGAATACAAAGGCTAAATATTCCAATCTGCCATACTATTTATCCATAGATGGATGGAGAACAGATGGATTCATGCCTTTCCCAAAAGCATTAGAGTGAAGTGAAAAAACAAAAATGTCTGTGTATATATATATATATATATATTATATATATAGAGAGAGAGAGAGAGAGAGAGAGAGAGAAAGAGAGAGAGAGAGTGAAATTAACAAATATTTATAAAAATGTTTTTTTCTTAAATCAGAAAAGTACTCAAATTCTGGCCAGCAGAAAAGGGTAAAAACTTGAAATAAATAAATAATTTTCTCCCTACCTTATGTCAGTCTCATGACTACGTTTTGAGAAACTTATAATTATGAGACTGACATGAGGAAGGAAGAAAACCATATATATATATATATATATATATATATAAATATTTACCAACCCCTCCACATGAGCAGGATGTGACACAAGGTCAGTTTCTTAAGCGAAGTTCAGCAGGTTTTGAATTCAGAGTTTTCCTTCTCCTAGACCGGTTGCCTAACCAAGGTTAAAGAGCCCAGTCTGCCCTACTATTTATCCATAGCTGGAGGGAGAGTAAGATTAATACCTTTCACAAGGGTATTAGCCCTAAGTGAAATGCAATTACCACATCCAGGATTTAAACTCGGGGCAACAAGTCCATTTTCCATGACTTTAACCATTACACCACTTGCATCAGCTTGGTTAAACAACACATGGAAAGATCCTAACTACCAGGAATATATATATAAGTAAAACATAGAGAGAGAGAGACACGAGAAAATGTATGAAATTATTACTGCAATACAACACTAAAATTACCAAAATTTAAGAAATAAGTAAAAGAGTGAGACAAGGAGGAGATAAGATTTCACCTAAATTATTCAATGAATTTCTTGAAAGTATATACCAGAAAATGAATTAGGAATGAGGGGGAATAAATAAAAATGGAGAATACATGAAACATCTTAAATTTGCTGACAACATGGTATTAATTTCACAATCATTGAAATACTTATATACAGGTCAAACTTTTAAGACCTACTTTATAGGCCAAAATTGTTTGGGTTATCCTATATATTAATAATGATGATATTCTAAGGTTGAAATTCACATATATACATATACAATATATACATATACAAATATATATAAATATACAAATATATATACAAATATACATATACAATATAAAATCCTAATATATACAATATTTCTATACATTAAAAATGATGATATTCTAAGGTTGAAATTCACATATATAGGAAAGACAAGGAGCAACACTGGGCTTAAAAATTAAATTCCATAAATTAAACATATTGTGATTTTGGCACATTAAGGGGCATGGGTGGGTGGGTCAGAGATGCTGATAGGTACCCATCCCGTGTCCCTGATGCATAAAAATCTAAAAGGATGCAGTAAAATCATGTCCATGCGTCCCATTGTTTTTCTTTTTTCTTCCCTCACCATTTCAACAGTTTCTTAGAAAAGAATTACACAGGATAGTTTACCAGGTAGGAATTAGAAGGTTGTAGTTATTTCCCCAGATCATGAATAAAAACCCTACAATTTATTAAGAATTTTTAGTTGGGACTCATTCAAAACAAATATGTGCATCCCAGGACACACTAAATAAAAAAGGTATCAGCATCAATGGTGGGTGATCATGGCAATCCTCTATGAAATAAACCTGTTAAAACACTCCTTGAAGTGAAAGGAGTTCACATACCAAGTTTCTTCATGATCAGCCTATTAGTTTAGAAGTGGTTAGACAAGTACTTAAGCAAATGAATCAACTTATATAGACAGGTTGTGTGAGTCAGGTTTGGTTTGGTTTATTTGTTTAACAGCAGATTAACTCTTTATGGGTTATTTAATGCTGAAATTTGATTCATTTATGAATGTTTTATTGTAATATATATATATATATATAATATATATATATATATATATATATATAAAGGACAGTTGTGTGTATATGTATGTCCAGAGGAAACTTTGAAAATAAAACACTTAATGACAAAGTAAATATATGTACACATTAAATATCACCAGGGCTTGTTTTTTAGCAAAAATAATAGAGATTTGATTTATATTCGTGAAGATAATTAAAAAATAAAATTTAAATGATAACAGCATGAATTTTTTTTTTCATTTGATATTTTAGATAGTAGACATTAACATTTTTTTTCAGAGTAGCTGGATCAATGCAAGGTTTTTTTTTTTACATAGGGATTTAAATGGGGCATCCCACAAGGATTCAACTCATGATTCAGTAATAATGGATCTGCGGGACTAACTTTAAAAAAAAACCTCTAACAAGGCAACGCCAGGTAGCTGCAGATAGTTATAAATATCTTATTATAATGGAGATTGTGTGTTTTTCTGTCTGTAACCGAAACTATATTACTACTCAAATCACAATTTCCTTAGTTATTGACATCACATTTTCCATGATATTAATTTAATTTAAATCTCAATTATTAATAAAATTGTTGTACATTATTAATACTGTTAACCATATCTACATATTAACAACATGCAATTATATTTATATATACAACAAAATAGCGGTTTATACTGTGAACGGGAAGGCTAATTTGCATATTAATATTAAAAATGTGATTTTATTAAAGATGTGCTTAGTATTATTGATTTTTAACTGTTTGGATTTATTTTAATGAATATAAGCAAAAATCTCTTCAATGAATCTTAAATGAAATCCATTAACAAGAAAAGATAAGTGTCACTTTATTCTTTACTTCCTCTTTTAACTAAATACTTAAATTAGAAAAAATAACAACGAAAGATGGGAGTGATGGAAGAATAAGATTCAGTTGTTCTATTTTTCTATTATACCTCCCTCTGTTTCAAATCATTTTATCTGCATTCTTATTTAGTTTCATTAGCCTTTTTAATTTAATACAATACTTTATTACATTAAAACTTAGAGACTTGCACCCGGAGGGTGCATATATTTGCTAGTATTTTTAATATTTCATTGCATTTTCTTTATTTGTCTATAATTATCTGTTTGCACTTAGTTATATGACCAAATATCAAACATTATTAATTTATACACAATCATATGGTTTAGTGTAACTATTGCTATTTAATAATAATGTTTTGCATACAGTTTGGGTTATATGGTTTCAAAGAGAGAGAAAGACAGAAAGAGAGAAGAGAGAAGAGAGGGAGAGAGAGGAGAGAGAGAGAGAGAGAGAGAGACAAAGAAAAGGAGTGGGAGAGAGACAGACACACAAAGAAACAGAGTGAGAAAGAGAGACAGAGAGAGAGGGTGAGAAAGAGAGACAGAGAGAGGGAGTGAGAGAGAGAGAGAGACAAAGAAAGGGAGTAAGAGACAGAGAGAGAAACAAAAGAGACAGAGAGAAAGAGAGAGAGAGTGAGTCAAAGAAAGGGAGTGAGGGAGAGAGAGATAAAGAAAGGGAGTGAGAGAGAGACATAGACAAATAATGAGAGTGAGAGAGTCAAAGAAAGAGAGTGAGAGAGAGTCAAACAAAGAAAGAATGAGAGAGAGAAAGGAAGTGAGAGAAAGAAAGTGGGAGGGAGAAAGATAAATGGAGGGAGAGAGAGAGAGAGAGTCAAAGGAAGGGAGTGAGAGTGAGAGTCAAAGAAAGAGAGAGAGAGAGAAAGTCAAAGAAAGTGAGAAAGGAAGAGAGAGTAAGAAAGTGTGAGAAAGAAAGTGTGAGGGAGAGAGAGACATTTGTTTGTTTCATTAAGATATTTGTGACAGTGCAACCAAAAAGCTTAAGAAATTTGAATCTCTCATTCAAATGTAATACAAACTTTAATGCTATTTATACTCTTTGTGAGTTAGTATCCAAACAGCAGGCAAAGGGACTACTTCAAAGGTAATGGTGGAAACTAGGTGTTAGACTAAGTCATTTTCTTTTTCTTTTTCATGACCACTCCCCACCTTTTGGAAAGCACAAAGTATGTGTGAATACATAAAAGCAGAGACTTTATGACCTTTAATGGGTTAAAGAGTTTATTCACTGAATGCTCTCTGTCATTAGGACATTGTGCTAAAGTTGGCTGAGTTCAGCAAATATCTACAAATGTAGATCAGCAAAATGTCTCAGTCTACAGCAAGAGCCAGGCCTTACCCAATGTCTGCGTAGAATAATCATACTAATTCCAAGACAGCAAGCAGTCGTAACCCAATACGATTCTGGTTTGCTGCGAAGACTACTGCAAAATGGCAGGATATTTATGAAGCCTCAGAGGATCATACAAACCAAGCAGCCAATCAGGACTCAGGTAATGGAATCACCCAAATGCATGAGTGGACTATTCTGAATTCCCATAAGTACCAGTTGTCTTGACACTGGTTCAGTTGTGCTTGGCCAGTCACGTTGTTCAAACCAATAATAGACTGACTGACTGACTGACTTCCTTCAATAGTCTGGAAGGTGTCTATGAGATTAAGAAGACATGTCGGAAAATACTACTTCTCTGAATGTTTGAGATGAAGCTTGATGATTAGTATTATATTATTATTATACTGTCTTAACCTAACTACCATATCCACTAGGACATGTGTCCAATTGGACACATAGCCTAGTGGATAAGGTAGTTAGGTTAAGACAGTTCTAAGTGACAGTTATCGCTGGATTCTGGGTTCAATCCTGAGTGGCAGTAGTAACATAGAAAAATAATTAATACGACTCCTACCCCAGCTATGGTTAGTGGAATGAGAACAGGATACCCCCGTGGACTGAATAAAGGGTTAGGTTCAAAGTTCCATGATGGCTCCCGATTATGACAAGAAGGTTCCCAACTACGACCTGAAAGTTCCTGAGTTCGAAAAGAAGGTTCCCGAGTCCGAGAAGGTTGCCGAGTCTGACAAGAAATACCTGAAGAAGGTCGGAGGGCATATCGGCCGAAACGTTGTACAGATAACAATAAAGATGGGGACAATAGTCTGAATAACGCAGATAATACATGTCGGAAAATATTCAATTAATTTATTTGGGGGTGAACAGAAATCAAATTTAGTGGTAATCTTCAACTTTAAGTGACTAAATCCCTACCATAAAATTGTACTTTCCCATCTATGGGTTAAATAGAAAACAAGAGTTTATAAACAAAATTGTATTATCCATTAAGAATGAATTTATTTCACAACTTTGTCGGCATTAAATGACCCACCAAGGTTGATATGCCGTAAAACAAAACCAACCAAACCAAAATTGTACTTGCGCATTATTTAAAATGAACTTAATTGTTACTAAATAGACATTTTATGATATTTTCATGTTGAACAGGATAGCCCCATGGACTGAATAAAGGGTTAGGTTCAAAGTTCTGTGATGGCTCCTGATTACGACCAGAAGGTTCTCGAATGCAAGAAGATTCCCGAATCCAACAAGAAATACCTAAAGAAGGCCAGAGGGCATATATCGGCCAAAATGTTGTACAAATAACAATGAAGATGAGGACAATAGCCTGAATAATACAAATAATACTAACTTGTTAACCATTACATCATGATGGGGACACCCAAGGTTATACAATAAGTAAAAAGTTTGAAATTGACTTAGTTTGTGAGGACTATCTGTCTTTTGCTATTTTTTCGATAACCGATGAGAAGGATTCATGCTTTCTGAAAGGTATTAGTCCTAAGTGAATACAAACAGTCTTGGCCAGATTTGATTAATAAAAATAGAATAGAATAAGTTATTTTATTTCCTTATTTCATTATTGGACATCAGAGTAAACTGATTGTTGTTGCCAAGTATATAAAAGTCCAAAAATCTTTCATTAAAAAAATAAATAAATAAAAGTGATATATGTATGTATGTATGTATGTATGCAGTGATGCAGATAACTTTTTAATTTAGTGTGTCCTGGGACACACGGATTTGATTTGAATGAGTCCCCGGGAAATTTGATGGGTACCAAATAAAGTTTCTAAAAAAATTGCAGAGTTTTTATCTATGAACAACTACAGCCATCTAACCCATATGATAAAGAGGATTGGGGCTTGCCATAAGGGCAATTGGGTTGGGGCAATCATATAGGTGCTAGGGCTTGACGTGACCAGCCGATTTATCGGAGGGGGCCTTTCCAACTGCCCATGTAGTCCAAGTAAGGACCAAAATGGAATATTGCAGGTCATGGACTGCTCAACCACCTGGGTTCCATCCTTAACCATCACAGGTCACCACCCACGGTCAACAATTGGGGTAGACTTACCCCTCTGCAGAGGTGCAGTTGGTATATTCTAACGTCCCAGCCGACAGGGCGGTTGGTTGGTTGATTGATTGATTTTAACAGCATATGAGCCCATCTTGGGTTATTTCATAGAGTTACCAACCCCTCTGCATGAGTTAGTAGAATGCAATGTCAATTTCTTAAGCAGAGTTTAACAAGTTTGAATTCACAGTTTTCCTTCTCCTAGACTGGTTGCCTAACAGAGGTTAAAGAGCCCAGTCTGCCACATGGTATTAGTCCCAATGGTATTAGTGCTATGTGAAATGCAAACAGCCTCATCCAAGATTTGAACTCGGGTCGACAATGACCATTATACCACACGCCTCCATAAGGGTTATTCTATGTAAAGAAGGTTAGAAAATCATGTTCATAGTACATTCATATTTACATTTTTTCTGTAGTTATTTACAAAGAGTTTTTTTGGCACAGAGTCCTATTGAATATGAATAATTTTTAAACAGATCTATTTTAGCCATAGACACAACCCTTACACATACTACCACTCCAGGTCAGAGTGGCCCTAGGAGTAATGGCAATGAAGGGGTATTCTACACTCTCCAGATCTCTAGAACTGGAGCCACACAATCAGATGCAATTTAGTATCATACTCAGGGCACCCGTTTTTGGGGTCATATTCCTCTGCAGAGGATACAGTCAACATATTACACCCTTCCACCCCACCCACAGACAGGGTGGGTGCAAGCTAGAGTAAAGGTAAATCGAATTCTCCACCTGTACATACATAAAGTTAGGTAGATATTTATACCTTGCAGGTTTCTCAGGTACATACCTGTACTAATTACCAAGAGATTAGGTTGATCATATCTGAGAAATCTTTAAAGTGAGGAAAGCTGACCTGCCTGGAAAATCAGCATTTTAGTTCCTGGTTATTATCTCAGTTCAAACATTGACCGATTAGAATGATTAGACAGGCAGATAAGATACACTTACTATTTATGCGTATTTACATTTGTAATTTGTGAAGTATTAATAAAGCTGAACTAATTCAACATATTTACCGTTTTAGAAAACTTGGCTCCAATCCTCCGGAAAAATATCCACAATGTAATCTAACCCTAACCCATATGCTGTCTTGGAACCTCAAACTTTCGTTTAGGTCAAGTTATATGAAATTTATAAATCTCAACCAAATTATCGGTGAGTAATTCAAAGCTATTAATTTTCCTTCTTTTTAGATACTAGCGTTTCTCATGAATCCATACTCATATAATACAAGCTGTTGGAAAGTTTATATATATATATATATATATATATATATGTGTGTGTGTGTGTGTGTGTGTGTGTGTATTTGGGCAGCATTTTTTCATTTATGCATGTTGAATTAAACAAAAAACACATCTGTTTAACAATTTTATTTGTGATTTTTTCAAGTTTTCTTGCCACCTTTTTAATATTTGGGTGGAATTCGTGGATTAATCCACCAAAGTTCATGTCCCAAGTACTTTCGGCACTTCGAAAAACAAAATTAATTTCCAATGCAGTACACACATTTTAAAATGCCTATAGCACCTTTCCCATCAATTCTCCTCCTTCCAGCCCCCACATCCATTCATATAATTTGAAAAACTGGAACACATCATACCTGATGATGGCATTTTGAACTACCAAAACTAATCGGGACCTGAACTTTGGTGGACTAATCCACGAATTTCACCCAAATATTAAAAGGTTGACCAGAAAACTTGAAAAAATCACAAATAAAATTGTTAAACAGGAGATGTGTCTTTTGTTTAATTCAACACACACACACACATATATATATATAAAGAAATTTTATAGGTTTAAGAATAATGGGAAAACTTTAACAAATGTTTCAGAATTCATTAAATACATAATCATCATGGCATATTGACAAATTCTCTTGACTCTCTTTTGCCATCCATCCCTATTGGCAAGTCCTCTTTGAGGCATCGTTAATAAATAAGATTTATTCTATGTATTAATCAAGGATTTTCACTATAAATTAGATACTCATTGATAAATTTATTTTGACGTAAGCAGTGACATAGTTTTAGTTACAGACAGACACTAAATCTTTATTATAGTAAGATAAAGAAATTTTAAAGGTTTAAAAATAATGGGAAAACTTTAGCAAATGGGTCAAAAGTTAGTAGATACATCATCATCATCATTAATAGATCGTCTCATCATGATGAAATGTTTAGCAAGCTAGTCTCACAGATCCATCACAAGTGAAAAGCTTTTGCCGAGTCAGCAGAGATTACCACTTTGATGAGGTAGCTTTCCCAATCTTCAGGTTCCATTGATGTTTGCAGCGCTATGGTGAAATTCATATAATTCAGCTAAGGATTTTCTCCGACAGAGGTGCCACTATTTGTCTTGGGGGACCAAGACAAATCCTCAGCTGAATACTGATCACCTTATACGAATTTCAACATGGCACTGTGAACAGCAATGGAACATGAAGATTGGGATAACTCTTAAGTAAACATATCAAATGTCGTAATAATTAAATTATCATACTGTGGTATATCCACAGGTCCTGCTAATACTGTTTAATGCTCAAACTTGAAATATAAAACCATTTCCTATCCAATCAGGCTAATTGTGTCCAAGTATTTATTTTTTTTAGAAATTAGAGTTTGTTGAAATGAGAACTCCAGATTAGATTTGTTAACTGCTAATTACACAGTTGTTTCTCCTTTTCTAAAAAAAATGATAGGGATAAGCAGAAATTAATCTGCAACTCTACTCTGTCAGACATAATGGCACATTAGTCATGATACTTTAATAATAATAATGATGAGGTATAATTAACATTTGTAAATAATTATAATATAAATCTGATAATAGAAAGAGAGCACAGATAATACACTCTGATTCTAGGCTCAAATCCTGATCCATATGTAAATAAAAGTAATTCACATTCATGGCTCATCAGTGTGACTAGACAAGGCAGGCTGCTTCAGGCAAGGTTCGAAACACAACTGAACTGTCATTACCAACCACTCCACACAAGCAGTGTATGACACAAGGTCAATATCTCAAGTGGAGTTTAACAGGTTTGAATTCAGTTTTCTTTTTCCTAGACTGGTTACCTAGTCTAATTTAAAGAGCCCAGTCTGCCCTACTATTTACCCATAGCTGGGTTCATACCTTTCCCAGGGGTATCAGCGCTATGTGAAATACAAACAGCCATGTCCAGGATTTGAACTCTGGTTGACAAGTACATTTCCTATGACTCCAACCTTTACACCACAAGCCTAGATGCGTATATATATATTTATATACCAACTCCTCCGCATGAGCAGAATGCGATACAAGGTCAATTTCTTAAGTGGAGTTTAACAGGTTTGAATTCAGAGTTTTCTTTCTCCTAGACCAGTTGCCTAACCAAGGTTAAAGAGCCCAGTCTGCACTCTATTTACCTATTGCTGGAGGGAGAGTAGGATTCATACCATTCCCAAGGGTATCAGCACTAAGTGAATGCAATTACACACACATATATATATATATATATATATATATATATATATATATATATATATATACACATACACACACACCCATACAATGTTTTGGTTTATTTATTCAACCCTTATAAGTGGCTAAGATTTGTGCTACTACCTAAAAGTACATATAGCCAGGCAGCATGAATTCTAGCCAGGAAATCCCCATTTCTATGTCACCCTTGCCTATAAATTGTTATCAAATTACATCATTTTTCATTTTCACCTATTATTCAGCCAAGATCCAAGGGTAGTGGTAGAATGGTGAGGTTCTAACGGCTAAGGATTATCTGCTTCTGAATTATCAAAAATAAACAATATTATTTCTTTCTTAATACTAATTTTATAATGATTAGTCTTTCACCCAGGCTGCCCGGGTTCGATTCCCGATGTGTCAACGTATTTTTAAGGCCGGGTTAGCTCAGTCGGTTGAGCGTTTGGCTAGAAACCACAAGGTTCCTAGTTCGATACCGGCCCTCGCCAACTCAGCGTATGAGTAGCACAGGGATCTGTGCGGTAAAGTAAGGAGCTGATGGTAGGTGTGGTGCTCCACCTCAGATGCAAAAACAATCTCCTTGGTCTAGCGCTAGTGAAAAGGGGATAGACTCCTCGCTGATTGGCTGATACCGACTTTAGGCCACCCCGATGACTTTACTTTACTTATAATAATTACTAACTATTAATTATTTGAATTTTATTTGTCTTGTAACTATCCTCTTTTGTACCATTTATAGATCCGATTTAGTTGTTAAGTGCAGTGTGTATGGAGACCATTTTACTATTCAAACTAATCTCCCACAATTTTACAAAAGATATAATTACCATTATGAAATAGTAATTTTCTACCAATTAAAAAATTAGGTAT
>CM042157.1:73349233-73457482 GCA_023376005.1 Doryteuthis pealeii
TAATTTTGATTCCAAACCAGAAAAGGGAATAATTGTGTAATTTGACTCAAGGAAATATGAAATAATATAATGGAACTGAATTCGCATTTTTTTTCTTTCTTTTTTTTTTTTTTTTTCTTGTTTGCTAGATCATTCAAAACTTTTAGTTGATAAAATTTTAAAAAGTGTTTTTTATGTAATACAGAAAAAAAAAAACAGAACTACCCAATTAGTATATATTAGGATAACTGAACTGTTTTCAATTTTTTTTTTTTTAGTAAAATACCAAATTTATTTTTATATCTAGAAAAGTTGAATGTGTATCTATAAGCTGTAAATAGCACATCATTTTAAAATTAGATCTTATGTAAAATTTAAGCACCTGATTAGATAAATTCAGAGTCAGGAACCTTTGTTAACAATTTGAACTAAAAAAAAAAAAAAAAAAAAAATAGAAAAAAGACAAAGCCAGAAAATTAAATATAATTTGATTATTTGTCAAGATAAGATAGAAAAATACTTTTAAAATCTGTGTACAGATTAATAAATGACTTCTATCCCTGATCTAAAGTTGTTGATTATCTTCGATAATTTTAAAATCATATTATTAAATATCGAAACCAGACTAATAATTAAAGTGAAACCACTAAGTGTAGCCTTTTAGTTCATTTTTTGTGTGTTTAAAAGGTAAATAAAGCCACACATTAAACTCTACCTTATATTCCTATAGTTTAACTTAACCACATTGAAAAGATAACTAGAAACTGAATTATCATGTTTTCTACTTTTATACAAAACAACAGAAATGTTAAGGCACAGGATACAAACACTAAGGTGAATATGTTGTCACTTATAATGTGAAGAAAACTTATCTGATTTGTATAAAGATTTAATGCACTTTAATATTAAACAAATGATGCCTCACTTTACAATCAAACACGCAAATGGACTGTAACAGTAGACTATATAAATGTACTACTCCTTAAACTGGTAACGATTTACTTACATATAAAGTGACAAAGACAAAAAAAATCCAGTGAACTGTGTAAGGCTCATAAGTAAACTTAGATCTTACCCCATCAAGTGCATTGTAAAAGATTACATGATAAAATCAAGTGATACTCTTTTTTTGTAATTTCTAGATAATAATATTGATTTCACCTGGTAAATAAATACCTTTATATTTAAAAATAGAAATCTGTAAAGAAATAAAGATTGTGTTGTGAACTTTGGTTATTTAGTTGGGAGAAACCTTCTAGAATGTCACTTATTAATCATTCCAAGTTAATGCACAATCATATAAACATCTATGCTTTGCCCAAAATAGAAAGCTGAACAATTTCTAATGTATGTATGCTGAGGTAATATACCAAAAGGACAGAGATGGAAGAACATGCACTTGAACTATTTTCTATGACTATGTTAAATGATCTTTTTTATTACATATCTGTGTGTGTGTGTGTGTGTGTGTGTGTGTGTGTGTGTGTGTGTGTGTTTAAGAAAGATGCAAAAAAAGTTTACTTTGTTAAGAACAATGTTGATGGCAATTTCCTGTAACTTCCTATTTTTGTTTTCTTTTTTCCGTCTGTTAGTTTTTATATATAAGATTAGTTGATAAAAAAAATAAAAAAATAGACAGGATATATTTATAGCTCTACCTATAAACTAGTACACTTCAACTCCTAAAAATAAATAATTTAATTCAATAATTTGTGTTTTAGACCAGAAGTGTATTTAGAAATTCATTAAGATTTTCACATTATTATTTATTATTAAGACATTTTAATTCTCAAAGGAAATTAACTTTTAGAAATTCTATACTTTATGTGAATGATATTTAAAGAAATTAGGTTACTGAAAGGATTTTAAAAATGTTTTTTAAAAAACTAAACCAGTTTTAAAAAGATTACATTTAAACATTTGTGTATCCATCCATTACATATGAAAGTTTTTGTTATTAATTTTTCATTTCTTTTATAATCAAATAAAAGTTTTAGAAATCTATCACAAGATTTTACAATAAAATATCTTTTAAAGATATTTTTATTCTATCTTAAAATATTTTTAAAATGAATAAACTTTTGATTATTCAGACATGTTTAAATCTGTTCACATATAAATAGAATTCAGAATTTTATTTAAAATTTGAATAAATTTTTAATCTTTTTTTTTAATTAGTTATATATGTATCAATATATATTTTTTAAATCTGTAAATTGTACAAATTATGTAATTTTTAAAAAATTTCACAAGTTTAGAATAGTTTACTGAATTCAAAAATATATATATTTTACTGATTTTTTTTTTCTATGAAAAAGTTTAATAGCTATAAAATATTGTTTTAGCATTTTAACTATAAGGGTTATTGATTAATTTTAAATGAAAATTAAACTATAAAAAATATCTAAGGACTGGAAGATGTAAATGTATATGTGTGAGTGTATTGATATTTATTCTTTAAAACCCTTGTTAATAATTTGGATCAAAATCATTCTTTTTTTATTTACAACATAAAGCAAATTTCTTTGATAAACTTTTTTTATGCAAGTGTTAGAAATGTTTTTGTTTAGTTTTGTTTTGTTTTTGTTTTTGATTATTTTTTTTTTCAATTAATTTGTAGAAGAAAAAGATGAAAAATATCGTCCGTCAGAATATGCATTTTCTCCGCTTTTGTTTTTTGTTTTTTTTGTTTTTGTTTTTTTTTTTTTTGGTTGTTTTTTTTTTATCTTATTATTATCATTATTTTTGGTTCCAAAGTAAGTAGGAATCATGTAACATCTCCAAGATGACAAAATTCCATCACAACGAATCCTGAAATAATAATACCAAACTATCTAGTGTCACCGGCGTAATCCAAAAGTGAAAAAAAATATGAATAAACCACATGTAGTATTCTATTCTGTTTGTGTTTGTAAACTCTGTCATCAAGATGATAATAATAATAATGCATTATTCTCAAATTTCAATGACATCATTTTTTTTAAAAATCTCCCACTGCCCCGGGTATTCCTTATTTTTGTTTTGTTCCTTTCTTTCGTTTAAAGTGGAAATTGAGTTTTACTATAAATTCGTGTCAGAAAACAATAAAGCAGAAGACGGGACAAATCGAACGATATTCCAGGGGACAAATCAGATAACTTGGCTTACACTCCATAAGGTTATTTGATTGTTTGTTACACCATCCGAGACGGGCCTGTCTCGGTGCTCTTTAAAAAAAAACAGGTGCGACCAATTCGCCCGTTTCTGTGTTTAAGCGACGATTAAAAGAAGAAAAAGAAGAAGAAAAAGAAGAAGAAAAAAACAGTATCATCAATTAGTGGGTCTTTCTCTTAGAATGAATCTGAGAGAATTGCTATGGTGCGTGCGGAAGAACCCCCTCCCCTCCATATGTAAGTGCTGAGGGTGGGGGGAAAAGAAAGAGAGAAAAATGGCAGTCTTATACAATAATAATACCCTCCGCCCGTCCGTCCCTCCCTCAACACACAGATGGATGTATAAAGCAGGGTAACCGCGATGTAGTGGTGGTTGTGGGTAACCTGTGGGAATCTCTCTAGTGTGTCTCTTAGTAACTTAGCTCGCTACACACACGCACAACGAGTCGTGGTGTATGCGTGTGTGTTCTGCGCTTACACGTGTCCGTACGTGGCTCGGTGTATGTGCGCCCGGGTCTGTGTGTGTATATGTGCGTGTGCACGTGGCTTTTTTTGTATATGGTGCCCATGCGCGCCTTTGTATGTGTACTGCGTGTGTACTGTAATATGTGAGCACATGCGATTATATGTATTTCCCTGTAATTGTGCGTATCCGTATGAGATAGATTGAAAGAGAGAAAGAGAAGAAACAGCAGAGTTGGGTAAGAAATAGAGAAGGATAGATATGAGAGAGAGAGAGAGAGAGAGAGAGAGAGAGAGAGAGAGGAGGGAGAGAGAGAGAGAGAGAGAGATCTATATAGTGAGTAGGAGGGAAAAGAGAGAAACATAAAGCCAAAGGAAAAAAAATGTCATTTGATTATATCCTATTTCTGCCTTTGATCCACAAAAAAATAAAAAATAAAAAAAAAAAAAACAAAACAAAAAACAAACAATCATTTGCGGATATGGCTTTGGGTTGGAGAACAACCCGTTTCATACGAGGTCTCTGTGTTTCAATTCACGAGCTTCTTCGATAAGTCAATTATTTAAGAGAAAACAAACTAAACTTAGTTTGGCCTGGTTTATTTAATGCCATTTCAACTCCGCACGGATTATTTTATTCATTTGTTTGATTACAATCATTACTTTGTTTTCTTTCAATGTTCCATTGTAATCTTTTTTTTACTACCTTTAATTTGTCAATAATATTTTTTGTTTGTACAGTTATATCAAGTATTCCTATCTAACACTAATAACATATATAATTATATGGTATCAAAAAACTATTCCTATTTAATTGTGCAGTGACAGAGATGAAACTGTAAACCATCTATTAGTGAATGTAGCAAACTAGCACAACGGGAGTAAAAAGCTAGGCACGACTAGGTTGGGGAAAGTGATCCACTGGGAATTATGCAAAAAATTAAACTTTTTATATGCATAAACCAGAATCTGTTCTCGAGAATGAAACACATAAAATTCTCTGGGACTTCGAGATAAAGACGGATCACCCTATCCCAGCCAGGAGACCAGACCTAGTATTGATTAACAGACAAACAAACAAAAAGAGAATGTGTCAACTAGTGGACTTTGCAGTTCCAGCAGATCATAGGGTGAAGCTGAAGGAAAATGAAAAGATGGATAAATGCCTGGACCTTGCTAGAGAATTGAAAAAGCTGTGGAATATGAGAGTGAAAGTGATACTAATTGTAGTTGGTGCACTTGGAACGGTACCAATAAACCTGGAAAAAGACTGGAGGATCTAGAAATCAGAGGAAGAATAGAGACCATCCAGACTACTGCACTGCTGCAATCGGCTAGAATACTCAGAAGAGTCCTGGAGGCCTAAGGAGACTTGTTGTCACTCAGACACCAGTGAAAGACCAGCAGCTTTTATGCTAGTATGAAAAACTCACAAGGAGTGAAATAATATTAATAATAATCCAGACAACGGCATTGTTGAAATCAGCTGGAATACTCAGGAGAGTCCTGGGACCTGAGGAGACATGTCACTCAAACTCAAACTTTTCAAAAAAGTGAAATACCATCAGCTAACGCTGATGTGAAAAAAGAAGAAGAAAACATTTTTACACACAGTTATATATATTTACCAACCCCTCCGCACAAGCAGGGTACGACACACGGTCAATTTCTTAAGCGGAGTTCAACAGGTTTTAATTCAGAGTTTTCCTTCTCCTAGACTGGTTACCTAGCCATGGTTAAAGAACCCAGTCTGTCCTACTATTTACCCATAGCTGGAGGGAGACTAGGATTCTTACCTTTCCTAAGGGTATTAGCGCTAAGTGAAATGCAATTACCACGTCCAGGATTTGAACTCGGGGCGACGAGTCCATTTCCCATGACTTTAACCATTACACCAGCGCTTCCTATAACCACAGTTATATGGCATCAAGTATTCCTAACTAACACCAATAATTCATCATACACAATTATATGATTTCAAGTAACTCTTCCGATTTAATAATAATCACAATTTGTTTGCAGTTATATGATTTCAAGTATTTTTATTCAATAATAATGATTTTCAACAGATCTATTTGATCCATAGATGGAATCTTAATAGGTACTACTACTCCGGGTCAAAGTGGACCTGGAAGAAATAGGTACTACCACTCCGGGTCAAAGTGGACCTGGAAGAAATGGCAACGAAGTAGTACACCATACACTTCAAAGCTCGAGCCTCACCTCCGTATGCAGTTTCGTGTCCAACATAGGACACAACTAAACTTGGTACTTCTTTGGTGTCACCTTACTACAAAGAAAGGTACTTGTCTGCTGAGGGGTGTGCTGACGTCATATAGAAGTATTTTGGGCTTTTATCATTTTTATTCTTAGGTTAAGATTAGTGACCATACTTCCTTCAGAAGTTTGTTCTACTTGGAATGACTATATCTGGTACTTACCTTAACTTCTCACCTGGTCAGGATGCGACACAAGGTTGTTGTTTTGTTTTGTTTTTTGCGAATTGGGTTACGGTTTAGGGGTTTGGGGATTAAGGTTGTTTTAAATTACGTATTGCTTAAAAGAGAACAACAAAAAAAAACAAATTACTATACATTTAATGTCGAAAAAATTTTTTTAAAACCAAGTTTAATTGAAATTATACATCGCAATACTAACACAAACAACTGCGACTAATGTGTCTACCGTTGGATTCAATAATTAATTTCAATGGTTAATTAAATGTATAGTAATTTTTATTTTTTTATTTTTTAAGCAATACGTAATTAAAAACAACCTTAATCCCCTAAACCGTAACCCAATTCGCAAAAAAGTTCTTTCATACACTGTAGTTAAACTATCATGGATCACCAACAAATAAGTTTCCGTTTTAATTTTGACGACGATTTGCAAGTTTAACCCAAATATGTTCTTTCTCGATAGTGTACTGTACGAGGATGGGATGAAAAGTTCATATGATGACGTCATATCTAATGTTGATGACTTTTTTATGAATGGGATCCAAGCACTGCAACACTGAAGGAAGAAATGCATTGACCGCTGGGTGGGGGCTATGTTTAAAAATAAACCCCATTTCCATGAGAGTATCTTGGTCAACCATTGAACTTTTCAGCCGACCCTCGAACAAAAATTGTAGAAATAAATAAAATACTGGCATTCACAATTCCAGTATCCAGATAAGGCTGTTTCAGTCATTTGCAACATTTGTTTTTCTTCTGAATAGTTACATCTAAAAAGCACGTCTTCAACTAGTTAAAAGTCATGTATCGGACATATTTATTTAGTATTTCCTTCCCTGTAAAATGATGTCGATTTACGGTCGAATGCCAATGTATAATTTTTGGAACTTAAATGTAAAAATGTTAAATAAAAGAAATTAAGCAAATGATTGAAACTTACTCTTATCTGGAATGGCGAATGTAGTAATTACAATTACATGTATCTTTTAATACATTACTACAGAATAAACGAAAATGTTCTTTGAAAAAAAAAGAAGGAAGTCTTTCCGGCTAAACTTGCAAATTGGTCGGAAAATTAAAACGGAAAGTTTTTTGGTGTCGTCTATGACAGTTTAACTACAGTCTATGAATGAAAGTTTTGCGAATTGGGTTACGGGTTTGGGGGTTTGGGGATTATGGTTGTTTTTTTAATTACGTATTGCTTTAAAAAAAAAAACAAATCACTATACATTTAATGTTGAAAAATATTTTTTAAACCAAGTTTAATTGAAATTATACATTGCGATACTAACACAAACAACTGATACTAATGTGTCTCCCGTTGGATTCAATAATTAATTTCAATGGTTAATTAAATGTATAGTAATTTGAATATAGTAAGTTGAAATCACAGATTTACTAGGAGCGTGCGGAAACAGTTACATTTGATGAAAAAAGGCAAATATATTGAACGAATACTTTTCTAGTGTATTACTATTTAATATTGAAAATCTTGACAATGTACCATACTTTGCTGAAAGATCATATAACGAGTAACTGAGTAATATAATAATAACTAAAGAAGAAGTTCATTAAAAATAATGAAATTAAATCCAAACAAATCTACTGGATCAGACGAAGATCACCTATCAAAATTTATGTTAAAAATAAAAATAAAAACAATTTAGAATAAAAAGAATCTTCCAAGAGGTCCGTGACGTCACGGTTGCTACCTTCACCCTAGAATTTGACCTAGGGGCTTGTGCCGAGGCCGCTTGTGCCTACTGATGGACGAACAGCTACTACGTTTTTGCAACATCGTTAACTTCCTCACGTACGCCTGGGGAAAAATGGGGCCAAGCCAGCGCCTTCTAATATCTTAGAGGGCCTTGGCCAAGCTTACCGAGAGACATGTGACGTCACGATTTGGGCAAGGGAGAATTTTACTTTGGATTCTACAGTGTCACGGTGGATGGCAACCTGCGTGGATCCTTGAAGCCATGCTACCACACAGGGGGTGAAATTCTACTACGTCTTTGAGGAAAGAGTCTATCTCTCCCAAAGACTGGAAATAAAATAAGCCAGCACTCACTCGAAACTCAACAACCCAAGAACTAAACTAAATACTTCTACAATAAGGAATTTGTAGCATAGTTACCTTATTGTCGCAAGAACTCTATGAAATCTTCAACCAAAGAACACTACGAAATTCAAACAACACAAACGACAATTATCTAATCATTTAAAGAACTCTACACTTGTTACCTCCGGACTCAAAGCTAAGTCCTCGCAAAACATCATCTTTTGCAAACCATTCTCTCAATCTATCTCCCTTCTCTATCTCTTACGAACTCTCTAATAAGGTTATTATCAACCACCCTCTATCAAATTGACATTTTCATATCTTTCTTCCAGCCTTTCTTATATTGTTATTACAATTGTTGAAACTTAGTATTTGTTATCGTGTTTTTCTTTCATTCAGTATCTGAATTTGAAAATTGCGTATTTCCCGCCCCCTTGAAATTGTCTTCCCATTGTACTTGAAAAGGTATATTTACTTATATATCGGAACTTAGGATTTAATTTCCCCGGTATATTACAAAGCGAATTTACCCGTACTCTGGAGTTAGAAGATACCCCCATGTTGGAATTGGTGCTTCACGGCGCTAATCCCGATACACCCTTTCATTTTGAAAGAATTGATACAAGAGATATCATTACGATTGAGTATAGTCTTAAAATAAATGCATTATGGAAGAATATGCACCTCAATCTTGGAGGGAAACTAATGTAACAGCTTTATTTAAAAAGGGAAATAAAAGTAATCCATGTATTTATAGACCAGTTAGTTTGACAAGTATCATTTGCAAATTGTTAGAATCTATAATAAAAGACACAATATTCAGGCACATGGAATTAAACAAACTTTTTTCTGCGAATCAGCATGGATTCATTAAAGGAAGATCTTTCAATATAAATCTTTTATCAGTAATGGATAAGTGGATGGAATCTCTAGATCTTGGATTACCGGTTGACACCATCTATTTAGACTTTGCCAAAGCATTTGACTCTGTACCTCACAAAAGGCTACTATTGAAATTACAAAAATATGGAATAAATGGCCATGTTTTAAATTGGATTAAAGAATTCTTAAATAATAGAAGACAATGTGTCAAAATTAAAAACTCTAAATCAAAATGGGCTCAAGTGACAAGTGGAATCCCACAGAGAAGTGTTCTTGGACCTTGTCTTTTTGTTATTTTTATAAACGATCTCCCGCATATGATCAAATGTTACACTCAAATATTTGCAGATGAAACAAAAATATATTCTACTGTTAATGATAAAATGATACTGATAAAATCCAAACTGACAATAACAATCTTGTAGATTGGTCTGATAAATGGCAAATGAGATTCAATACATCTAAATGTAAAGTACGTCACATAGGAATAAATAATTCAAAACATGTATACTCTATGAGAAAAAAATTCTCTAATGAAAGAGAATACTAAAAGATACAGTTAGAAAAAGACCTTTGTGTAAATGTGGACCCTGAATTAAAATTTTCCAAACACACAGAAATACAAATAAATAAACCAAACAAGATATTAGGAGGTCATATGAATACATGGATAAAGAAATACTGAAAAATTTATTCATTGCATTGATAAGACCTCATTTGGAATTTGCTAATGTGGTTTTGAGTCCAAGACTAATTAAGGACATAAAACTCATTGAGGGAGCTCAGAGGAGAGTTACTAAGGTAATGAATGATTTAAAAACCCTTTCGTGTGAAGAAAGACTTAATAACATTGACTTACCAAGTTTGTTTTATCGACGTACAAGAGGGGATATGATTGAAATCTACAAATATACACATGGATTTTATTCAACGAACTTTGATCTACTAAACATTGCTCAAAATATCAATACTAGGGGTCATAAATTAAAACTCTTAATAAAAAGTTTGTAAAGCAAAATGCAAGACAAAATTATTTTAGTAACAGAGTGGTTAATAGATGAAATAAACTACCATCATCAGTAGTGAATGCCCCATCTTTAAACTCCTTCAAGGCAATGTTAGATAATCTGTGGAAAGATTATGAATGTTCTGCGGAATTAAGATGAATGTTTATAAGGAACAGCTGACAGGTCTCAGACCTAATATACTAGGTGAAAGGATATTATTATTATTATTATTATTATATTATTATTATTATTATTATTATTCACTCCTTTTGAGTTTTTCACATCAGCGTTAGCTGATGGCCTTTCACTGAAGTCTGAAAGTCAATTATCATGAATGTCACTGTGGAACCAAGAAAAGTTCTTAGGTCTTGGATGCAGCTGGACAAGCACAAACCAAACATGAATGCTGCCAAAATTATGCGAAGAATGGAATTAAACCAACGCCTATATCCACTACGGCATGTGTCCAATTGGACACATGGCGTAGTGGATATAGGCATTGGGTTAATACAGTTGTGACGATTATCTCTAGGCTGCAGGTTCAATCTTGGTCAAGGGCGAGAGTAAGTTAGAATAATAATTAACACAGCTTAACATTTGTATCCAGTCATGGTTTAGCGGAATGAGAACAGTATACTCCTGTAGATTGAATAATCGGAGCCTTCTGTGAAGGCTCCCGATTTTGAAAGAAGGATTGAATAATCGGGAGCCTTCTATGAAGGCTCCCGATTTTGAAAAGAAGGTTCCCAAGTCCGACAAAAAATACCTGAAGAAGGTCGGAGGGCACATCAGCCGAAACGTTGTACAGACAATAGTCCGAATAATCCAAATTATCAAGCCTCACCTAAAATATTCAGAGAAACTGAACCACCAGGTTCATTATTTTATAACCTGAAAAAATCTGAAATCCCACCAAATTAAATTAAACTCAGTTATGTGGAGAGAGAGAGAGAGAGAGAGAGAGAGAGAGAGAGAGAGAGAGAGAGAGAGAGAGAGAGAGAGAGAGAGACTGTCACGATGTTTTCACTTACTATAACTACACCAGTGGCTGATATCTATCGTTTGTGGAAAACCGATATGACCAAGGCATGAAACCAACGAAACGATGGATAATATGTTCAGACATGCTGAACTTTATGATTTAGTGCGTCCTGGGACGCACATATTTGCTTTTAATGAGTCCCCGAGAAAATTTATGAGTCCCAACTAAAGCCGTTTAACTCATTCCTACCTTGTAACCTATCCTGTGTAATTCGTTTCCAAGAAACTATTAAAATGTATTTACAGTTAGCTTGAGATATCATTAGAGATATCATTAGAGATATCATTAGAATCGCATTTTACGTATAAATAGCATTGGAAACTCCTGAAGTAGCCAAACAACACTTACACGAACACTAACCTTTAGCGGACTAGCAATGATCTGGACTATTGTCCATTTTAACCCATTCCAACCAACCATGAATTCCATACAGCTATGTACAATCTTAACCAGACATTAGTTTCTAGAGCTCCATGTATGAAAAATATTAATAATAGATAATCATCAATATCATACTGGCAAATATGGCTATATGCACGGCACCTCATGCGGTGTAATGGTTAACAAGCTAGATTAGCAGACTATTGTTAGTGAGTTTGATTCTCACTGGGTGCCCCATACTTCTAGCCTTGTACCGCATCTAATCTACGCTTAGTAAATAACTATATATACAAACCATAATTAGTCATAGAAAATAAGACCTAAAAAATTCTCTGGGACTTGGAGATACAAATGGATCATCCAATCCCGGCCAGAAGACCAAACATGGGTGTTAATTAACCTGAAAATAACTTGTCAACTTGTGGATTTTGTTCTGGCAGACCATAGAGGGAAAATAAAAGGAAGCAAAAAGATGGACAAATAATTGGATCGAATATTAAAGTGACGGTAATACTAATTGTGGTTGGTGCTCCTGATATAGCTCCAAAAATTCTGGAAAAGAAAATGGGATATCGGAAGAATCAAGACCTCCAAACCAAAGAACTTTTAAAATCAACTAAAATACTTAGAAGAGTTATGGAGACCTGAAGAGACTTGCTGTCACTCAGACTTTGGTGGAAAACACCACTTAAAACAGGTGTGAAAACTCACTAAGAGAAAAATAAATAATAAAAAAATATTTTGGGTGTTTATTTCCATTACGAAAGCATCAATTGGACAACGACAGAGGGTGTATTGGTAACATTTTTAAAAAAATTAGCTATTCATTAAAATGTCAGTCAAAAAATGACAAATTTTGCTGCTTGGGCATTTTGAGTCCTTAGACACTATCTGATAACTCAAACTCAGCCCCTAACAGTTTTCTTTTATTTAAATTTAATTTATTTTTAATGGACGCTTTAAAATGAGTTTAACGTATCTTCTGGAAGAGAACGTAGAAACCACTTACTTTTTCATTGGTTCTGTGCGTGAAGGCAACGTAGCTTTTCTCCTAAAACAGCAATTCCTTTTTACGTTTGTAGCATAGCAAAAAAGGGGGTAAGTTTTCCCATTCTCCACCAGCGAAAATACATAATCCATCTAACACTTGGGATCTTCTGGCCGCTACTGATCCGGGGAGACCGAAAATCCGCGTCTTTCTTCCAAAATTTTCCAAGCGTTGCTCTTCAGTAAAAAGTAAAATCGTCTGTTTTCTTCCAATTTCCCCCGCGTCTCTCCCATTGGTCAAATCCACCCCCTCCTCCCCCTCTATACAGATTGGCCCTGCTTTTTCTTTACCATTCAATGAATGGTCTACTAACACTTGTAGTCGTAAATACATACTAAAAAAAACAACACTTTTTCTTTCTTACTTTTTACGTTATTTATCCTGGTATGTAAGGGGTTAATTTGACATCTGATTATATACGTTGCGTTTTATGCACGATGCAACTAACAATATCGCACCACCGACTATAATTAATTTATCTACTCCAATTCAATGAATTCATATACTTAGTACAAATATCTTTCAGGAGTAACTATCAAGTTAAATACTTGAGAAAAAACAAAAAAAACAAAAAAACAAATAGAATCTTTTTTAAGAACAGGTGTAAAAAGAGAATCCCCCAAAGAATTAGACACCTGATGGAAGATAGAAAACGAAGACGCCCGATGGAGGTAAATATTAAAAGGGCTACGTAACGTAAGTAAAATACTCAAGAATATAAAAACAAATAGAATCTTTTTCAAGAATAGGTGTAAAAATCTGGAACAGTATACCCATTAATAGAAGAAAATTTGAAAAAAAAAATTAAGAAAAAAACAACAATTGTCTACAAAATTTACTTTCGGATACTACTGAACCAAGGTACTGATTTTAATAAATAAAATGTAAAATACTATATAACTAAATTTTTTATTATTATTACTACTACTACTACTACTTCTAATAATAATAATAATAATAATAATAATAGATACTAATAAAAATAATACTAAAATACTACTACTACTACTAATAATAATAATAGATACTAATAAATAATAATACTAAAATATACTACTACTAATAATAATAGATACTAATAATAATAATACTAAATACTACTACTACTACTAATAATAATAGATACTAATAAATAATAATACTAAAATACTACTACTACTACTAATAATAATAATAGATACTAATAAATAAATACTAAAATACTAATACTAATACTAATAATAGATACTAATAGATACTAATAAATAATAATAATAATAATTAATAATAAATACTAATAGATACTAATAAATAGTAATACTAATAGATAATGATACAAATAAATACTAATAAATAATTATACTAATAAATAATAATAATAATAAATAAATAATAATAGATACTAATATTACTACTACTAAATAAATAATAAGACTAATAAAACTACCACTAATAATATTGAATAATAATTACTACTTCTAATAATAATAATGATACATAATAATTACTACTAATAAAAATAATAAATGAATACTAATAATATTAATAAGTAAATAAATTCGGTTGAGTTGCCTATTGCCGGTATCAGTCGGACAGCGAGTGAGTCTCTTACTAGCGATAACAAATACTAATACTAACACAAAACATATTACTACTTCTACTACTAATAATACTACTACTACCAATAATAATATATCAGTCAATACTAATATTACTACTAATAATAATAATTGTAAATACTAACAACAATAAAGAGTCCCCTTATAGATCACCGTCTGTCTCGGCTATTTTTTTTTTCTTTTTACAGTTGGTATGAGTAGTAAAGAAACTTACAAAAATAAAACAACCCCAGAGAAACCATATTTCTTAAATTTATTATATTACAAGTATAGCTCGTGTGGTGGAGCATAAGATGTGCTTCGTTTTCAGACTTTTCTTCATCCACAATCTTAAATATTAATTTCTTTATCCGTTCAAATTTCTTAGATGATAATTTACATTATTTCAGACTAACGTCCTCATTGCGATTGTTTTAATCACAGCGTTGATTCCTCCGGTCTTCTTCAATTGTCTTTTTTGGGGGACGGGAGGGTAACTTGATTCGTAAAAAAAAAAAAAAAAAGAAGATATTTGAAGAAGGCCGGAGAGGACAGCAATCGAAACGTCGGGATTAAAGCAACCGAAATGGAGACAATAGAACGAAATAAGGTAAATAATAAATTACTCTACCTAAAATCGGCTTCCTTGAACCGGCACAAATGCAGAATAGCGCACAAGAGATAATATAATTAGAATCGTATTTTACGTGTAAATAGCATTAGATGTCGGAAACTCCCGAAGTACCCTAACCCTAGCGTCTAAAAGGTTTCGGATATTTCCATGAAATGTAATTTTTTTTTTTGTATATTCGCAGAGTTCCGTCCCGGCCTCCTGCCTCAAAAACCGCTAGCCGGTGGCTGCTGAAAAAAAAACCACCAACTACGATTGAAGCCCGTAGCCGAAGCGGTGTCACTTGAAAAAAAACCCAACTAGGATTAGGGTTGAGGTTAGGTTGGGTTAGTTTAATGGGAAAATAAATAAATAATTTGGGCTCTGTTTTTTCTGGGTCACCCTATATACAGGGTGACCCAGAAAAAAACAGAACCTATAAGTTTTGTAATAAAACTGTTAATTTTAACTAAGGGGTGTTTAGGGTTAGGGTTGGGTTTTCGGGAAAACGCCCTTTTTTTTCAAGTGACACCGCTTCGGCTACGGTCTTCAATCGTAACTGGTGTGTTTTTTTTCAGCAGCTATTGGCTAGCGGTTTTTGAGGCAGGAGGTCGGGACGGAACTCCGCGAAGAGTACCGTTTTTTTAAAACATATCTAATGATCTTGCGCGCTATTGTGCATTAGTACCATTTAAGTAACCATATAAGCCGTGACGTCAACCACACCACAAGTATTTTGCGTTAAAACTTACGCAATAGGTCACTTTAAACAAAGCAAAGCAATAAAGCATTTTTTTTTAAGTAAAAAAAAAATTTAAAAAATGTATGTTCATTTAGTCCTGACTACGATCATCACTGATAAAGAAAGAGACTTGTCGATGTTTTTCTTGAAGGCAGATAAGATCAAAAAGATAGATTGCTGAAATCCATCGAGGAATTCTTTTCCAAGTAGCAGACTTTGCTCGTGTTTGCGTTAGCATTTCCCCCCAAGTTAAACAACAACAACAATAAACAAAGACATAAAAAAAATAAAGAAAATACAAACAAAAAAATAAAGAATGTCGAGTAGATTTTGTTTCTGAGTTTCATGTTTTCAGCACCCTACTCTACTATCAAATAAACCAGGATGTAATTTTTTATTAAGCTTGATTTAGTTTGGCACAAGACCAGCAATAGGGGAGCACCCAGTGAAAACTGAACTCACTAACATGAAAGGTTATCTAGTCTAGCTTACAATTACACCACCCAGGGCGCCTCTATAAAAGATAAGATTAAAAATAATATTTTTTGCATAAGTCTGGAAGTTCAGGGTGGTCTGAAAGTCTTGTCACCCCTACATGACGTTTTAACTTGCATTATTTTTTGTTTTGATTATATAATATATGTTATGTAATTATTTTACCTCTAAAAAAAATTAATGGATGAAATTATTTTCTAGAATTTAGGGTTGTATTATGCAATTATTTTACTTCTAAAAGATATTTGTATGGGTGAACAAGATTTTGGACCACACAGTAGTAAGTTCATATATATATATATATATATATATATATATATATATTATTGGATATATACTATGGGTAAGTAGTAGGGCAGACTGGGCTCTTTAACTTTAGTTAGGCAACCAGTCTAGGAGAAGGAAAACTCTTAATTCAAACCTGTTAAACTCCACTTAAGACATTGACCTTGTGTCGCATCCTACTTGTGTGTAGGAATTGGCTTGGTTTGGTTTGTTTTTTTTTGTTTTTTTTACAGCATATCAACCTTGGTGGGTCATTTAATGCCGACAAAGTTTTTAAATGAATTCATTCTTAATGGATACTCAATTTTTTTTATTAACACATTTTTCTATTTAACCCACAGATGGGACCCTAACAGGTACTACCACTCCAGGTTAGAGTGAACCAGGGAGCAATGGTGATGAAGGGGTGCTCCACATTCTCCAAACCTCCAAAACTGGAACCTCACTATCAGATAGAGTTTAACGTCATTCCCAGGACATGTAAACCTGCAGCCACCGCCTTCTAGCACCCATATGATAAAAAGGGGTTGGGGCTTGCCATAAGGGCAATAGGGTTGGGAAAATCATATAGGTGCTAGGGCTTGACGTGACCAGCCGATTGATTGGAGGGGCCTCTCCGACCGCCCGTCTAGCCCAAGATAGGGCCAAAGTGGAGTATTGCATGTCATGAACTGCTCATCCACCTGGGCTCTATCCTTAAGCATCACGGCATCTCTTTTTAAAAATACCAAAAAATTTTAAAATGACAGAAAAAAAAAAAAAATTGAAATGTTTTGTCAAGCAGCAGAATTCCTCGTTATGTGTCAAATCTGGTTGGTGTCTGATTCAGTTGACAAGAGTCACATACCAATTACTAATACCCTTGACACTTCAGGCTGTAAATCTACCATTCTAACTACTAAGCAAGAGACATTAATGTTTAAGAATTTCAATTTGGACTTATATGTAAGCTCATGGAGGCGCGTGGTCTAATGGTTAGAGTCATAGGAAATGGACTCGTCGACCCAAGTTCAATTCCTGGACGAAGCTGTTTGCATTTCACATTGCACTAATACCCTTGGGAAAGGTATGAATCCAATTCTCCCTCCAGCTATGGACAAATAGCAGGGTAGACTGGGCTCTTTAACCATGGCTAGGTAACCAGTCTAGGAGAAGAAAAACTCTGAATTCAAACCTGTTAAACTCTGCTTAAGAAATTTACCTTGTGTCACATCCTGCTCGTGCGGAGGAGTTGGTAAGTAAGTATATATATATATATATATATATATATGGTGTGTGTGTGTGTGTGTGTGTGTGTGTAAGCTCATAATTCATATTCCAACCATATTCTTCAAATTACTCTTATTGCAAACACACTACTCTCTTTATCATATGAGTGCTTGAAAGCAGTTGCTGAGGCTCAACCACCAGTTTATTAATTCTACCAATTTTTTTAATACACTTGAAGTTTATGAAAATTCTACTATTTCATATAAAACCAAACTAATTTATCTCCAAACTATTTGCTTAAAAATCATGGATAAAAAAAAAGATTAGGCATTAAATATCCCACAAGGGTTGATATGCCATTAAACAAAATAACCACCCCTAACCTAATAATTTCCAATTGTTTAGTTGAAATTGAATCAATGGGCCCACCTGTTGCTTGTAGATTTTTGTTTCATACCTCCCTATCAGTTCTCACCAAAAACTGAAAACATTTTCAAGAAATAATCCAGATATTCAACCCAGAATCAAAACCGTCTTGTTGGCGCCTCTTGAAAGTCTTATCCTCCAAGAGTTTCTAAATCCTCACCCCCTAGATTGTTTTATTTTATTATACAAAGTATATTCTCTCTCCCTCTCTCTCTCCACACATCTGTCTATGACATAAGCATAATTTATTCTTCCTTTCTTCTCTTCTGATTTCAATTTCAATCTCTCTCTCTCTCTTCTCTCTCTCTCTCTCTCTCTCTCTCTCTCTCTCTCTCTCTCTCTCTCTTGATCTTTCACTTCTGGCCTTTTAAAGAGCTGTTGTTATGTCTTTCTTTTGTTGTTGCATTTTCGTCTGCTTGAGTGTGTGTCATAGCTCATTTGGAAAAAGTGTTGCCTCAACCTTCATCAACTGACAGACACAAAATTTAGCTTAGTCTGGCACAGGGCCACAGTAGTGAAGATCTTATAGTGATTTAGGCCATAAATATGGAGTTAACATAAATTAGTATCAGAAAATACATGGACACAACATGGAATTTCAAACCATATCTTATTACATTTATAAATAAAGAAAATACAATTACAATATTTTCTGTTGCAAACAATTGTACTGTTTGCGGCTATATATATTTATATAAATTTGAACGAATATAAGTCCAATTAACTAAGTAAATGGTTATGTCAAAGTTTTCGTATTTACAAATAGCTCTTCATGTATTCTCTATTCCTAGTAGCAAAGACAAGTTGACATCCGCCACTATTGAGATGTAGGTTAAAAAAGAGGTAGATACTTATCTTTGATTTCTGGTGCTGAAAATTGTGGGCCTGTGATTGGTTGGCTTGGAAAGGGTATGTTGACCAAGGGAGACAACACATCTACCTTAGATATATTTTTATAATCTCAGTGATCATCAAACTCCCTAACAATGGCTGTAAAACCAACATGCTAATCCTACATAGTCAGGTTGTGCCGACAGCACAGATCATAACTCTTCGTCATCACCTGTCCCTATCAGCCATCACTTGTGCGAGGTCCTCTGCACAATGTCCAGTATCCTTGTACTGCTGATTGATGTAGATTTTTGAAGGCTGACCCACACTAGTGCGCTCATGTGTAGGTGCCCTTCAGAAAGACATGAATCCATCTGTTCTCCATCCAGATATGGGTAAATAGCAGGGCAGACTGATTTCTTGGTATGGCAACTGGTCTAGGATCTAGGAAAACTCTAAATTCAAACCTTTTTAACTCCATTTAAAAATTGGCCTTGTGTCACATCCTGCTTGTGGTGGAGGTGTTGGGTAAGTATTTACAAGTTAGTAATTATTTTATTTATTTTTCTAAATGTAATCTAGGGAGATGGAGTAGGATAAAAATCTGAAAAGAGAAGAACAGTATGTGACATAAGGTAATCTTTTTAAGTGGAGTACAACTGGTTTGAATTCAGAGTTTTCCTTCTCCTAGACTGGTTACCATACTGAGGTTAAAAACCTCAGTTTGCCTTACTATTTACCCATAGCTGGAGGGAGAATACTTGAATTCATTCCTTTCCCAAGGGTATCAGAGCAATGTGAAATACTAACAGCCTTGTTTGAACTCAGGTTACTACATCCATTTCCTACGATGATAACCATTACACCACAAGTGCCCCCTTGAAATAGATTGTTAACTAAAATGGATGCTAAGTTTAAAATCACTTCTTGGACATGCTGTGTTTATTTTAGTAGATGAGATCTATTCAGAAATGTAGTGTGGTTGGTTGGTTGGATTTTACAGCATGTCTTGTTGGATCCTTTTATGCCAAAGACATTTTGTTTTATTCATTGATGGGAACTCAATTTTCTCAAACACGTTTTTTTTTTATCATTGTTGTCTATTTAACCCATAGACAGGACTCTAACAGGTACTACCACTCTGGGTTAGAGTGGACCTGGAAGTCATGGTAATACAGGAGTACTCCACACTCCCTAGAGCTCCAAAAATAGGACTTCACCATTAGATGCAGTGTAACATCATACCCAGGATGAGGACACCTGGTGTTGCCTGTGTATGATAACAAATAACCACAAGTAATGTACTAATCTTATTATCTAAAAAAAAAATCACAAAATAATTAAATGGACAATATCTATTACCATTTAATTTTTTGCCACTATTTAACCAAATAAAGATATTGTCTATGTATTATATCAAATTAACACCAACAATGTACAAATCATCATTTTTTTAAATCACAAAATAAGTGTAGGATTATTTCATATAATCTCAATAAGGATCTCTCTTGTATATTCACTTAACACCAGTAATATACAAATCTTCTTTTTTAAAATCATAAAATAAGTGTTGGATTATCTTATATTAATCTCAATAAGGATCTCTCTGGTCTATCAAATTAACACTGGTAATGTACAAATCTTTTTTAAATTCTTTTCTTCTTTATTATTTTATTTAATCTTTTTCTTCTTCATTTATGTAAATCTTCCTTTTTTTCCTTCTACCTTTTATTTTCTTTGGTTTTTCTTTATTCTTTCTTCTTTCAATCTCTTTCTTCTTCATTTATGTAAATCTTCCTTTTTTTCCTTCTACATTTTATTTTCTTTGGTTTTTCTTTCTTCTTCCTTCTTTCTTCTTTCAATCTCTTTCTTCTTCATTTATGTAAATCTTCCTTTTTTTCCTTCTACCTTTTATTTTATTTGATTTTTCTTCTTTCTTTCTCCTTCATTTCTGTAAATCTTCTTTTTTCCTTCTACCTTTTATTTTTTTTCTTTTCTTTCTTCTTTCTTCTTTCAATCTATTTCTTCTTCATTTATGTAAATCTTCCTTTTTTCCTTCTACCTTTTATTTTCTTGATTTTTCTTCTATCTTTTTTTCTTTCTCCTTCATTTCTGTAAATCTTCTTTTTTCCTTCTACCTTTTATTTTCTTTTATTTTCTTTCTTCTTTCTTCTTTCAATCTATTTCTTCTTCATTTATGTAAATCTTCCTTTTTTTCCTTCTACCTTTTATTTTCTTTGATTTTTCTTCTATCTTTTTTTCTTTCTTCTTTCAATCTCTTTCTTCTTCATTTCTGTAAATCTTCCTTTTTTTCCTTTTATTATTTTCTTGGATTTTTCTTCTCTCTTTTTTTTCTTTCTCCTTCATTTCTGTAAATCTTCTTTTTCCTACTACCTTTTATTTTCTTTGATTTTTCTTCCATCTTATTTTCTTTCAATTTTTTTTCTTCTTCATTTCTGTAAATCTTCCTATTTTTCCTTCTAACTTTTATTTTCTTTGATTTTTCTTCTCTCTTTTTCTTCTTCCTTCTATCCTCCTTGTTTTCTTTGTTTCTGTGATTTTACCTTTTTTATTTTCTTTGTTTTTTTTCTTTCTCTTTTCTTCTTTTACTTCTTCCTCTCCATCCCTTACTTCTTATTCTACTCATTATTCTTATTTTAGATGGCATATTTTATAATTACAATGTGTCTATATGGGTAAATTGAACAGATGGATTACATATTGAGTAGGTGTTTATGTCACTTCCATAGTTACTTAATTATGTGTCTATATTTGTGCAATGTATGAATTTTGTTTTTTCTTTTAAATCCATTGAAGAAATATATAATCTACTATCTATCTGTATACGTGTACAATTGTGCTTATGTTGAATGTTTATTTTACTGTTTATATAAAACTCTATGTGTGCATATATACCTGTATGAGTGTAAGTATATTTCTCATTCCTGCTTGTATTTTTCATTTTATTATGTTGACACACATAGGATGTATAGCTTATCTATATATATATATATAATATATATATATATATACTATTTTAGAATTGTGATATGCATATATACATATATATTACTTCAGAATTGTTGCATATATACATATATATTACTTCAGAATTGTTGCATATATACATATATATTACTTCAGAATTGTTACATATATATATATATATATATATATATATATATATATATATATATTATATATATATATATATAACAATTCTAAAGTAGGCCACTCTATCAACTTTTATATATAAGTAGATGGAGTGGTCTATTGTTTATCCCGGCAGAATATCCAGGGAGTCTATACCCTTTTCACTAGTTCTATACCACAAAGATTGTTTTAAGTCTGAGGTAAAGCGCCACGCCTACCATCAGCTCCCCACTTTACCACACAGATCCAAGTTGCGCTACTGTTGTGCTGTGTTTGTGAGGGCCAAACCTGGAACCTTGTGGTTTCGATCCGGATGCTCTACTGACTAACCTAAACCAGCCCAAATTGTTTATATATATAAACTTTAAGATTGTAAACTTACATATTACTTTATAATTGTAATCATTCTTTGAAGGTATATATATATATATATATATATATTTGGGAGAATATGTGCTTAATTGAAGTCGTACCTAATTTTGAAAATTAATTAATTGATAACTAATGAATTAGGCAGGCATACCTGTTCAAATGTAAGGCTAAACAAGTCAAGAAAAAGTCAATCCCTGTATGTACATTTCAGCCCATTAAGCCTCATCAGCAGAGTTATAGACAGGAAGACTGCTTAGTGTGTGATTCGTGTGATTCGAGGCAGTCTTCCTGTC
Organism: Doryteuthis pealeii; assembly: GCA_023376005.1. Taxonomy (NCBI): domain Eukaryota; kingdom Metazoa; phylum Mollusca; class Cephalopoda; order Myopsida; family Loliginidae; genus Doryteuthis; species Doryteuthis pealeii. Next base: position 73,371,701 of record CM042157.1, read on the forward strand.
TATAGCTCTGCTGATGGGGCCTAATGGGCTGAAATGTACATACAGGGATTGACTTTTTCTCGATTTGTTTAGCCTTACATTTGAACAGGTATGTCCCCCTATTTCATTAATTATCAATTAATTGATTTTCAAAATTAGTTACGACTTCAATTAAGCACATATTCTCCCAAAAATTGTTGGCTAAAAGCCATATCAAACACATGGTTTGTTTGTTTACTTCTCGTATATATATATATACATATATATATATATATATTATATATATATATATATATTACTTTAGAATTATATAAAGATTATATAAAGGTGCTGCTAAACAAAAGTTCAGAATATTTGAACAGATTGATTAATCTATTCATCTGACAAGTTGTCCATTGTTTCCCTTCCCTCACAAAACATTTTATTCATTTCTTGAAATCATTCTACCAGTAAACAAAGAAACTCATTTTTTTATCATTTTTTTTTCTTTGAGAAAGGCGTTACCTATCTCAAATTTTATTATCTTTTGGATCTCATTCATATCATATGTGTGTATATTTCGCTGTTTATTAACGGCTATCATATTGAGGAAAGTTGAGTATAGACCTTTTAACACTTTATACACAGTCAAAATTACGTACACACATGCTCTACATAATAGACAAGCAGAATAATTGTTGAATCAGACATAATTTCCCATATTACAGAAATATCAAACAAGGGCTCAATATTTTTAAATTAGTTTTAAAGAGTTACAATAGCCCTCATATAAATTTAATTTTTTTTATTCTAACTAGCAAAAAGAAAAAAAATATGTCACTGCTTACGTCATATTACCCAAAAATCTTCATAACATAGAATACACTCAAAATTTGAACATGCAACCTTAGACGATCCTCATTGTTTTTTTTAAATAAGTTTTAATAAATACATGCCCAGAATTACATATCTATATATTAGTTTTATTTTAATATATATTTAAAGTTATCAGAACTAAGTTTCCATTTCAAATTGTTTTTCTTTTTTACTCTTTAATAAATTTGATGATTTTATTTACTTATGGTACAAACTCTCTGACATTGAATTTTTAACTCCCACACCCACAGGCAATAACTTTCAAAAATTAATTTTTACACTGCTCAGATGGCGTTTTTTTAATTTTTTTTTTTTAGGCTAGTTATTAATAACAAAATATTTCTCTACACATCTGTGTATCATGAATGTCAATATCTTGAATAGATAGTTTAAAATTTGGAGAGACTCTACGTATACATTCCTTATTTTGTTGTCTTTCTCTCCAATTCTGATTGGTTACTCATGTAACCTAAAGGCCGGTTTAGCTTAGTTGGTAGAGTGTCCGTCTGGGAACCACAAGGTTCCTTGTTTGATACCGGCCCTCACCAACTCAGCGAATGAGTAGCACAGGGATCTGTGCAGTAAAGTGAGGAGCTAATAGTAGGTGTGGCGCTCCACAGTGAAAAGAGTATAGACTCTCTTGCTGTCTGGCTGATACCAATATTAAGCCACCCTGACAACAACAATGACTCATGTAACCTAATTCGTTCTCCATGAACTTTCACAAAGCTTAAACAGCCATGTCTCCTCACCCACTTGCAGGTGTGGACACAATCTCATGTAATACTTTGATATGTCAAGTAGATAGTTTTTCACACGCTCCTGTGTCTGTAAGATATATGATATCAATGTGATCCCAGGGGGCCATCCCTCCAGGAAACACCTGCCCCCTCGATTTAAAGGGGAAGGATTGGGTTTATTGCCCAGTGACTGAGGCACCTCAAAAGAGGAATGCCAAGGGGATATTCACAATTTTTATCACTGGTCACCGCATGAGCTACGGTTTGTGTGTGACTCTACACAATAATCGGACTTTGTGTTCAACTGACATGATGAGATGTCGGTAATTAACGACAAGCATTCACGCATGTATATATTAACACACACACACACACACACCCGCCCTGTCGGTGGGGCGTTAGAATGCAAGGACTGCACCTCTGCAGAGGGGTAAGACTCCCCCAATGGGGCCACCAGTTGGCCGTGGGTAGCGACCCGTGATGCTTAAGGATAGAGCCCAGGTGGATGAGCAGTTCATGACATGCAATACTCCACTTTGGCCCTATCTTGGGCTAGACGGGCAGTCGGAGAGGCTCCCTCCGATCAATCGGCTGGTCACGTCAAGCCCTAGCACCTATATGATTTTCCCAACCCTATTGCCCTTATGGCAAGCCCGAACCCCTTTTTTTATCATATGGGTGCTAGAAGGCGGTGGCTGCGGGTCTACATGTCCTGGGAATGACGTTAAACTCTATCTGATGGTGAGGTTCCAGTTTTGGAGGTTTGGGGAATGTGGAGCACCCCTTCATCACCATTGCTCCCTGGTCCACTCTGACTCGGAGTGGTAGTACCTCTTAGGGTCCCATCTATGGGTTAAATAGAAAAATGTATTTATAAAAAAATTGTATTATCCATTAAGAATTGATTTATTTCAAAACTTTATTGGCATTAAATGACCCACTGAAGTTGATATGCCGTAAAACAAAACAAAACAAACAAAAACACACACACACACACACACATTAAAGCACATATATGTATGAAGTGATAGTCTTTAGGTGGTTGTAGTCTTATATATGTTTGGGGATTAAAATGTGTTGTAGGTGACTCACCTATGACACGAACATTGGACTTACCCAAGGGATATATTTAACAGAGCAAAGCTACTCAAGTAAGAAGTAGCAGATACATATTCTTCGTGTACGCTGTAACAAGGAAACCTTCCTCATTTGTACATTGATATATGTGGAATACATCTGTTCTCTACATTTTAGCACCGCGTTGAGTATTTATTTATTGACCCTTAAACTGGTCATAGCAAAATGAGGTAATTTATAAGGAAGTGCGTCCCGGTCTCCTGCCTTAAAAATTGCTACCTGGTGACTATCAAAATAACAACCCCAGCTCGTCGTAATTCTTGTTTATTTATCATAATTTGTCGTAATTCTTGTTTAGATATGAAGATGGATATATAGCTTGGAATAGACTGAGGTAGATAGATAGATAGATAAACAAACAAAATAATATAGATAGATATGAACAAATGGAGATAGATAGATATTTTCAACAAGTAAATGTGTTTGGGGGGGGGTCGAACCTTTTTTTGTCATAATTCTTGTTTATTTAAACTAAAAACAAGACATTAAACAAACATGAAAAATAAAAAAAATCTTAGTATTTAAAGTAATATAGATAAATATAAACAAATTGAGATAGATAGATAGATAGATAGAGATAGATAGATATGAAGATGGATAGTTTTGAATAGACTGAGCTGGCTCATTATTTTAATAGTCACTGGGTAGCAATTTTTGAGGCAGGAGACCGGGACGTACTTCCTCATAAATTACCCAAAATGAAATTGAAATAAACAAAAAAACAAACAAATTCCTATGAGCCTTCACCAGAAGAACTCTCTGAGCATATGCGGGGAAAAAAGACCCACTTCCAACCCCCAAGACATGTTCTCAGCCATTCTGACTTAGGTCTTAACTGTGTCTAGACACTACTACTAGCTAGGGAGATATTTCCTTGCCACATGGCGGCTATGACTGGTGAATAAAGCCTAAATCATAAAACCACCTCTTCTGTCTTTCTTTTTGTTCCTTGAATTCCTTCCTTTTCAGCATGACAACCAAATAAGATGGGGTTAAAAGCAAAGTCTATGAATACGCACCAAGAAATAACTAGCTACCTTTTTAACCTAAAATATTAAACCCCTTGCCACCACATATGTAGCTCGTAGGAATGAATTATTGTGTGCCATGCAATATGAGGAGCTGCTGTGAGGCACAAAGTCCCTGTCCAATGACAAACGTGGAGTGCACAGGTGTGCAGTTTGATTGTCCAGGTAGAAAGAGGGTTTGACTTTTGGTATGTCCTCTTTTATACCACATTGACCATGCCACTAGTGGCTATTGGCAGACATGGGAGGTAATTATCTTTTGTCTCCCCTAGGTCAAATAGTAAAAACAGTGGCAAATAAGGAAAAAAGAAAAAACAAAAGAGAAATAACAAGGAAAAATTATTTTAAATTTCAAAAAGAAAAAAAAAAAAGAAAATGTACTTTTTTTATCTGACTTATTTTGTTCTCAATTAAAAAGAAACAAAGAAAACAAAGAAAACAAAACTAAAAAAGAAAGAAGAAATAAAAGAAAGATAATTAAACTAAAAAAGAAAGAAGAATGAAAGAAAATAAACCAAAGAAAGAAAGAAGAAAAATTCTTTCCAAGATTCCCAGGAATATTTGAAAGAAAAAAGAAAAAGAACACAAGAAAAAAAGAATAAAGGTTCTAATATCTAATATTCTATATATATATATATATATATATATATATATATATATATTATTGATTATATTTTTTGAAGGCAATTACAATGCGTATATTGTATAAAATTCGATAATTATTGAAAATAATCATGACAAGCAAACCCGGCAAATAACGTGCGCCATGTGGAACACCGTACAGCTGTTTCAACTTTTGAAACAGCTGTACGGTGTTCCACATAGCACATGTTATTTGCCGGGTTTGCTTGTCATGATTATTTATACGATATACGCATTGTAATTGCCTTTCAAAAAATATAAATAATAATATACTTTACCTAACGATGCTTCAAAAGCAAATTATCAAATTCCATATATATATATATATATATATATATATAAAGAAAGAATCTGTATGTTTGTTTGTTCAATGATTGATCACACATCCATTTTTAAAGTTAAATTGGTGAAGCAAAGACCAAAATTCAATAAAATCAGCACCCTATTTTTGTCTAATAGAGTGTTAAAAAAAATTTACCCTTCATTTTCAATAAGAAAAGTGAAATAAAAATATAATAAGAGTATAAACCAATAATATATCAGAAAATTAATTTAAAAAATGATTATGAAATAAAACATATTAATAAAGGATAAAACATAATAAAAATCAAAGAAAAAACAAAGAAAAGAAAAAATGCTAACAAGAAGAAAAATAAAGATATACAAGTTAAAAATAAGAATATATAAAGAATAAAAGGCAATAAAACAAATATATAGAAAAATAATTTTTTCAAGTCTATATATAAACATAGATAAGAGATTTATTTTTAACTTTGTAAATCGCTTGCTCTGTTCATAGTAATATATGTTATAAGTTAGGTAAAACTGAAATCCTTGAAATAAATTCAAGTCTCACTCAACTAATTGTCGAGTACACAAAAATAAAAGAGGTTCGTCGTAACTTTTCATATACTTGTATTTGATCAAAATAATGGGCATCACTATTTATAATACAGAAACATGAACTCACGTGACTTTGTTTAATTTACATATTTTACAAAAATATTCTTTGTCAACGAAGATTATTTATAAATTTGTAAAGTAATTTATCAATAAATTCTAAACATTTATTGCCTTCAACTAATTTAAACATATCACAAAGGGTCAAAAGAGTCAGTCACATTCTTCTCTATTTGAGAGAGAAGAAAAAAGAAAAAGAAAACTTAAAAAGAAAGAAAAAAAGAAAGAAAATGAAACTTAAAAAGAAAAAAGAAACAAAAGAAAGAACAAATGAAAATGAAAAGAAAGAAAAAGAAAATTAAACTTAAAAAGAAAAAAGAAAAAAAAGAAAAGAAAAAGAAAAAGAAACTAAAAACGAAAAAAGAAACAAAAGAAAGAAAAAAGAAAGAAAATGAAACTTAAAAAGAAAGAAAAAAAAACAAGAAAATTAAATTTAAAAAAAAGAACAAACAAAAGAAAATGAAACTAAAAAAGAAACAAAAGAAAGAAAAAAAGAAAATGAGAATGAAAAGAAAGAAAAATGAAAGAAAATGAAAAGAAAGAAAAATGAAAGAAAATGAATCAAAGAAAGAAAGAAGAAAGGTTCTTTCTAAGATTCTTTTTTTTTGTACTTTTTGACACACCTTGTATTCTGAAAACAAATAGTATCCATTCATTCTTCATCTTCGTAAATACAACTTTAAACTCGGTACTTTTTTGACACACCATGTTTCTAAAAAAATTAATAATTGGAAGGTTATTTTTTTCAGAATACAAGGTGTGTCAAAAGTACAAAAATCTCGATACTTTTTGACACACCTTGTATGTGATCTTTTACTATATTATCACAATAAAGGCCGGCTTAGCTCAGTCGGTAGAGTGTTTGGCTAGGAACCTTGAGGTTCCTGGTTCAATTCCGGCCCTCGCCAACTCAGCGTATGAGTAGCACATGGACATGTGCGGTAAAGTGAAGGAGCTGATGGTAGGAATGGCACTCCGCCTTAGATGCCCAAACAATCTCTTTGGTCCAGCACTAGTAAAAAGGAGATATCCTTCGCTGTCTGGCTGATAACAAGATTATGCCACTCCGACGACTTTACTTATATTATCACCTGTATGTTTAATCTTGAGTAACTTGAAACAGATTGTTCCAATTTTATTTTCCACCAGTTTATTTATTACTGTTCTTTAGTTACTACATTTGTGTTGCTATGGTAACACGAAGCTTGATTGCTTTCAGTGATGTCAAGCATGGTTGTGTTGTCATAACAGATTTTATCATTACTCAATTCACTCATCGGTTTGTAAGGAGATATTCTAGTGACATACAAAAGAGACAGACAAACAAACATTTGTGTTTTATATACACTGGAAACTGCTGGGAAGTAAGGATGAACTCATAAGTGACGTTCTTCTGTGGAAACCATCACATGGGCATGCCAGCTGTAGGGCATGCCAGAGTAAGCCATCCAGCAAAGACATACATAGACCAACTCTGCATGGATACTGGATGCTGTGCAGAGGACCTTCCAGGGGCAATGAATGATAGGGACAGTTGGCGAGAGATTGTCATGGATATCTGTGCTACCACATGATTATGATGATGATGATGATGTGTATTTACCCAACCCCTCTACCACAGACAGGATGTGACACAAGGTCAATTTTCAAGTGCAGGTTTAAATTCAGAGTTTTCCTTCTCATAGATCATACTTATCTATTGCAAATAGGCATATCTATATTTCTTCTTATCAATCCATGCTTGTATGTATCTATGACTGTCTTGGTCTCTTTATATATATATATATATATATATATTGTTAAACAGTCCAGATTTTGTTTTTTCTATAGACAATATGAAGTAAATGGAAGTGAATCCGACAGTATGAATAGAAAATTTTAGAAAAAACAAGATGTTATTAGTTTGCTGACAGATCTGTTTCGTCTTTTTCAAAGCAATGATATTTATGAGGAAAGATTGGAATAAATAAACCGTTAATCACGAGGTACAAACAAACGCTCTTGTTCAGGGCCAGAATTTAAAATTTTTTTGAAAATGCGTATTTTGTGTTAAAAATAATATAAATTTTATTTTTAAAAATCAGAAGCATTTTTATCCATAGGAATAACTCAAAAGAGTTTGAAATAAAAGTGTATAAAAAATATTCACTTCCATTTACTTCATATATATATATATATATATTATATATATATATATATATATATATATATATATCTTGGTCTCTCCACATCTAAAGTACCTCTCTTGGTCTTTCGATATCTACCTTCTTCTTTAGTTTTCTATTGACATGTCTTCGTCTCAAGATATTTACTTATGTTAGGTCCTTCCATAACTCTAATTCTGTTCATAACAAGCTTTAATCTCTCTTATTCTACTCTTTCATCTTTACTTCCAGTTCTTTTTCTATACTTTTCTTTCTTTTTACTCAACCTTCCACTCTTATACTTCTTTCTTCCTTCCTTCCTTCCTTTCCTTTTTTATCTCACACTTTACAGTCTTTTATCTTCCTTTTCTCTGAATCCTAATGCACTCCCATATACTCAAACAAGAACAACAACCACAATGGGAAACATGTCAAACACCTTTGACAGTTAAGCACTTATTCATGGAATGCAGGTTTTTTGCTCACATCAGAAACTGTTATTTTAAAGCAAACAATATGAAGGATCTGTTTGAAAATGTCAACATGGAGGATATTCTCTCTTTTTTGAGGGAAATAAAATTATACCATAGAATATAGACATGAAGCAAATCAATACTATACAACATAATCCCCAATAATGCTAACACATTGTTAAAACCAATTACTAACAAAGAATAAATATAAATACACGATATGTATTACTTCCTAAACAATAGCATGACATAACCCCATACGGGTTGGTATGCCGTTAAAATCAATAAACCAACCAACCCTCTTCTCTGATGTCCTCTCTTTTCTTCTCAGCTCCTCCCAAATTCCCATTTTTGCCCCTTTTTTTTCTTTCTTTTCCAGTTCTTTTTCAATACTTTGTTTTTCCTTCTTTTTACTCATCCTTCCACTCTCGTACTTCTTCCTTCTTTCTTTCCCTTTTTTATCTCACACTTTACAGTGTTTTATCTTCCTCTTCTCTGAATCCATTCTCTTTATCTCCTATTTCTCTGACGTCCTCTCTTTTCTTCACAGCTCCTCCCACATTCCCATATTTTCCCCCTTCTTTTCTTTCTTTCCTCAGAATTTTATTCCTTTTAGTTTTTTCTCTTAATCTCCACACACTTTCTCCACTTAAAAACCTCACAGACTTTCCCACTTAAGCAACACAAAGCAACAACAGCCTGTCACAGCGCCTAAGAATTAGCACATTGACTGGGTGCAGTTTTCACACACCCGAATCCTCTGTACCCAGATGTCAGATGATCAACAAACAAAATAGTTTGGTATTTCTTGTTAAATAGTTATTACTGCTTTTTCCATTTAATTTTATTTATTTACTTTGGAAAAAGACAGAATTCCATCATACGGTTATTAGATTGCCACCACCATCATCATCATCATCATCACAAAATCTCATCTATAAATATAATTTTCTGTATAATATCAAATACGAGATGTAACTGAAAGTATTGAGACTTAAGTTTTTAAATTATTTTATTTTAAAATTTAAATGAATATGTGCAGTTTATTGAGGTCAGTCAGTATACTGTTGGTTTGAACAACAGCAACTGGCTAAGCACAACTGAACCAGCCAGTCAGTCAGTCAGTATACTGTTGGTTAGAACAACAGCTACTGGCTAAGCACAACTGAACCAGCCAGTCAATCAGTCAGTATACTGTTGGTTTGAACAACAGCTACTGGCCAAGCACAACTGAACCAGCCAGTCAGTCAGTATATTGTTGGTTTAACAACAGCTACTGGCTAAGCACAACTGAACCAGCCAGTCAGTCAGTCAGTCAGTCACTGTTGGTTTGAACAACAGCTACTGGCTAAGCACAACAGACCAGCCAGTCAGTCAGTCAGTCTACTGTTGGTTTGAACAACGGCTACTGCTAAGCACAACTGAACCAGCCAGTCAGTCAGTATACTGTTGTTTGAACAACGGCTACTGGCTAAGCACAACTGAACCAGCCAGTCAGTCAGCACTGTTGGTTGAACAACAGCTACTGGCTAAGCACAACTGTCAGTCACTGCTACTGGCCAAGTCAATCAATCAGTCGAGTATACTGTTGTGAACAACTAACCAGCTACAACTGAAAGTGTAACAACAGCAACTGGCAAGCACAACTGAACCAGCCAGCAATCATCAGGAACTGGCTAAGCAAACTGAACCAGCCGTCAGTCAGTCAGTATATACTGTAGACAAAACTGGCAACTTACCAGAGTCATCAGTATACTTTTTTGAACAACAGCAACTGGCTAAGCACAACTAAACCAGCCAGCCCAGTCCAGTATTTACTGTTGTTTTAACAACAGCAACTGGCTAAGCACAACTGAAGCAGTGCCAAAGACAGTGGTATTTATGGAAATCAGACCAGTCCATTCATGTATTTGGGTGATTCCATTCCTCGAGTCCTGATTGGCTGCTTGGTTTCTCTGATGTTGTTGGGGTTTCATAAATACCCTGGCATTCTGGAGTAGTATTCAGTTACGACTACTTGTTGCATTGTCTTACCAATCGACGGTAATTGGAACTTAGTTTGATTATTCTACACAGTTTAGGAACTTAAATAATTTACAGAAACAGTACATTATGAAATTAATTTATGATAAAGTCCATCATACACATTATCAAGTTGTGCTCACAGTATGGATTCCCATGACTCTCTCTCATCCTGCTTCCCTATTGATCATCACTTCTGGCATCCAGAATCCGCATAGAAATGATTAATGTTGATTTTTGCTGTTTGGTTTACTCTGGTGTGCCCATGTGTAGGTGTCCACATGAGAACATCACTTAAAAGTTAAGGATTGATAATATATGTAAATTGTCGAAGTAATGTAAACAAACACAGTAATTGACCAATTAACAAACCAGTTTTGGTTATGATAGATGAAAATAGATTTCTTTTTTAATTTTTAGATATTATGAAATGGAGCTATTATTTGACATATCAAGAGTCAAACAGCGTGACAGAGTCGCTGAGGTAAAACCGATGTAGGTACTTTCATTTTTGGGAGACCACAATCTCCTAAGGGGCATTTAAATTTGTATACTACATTAGTCTCATTAAGACGACTTGTCTGGGGAGAGGGAGTTGTTGCAGATAACAAGGTAAGTGTTTTTAAATTAGGTGTAATAAATAATCAATTGTGAAACTTGGGCAGAAATTGTTTCTTTCTAGCAAAAAATTTAAAAAAAGAAAAGACTTAGTAATATTTTTACATTTTTAATTTATGTTTTAAGTATAGTCTGTCAAAGTTTCTGCTCTAAAAAATGAGTTTGTTCATACTTATTGTTGTAGATAAGTTAACACCCCTACAAGATGGACTGGCTCATAGCCTTATAAGAGTCAACGTAGCAATGATAAAGTCGTGAAAAACATATTCAGACGAAATCACTGTGTTTGACTACAGACATTTGACCCTCCTCATTCTGGTATGCTTGTCTTGTGAATTATACTACTTCTTGCTTTATGTTGTAAGTATCTGTTAGCACCAGATACAAGTGCTGAATAAAATATATATCAAGCACACTATTTCTCTGTGTATCTTTTACCACCTTAACGATACAACACTTATTCAACATAAAAGGCATCCCATCATGGTGTAATTGGTTTGGTTTGTTTTGTTTTACGGCATATCAACCTCAGTGGGTTATTTAATGCTGATAAAGTTTTGAAATAAATCAATTCTTAATGGATAATACAACTTTGTTTATTAACTCATGTTTTTCTATTTAACCCATAGATGGGACCCTAATAAGTACTACCACTCCGGGTCAGAGTGGACCAGGGAGCAATGGTGATGAAGGGGTGCTCCACATTCCCCAAACCTCCAGAACTGGAACCTCACCATCAGATAGAGTTTAACGTCATTCCCAGGACCCTCAGCCATCGCCTTCTAGCACCCATATGATAAAAAGGGTTGGGGCTTGCCATCAGGGCAATATGGTTGGGGCAATCATATAGGTGCTAGGGCTAGATGTGACTAGCCGATTAATCGGAGGGGGCCTCTCCGACCGCCCGTCTATCCTAAGTAAGGTTCTAAGTGGAGTGTTACAGGTCATGGACTGCTCATCCACCAAGACTCTATCCTTAAGCACCACGGGTCACCACCCACGGCCAACAAGTGGCCTCATTTGGGGGAGTCTTACCCCTCTGCAAAGGTGCAGTCGATGCATCCTAACACCCCATCCGACTGGGCACAATTTCAAGAATGTTATATATCTCAACCTGCCGCGCATTAACACATACACACACTAATAATCACACAAAACCTGGGTTCTATCCTTAAGCATCATGGGTCACCACCCACCATGGTGTAATGGTTACCAAGCTATTCTTGCAGATCTTTTATTGTAAGAATAATGAGTTTGATTCTCTCTGGATGCCCCATTCTTGTGACCTTGTATTACAGCCTACCCTTTGGTTAATGGGTTGGGTAAAAAGAGCATCCTATCATGGTATAATGATTAGCAAGCTAGTCTCAGAGATCCATTACTACTGAATAGTAAGTTCGATGCTCACTGGATGGCCAATATTGAAGTCAGTAAGTCTACTGTTGATTTGAATAACAGCAGCTAACTAAGTACAACTTAAGCAGTGTCCAAGACTGTTGGTATATATAGAAATCAAGAATGACTCATTCATGAATTTGGGTGATTTGGGTCATTCCATTCATTGAGTTCTGATTGGCTACTTGACTGCTTGATTTGAATGGCATTGTGGAGTCTTATATATATCCTGTCATTCTGCAGTAGATTTTGTGACTATTCGGGTTTGTATTTAAGTTACAATCTTTTGTTGCCTTGTCTTCCCAACGGTAATTGGAACTTTAATTATTCTTCAACAGCCTTGTGTTACATTTTACCTGTAGCAAATGGGTGGGGTACATACCTACCTATTGAACATAAAACATTTTAAAGAATGATTTGATCTAGCATTCTCTCCTTCATTGTTTTGATCATGATATATCATCCTGTCAGCTCTCTCTAGCCTTCCTTTTTATTATCTAAAGTTCCAAAGTGAATTGGATGTATAGTCTACTGTCTAAGTTGATACAGTGCCAATTTGAAAAAAAATCATGTAGCCAGTCTCAGTACTTTTTGAAAAAAATATTTTTGGTGAAACACAGGTTTGTGCAAGTGGTGTATACTCACCAAACCAGTCTCTTTATAATTTACTTTATTCAATTCACAGATAAATGTTGCCTTTTCTTTGATATTCTTTTTCAGATCAGCCAATTTCTTAGTAAATTCAGGCTTTATATCTAGAAATATAATTCAACTACTCATCAAAATTTTCTGTAAGATTTGATCAATAATATTATATATGGATGTTGTTTTTCATAAATGATGTCCAAATCTCTTTTGTGGATTTTATAACTATATTCTTCCACAGTTAATTTAGCTGATGTAGATAAATCAACAGCAACATATGAATATTCACCACCATCTTTTATAGTAAGTAAGTAAGTAAGTCGACGGGGCGGCCTAAAGTCGGTATCAGCCAATCAGCGAGGGAGTCTATCCCCTTTTCAATAGCGCTAGACCAAGGAGATTGTTTTAGCATCTGAGGTGGAGCGCCACACCTACCATCAGCTCCTTACTTTACCACACAGATCCCTGTGCTACTCATACGCTGAGTTGGCGGGGACCGGTATCGAACTAGGAACCTTGTGGTTTCTAGCCGAATGCTCTACCGACTGAGCTTAAGATCTCCAATTAATCAACTGGTGGGATTTTTTGTTGCCATTTATCTTCAAATTTTTCTCACTCTTCAATTCTTTATGATTATTTTTACATTTCTTTTTTGTTTAACTCTTAACATCCTATACCACATCATTCCACCTGGCCGGAAGTCACATTCATTTTCCTAATCTACCCCAAAGGATATCCTTTGTTTAAATGTAATATTAAACATGTTTAGTAGTCTTTTATTTGAGGGAAATAACAGGTAACTTTTAATGAAACGGACATTTTTACCCATTTTTGATAAATGGTTATAGGAATCGGGCTCTGGACTTTGAAAATTCTCAATAGGATGTATGATTTTTTCTTGTGTACTAAACTGAAAATTAATTTGAGGATTCAAGTGCAGGTTAATTCAGAGTTTTCCTTCTCATAGATATACTTATTATTGCAAATAGGCATATCTATATTTCTTCTTATCAATCCATGCTTGTATGTATTATGACTGTCTTGGTCTCTTTAATATATATATATATATATATTGGTTTAAACAGTCCAGATTTTGTTTTTTCTATAGACAATATGAAGTAAATGGAAGTGAATCGACAGTATGATAGAAAATTTTTAGAAAAAACAAGATGTTATTAGTTTGCTGACAGATTGTTTCGTCTCTTTTTCAAAGCAATGATATTTATGAGGAAAGATTGGAATAATAAACCGTTAATCACGAGGTACAAACAAACGCTCTTGTTCAGGGCCAGAATTTAAAATTTTTTTGAAAATGCGTATTTTGTGTTAAAATAATATAAATTTTATTTTTAAAAATCAGAAGCATTTTTATCATAGGAATAACTCAAAGAGTTTGAAATAAAAGTGTATAAAAAATATTCACTTCCATTTACTCATATATATATATATATATATATATATATATATATATATATAATATATATATCTTGGTCTCTCCACATCTAAAGTACCTCTCTTGGTTTTCGATATCTACCTTCTTCTTTAGTTTTCTATTGCATGTCTTCGTCTCAAGATATTTACTTATGTTAGGTTCCTTCCATAACTCTAATTCTGTTCATAAAAGCTTTAATCTCTCTTATTCTACTCTTTATCTTTATTCCAGTTCTTTTTCTATACTTTTCTTTCTTTTTACTCACCTTCCACTCTTATACTTTCTTTCTTTCCTTCCTTCCTTCCTTCCTTTTTTATCTCACACTTTACAGTCTTTTATCTTCCTTTTCTCTGAATCCTAATGCACTCCCATATACTCAAACAAGAACAACAACACAATGGAAACATGTCAAACACTTTGACAGTTAAGCACTTATTCATGGAATGCAGGTTTTTTGCTCACATCAGAAACTGTTATTTTAAAGCAAACAATATGAAGGATCTGTTTGAAATGTAACATGGAGGATATTCTCTCTTTTTTGAGGAAATAAAATTATACCATAGAATATAGACATGAAGCAAATCAATACTATTACAACATAATCCCCAATAATGCTAACACATTGTTAAAACCAATTACTAACAAAGAATAAATATAAATACCGATATGTATTTACTTCCTAAACAATAGGCATGACATAACCCATACGGGTTGGTATGCGTTAAAATCAAATAAACCAACCAACCCTCTTCTTTCTGATGTCCTCTCTTTTCTTCTCAGTCCTCCCAATTCCCAATTTTTTGCCTTTTTTTCTTTCTTTTCATTTTTTCAATACTTTTGTTTTCTTCTTTTTACTCATCCTTCACTCTCGTACTTTTCCTTCTTTCTTTCCTTTTTTATCTCACACTTTACAGTGTTTTATTCTTCCTCTTCTCTGATCCATTCTCTTTATCTCTATTTCTCTGACGTCCTTCTCTTTCTCCACAGCTCCTCCACATTCCATATTTTCCCCTTCTTTTCTTTTCTTCCTCAGAATTTTATTCCTTTTAGTTTTTCTCTTAATCTCCACACACTTTCTCCACTTAAAACCTCACAGACTTTCCACTTAAGCAACACAAAGCACAAACAGCCTGTCACAGCGCCTAAGAATTAGCACATTGACTGGTGCAGTTTTCACACACCCGAATCTCTGTACCCAGATGTCAGATGATCAACAAAAAATATTTTGGTATTTCTTGTTAAATAGTTATTACTGCTTTTCCCATTAATTTTTATTTATTTACTTTGGAAAAAGACAGAATTCCATCATACGGTTATTAGATTCACCACCATCATCATCATCATCATCACAAAATCTCATCTATAAATATAATTTTCTGTATAATATCAAATACGAGATGTAACTGAAAGTATTGAGACTAGTTTTTAAATTATTTTATTTTAAAATTTAAATAATATGTGCAGTTTATTGAGGTCAGTCAGTATACTGTTGGTTTGAACACAGCAACTGGCTAAGCACAACTGAACCAGCCAGTCAGATCAGTCAGTATACTTCTGTTGGTTAGAACAACAGCTACTGGCTAAGCAACACTGAACCAGCCAGTCAATCAGTCAGTATACTGTTGGTTTGAACAACAGCTACTGGCCAAGCACAACTGAACCAGCCAGTCAGTCAGTATATTGTTGGTTTAACAACAACTACTGCTAAGCAAACTGAACCAGCCACGTCAGTCAGTCAGTCAGTCTACTGTTGGTTTGAACAACAGCTACTGGCTAAGCACAACAAACCAGCCAGTCAGTCAGCAGTCTACTGTTTGGTTTGAACAACGGCTACTGCTAAGCACAACTGAACCAGCCAGTCAGTCAGTTACTGTTGGTTGAACAACGGCTACTGGCTAAGCACAACTGAACCAGCCAGTCAGTCAGTCTACTGTTGGTTGGACAACACTACTGGCAAGCACAACTGAAACCAGCCAGTCAATCAGTCAGTATACTGTTGGTTTGAACAACAGGCTACTGGCTAAGCACAACTGACCAGCCAGTCATCAGTCAGTATACTGTTGGTTAGAACACAGACTACTGTAAGCACATGAACCAGCCAGTCAATCAGTCAGTATACTGTTGGCTTGAACAACAGCAACTGGCTAAGCACAACTAGAAACGCGAGTCAGTCAGTCAGTATATCTGTTGTTTGACAACAGCAATGGCTAAGCAAACTGAACCAGCCAGTCAGTCAGTATACTGTTGGTTTTAACAACAGCAACTGGCTAAGCAAACTGAACCAGCCAGTCAATCAGTCAGTATAACTGTGGTTAGAAACAGCTACTGGCTAAGCACAACTGAACAGCCAGTCAATCAGTCAGTATACTGTTGGCTTGAACAACAACTGGCTAAGCACAACTGAACCAGTCAGTCGTATAATGTTGTTTGAACAACAGCAACTGCTAAGCACAACTAAACAGCCAGTCAGTCAGTTATACTGTTGGTTTTAACAACAGCAACTGGCTAAGCACAACTGAAGCAGTGCCAAAGACAGTTGGTATTTATGGAAATCAAGACCAGTCCATTCATGTATTTGGGTGATTCATTCTCGAGGTCCTGATTGGTGCTTGGTTCTCTGATGTTGTTGGGGTTTCATAAATACCCTGGCATTCTGGGTAGTATTCAGTTAACGACTACTTGTGCATTGTCTTACCAATCGACGGTAATTGGAACTTAGTTTGATTATTCTACACAGTTTAGGAACTTAAATAATTTACAGAAACAGTAACATTATGAAATTAATTTATGATAAAGTCCATCATACACATTATCAAGTTGTGCTCACAGTATGGATTCCATGATCTCTCTCATCCTGCTTCCCTATTGATCATCACTTCTGGCATCCAGAATCCGCATAAGAAATGATTAATGTTGATTTTTGCTGTTTGGTTTCTCTGGTGTGCCATGTGTAGGTGTCCACATGAAACATCACTTAAAAGTTAAGGATTGATAATATATGTAAATTGTCGAAGTAATGTAAACAACACAGTAATTGACCAATTAACAACAGTTTTGGTTATGATAGATGAAATAGATTTCTTTTTTAATTTTTTAGATATTATGATGGAGCTATTATTTGACATATCAAAGAGTCAAACAGCGTGACAGAGTCGCTGAGGTAAAACCGATGTAGTACTTTCATTTTTGGGAGACACAATCTCCTAAGGGCATTTAAATTTGTATACTACATAGTCTCATTAAGACAGACTTGTCTTGGGGAGAGGGAGTGTTGCAGATAACAGGTAAGTGTTTTTACATTAGGTGTATAATAATCAATTGTGAAACTTGGGCAGAAATGTTTCTTTCTAGCAAAAAATTTAAAAAAAGAAAAAGGACTTAGTAATATTTTTACATTTTTAATTTATGTTTTAGTATTAGTCTGTCAAGTTTCTTGCTCTAAAAATGAGTTTGTTCATACTTATTGTTGTAGATAAGTAAACCCCTACAAGATGGATGGCTCATAGCCTTATAAGAGTCAACGTAGCAATGTAAAGTCGTGAAAAACATATTCAGACGAAATACTGTGTTTGACTACGAACTTTGACCTCCTCATTCTGGTATGCTTGTCTTGTGAATTATACTACTTCTTGCTTTATGTTGTAAGTATCTGTTAGCACCAGATACAAGTGCTGAATAAAATATATATCAAGCAACTATTTCTCTGTGTATCTTTTACCACCTTAACGATACAACACTTATTCAACATAAAGGCATCCCATTCACTGTCATGACAAGCCAAAACCGCAAAAAAGTGCCCATGGGAACACCGACAGCTGTTTCAACTTTTTACGTGTTCCACATGGCACACGTTATTTGCGGGTTTGCTTATCATGATTATTATTGATATACGCATTGTAATGCCTTTCAAAAATATAAATAATAATATACTTTACCTAACGATGCTTCAAAAGCAAATTATCAAATTCCATTATATATGTTATAATATATTATATATATATATATATATATATATATATATATATATATAAGAAAGAATCTGTATGTTTGTTCGTTCAATGATTGATCACACATTCGTTTTTTAAAGGAAAATTGGTGAAGCAAAGACCCAAAATTCAATAAAATCAGCACCCTATTTTGTCTGATAGAGTGTTAAAAAAAATTTACCCTTCATTTTCAATAAGAAAAGTGAAATAAAATATATTAAGAGTATAAACCAATAATATATCAGAAAATTAATTTAAAAAATGATTAAAAATAAAACATATTAATAAAGGATAAAACATAATAAAAATCAAATAAAAACCAAAGAAAAGAAAAAATGCTAACAAGAAGAAAAATAAAGATATACAAGTTAAAAATAAGAATATATAAAGAATAAAATGCAATAAAACAAATATATAAAAAAATAATTTTTTCAAGTCTATATATAAACATAGATAAGAGATTTATTTTTAACTTTGTAAATCGCTTGCTCTGTTCATAGTAATATATGTTATAAGTTAGGTAAAACTGAAATCCTTGAAATAAATTCAAGTCTCACTCAACTAATTGTCGAGTACACAAAAATAAAAGAGGTTCATCGTAACTTTTCATATACTTGTATTTGATCAAAATAATGGCCATCACTATTTATAATACAGAAACATGAACTCACGTGACTTTGTTTAATTTACATATTTTACAAAAATATTCTTTGTCAACGAAGATTATTTATAAATTTGTAAAGTGATTTATCAATAAATTCTAAAAATTTATTGCCTTCAACTAATTTAAACATATCACAAAGGGTCAAAAGAGTCAGTCACATTCTTCTCTATTTGAGGAGAAGAAAAAAGAAAAAGAAAACTTAAAAAGAAAAGAAAAAAGAAAGAAAATGAACTTAAAAAGAAAAAAGAAACAAAGAAAGAACAAATGAAAATGAAAAGAAGAAAAGAAAATTAAACTTAAAAAGAAAAAAGAAAAAAAGAAAAGAAAAAGAAACTAAAACGAAAAAAAAACAAAGAAAGAAAAAAGAAAGAAAAATGAAACTTAAAAAAGAAAAAAAACCAAGAAAATTAATTAAAAAAAAAAGAACAACAAAAAGAAAAATGAAACTAAAAAAGAAACAAAAGAAAGAAAAAAAGAAAATGAGAATGAAAAGAAAGAAAAATGAAAGAAAATGAAAATGAAAAGAAAGAAAAATGAAAGAAAATGAATCAAAGAAAGGTTCTTTCTAAGATTCTTTTTTTTGTACTTTTTGACACACCTTGTATTCTGAAAACAAATAGTATTCCATTCATTCTTCATCTTCGTAAATACAACTTTAAACTCGGTACTTTTTTGACACACCATGTATTCTAAAAAAATTAATAATTGGAAGGTTATTTTTTTCAGAATACAAGGTGTGTCAAAAGTACAAAAATCTAGATACTTTTTGACACACCTTGTATGTGATCTTTTACTATATTATCACAATAAGGGCTGGCTTAGCTCAGTCGGTAGAGTGTTCGGCTAGGAACCTTGAGGTTCCTGGTTCAATTCCGGCCCTCGCCAACTCAGCGTATGAGTAGCACATGGACATGTGCGGTAAAGTGAAGAGCTGATGGTAGGAATGGCACTCCGCCTTAGATGCCCAAACAATCTCTTTGGTCCAGTACTAGTAAAAAGGAGATATCCTTCGCTGTCTGGCTGATAACAAGATTAGGCCACTCCGACGACTTACTATATTATCACCTGTATGTTTAATCTTGAGTAACTTGAAACAGATTGTTCCAATTTTATTTCCACCAGTTTATTTATTACTGTCTTTAGTTACTACATTTGTGTTGCTATGGTAACACGAAGCTTGATTGCTTCAGTGATGTCAAGCATGGTGTGTTGTCATAACAGATTTATCATTACTCAATTCACTCATCGTTTGTAAGGAGATATTCTAGTGACATACAAAAGAGACAGACAAACAAACATTTGTGTTTTATAACACTGGAAACTGCTTGGGAAGCAAGGATGAACTCATAAGTGACGTTCTTCTGTGGAAACCATCACATGGGCATGCCAGCTGTAGGCATGCCAGAGTAAGCCATCCAGCAAAGACATACATAAAACCAACTCTGCATGGATACTGATGCTGTGCAGAGGACCTTCCAGGGCAATGAATATAGGGACGTTGGCGAGAGATTGTCATGGATATCCGTGCTACCACATGATTATGATGATGATGATGATGTGTATTACCCAACCCTCTACCACAGACAGGAGTGACACAAGGTCAATTTCAAGTGCAGGTTTAAATTCAGAGTTTTCCTTCTCATAGATCATACTTATCTATTGCAAATAGGCATACTATATTTCTTCTTATCAATCCATGCTTGATGTATCTATGACTGTCTTGGTCTCATAAATATATATATATATATATATAATATATATATATATATATATTGTTTAAACAGTCCAGATTTTGTTTTTCTATAGACAATATGAAGTAAATGGAAGTGAATCCGACAGTATGAATAGAAAAATTTTAGAAAAAACAAGATGTTATTAGTTTGCTGACAGATCTGTTTCGTCTTTTTCAAAGCAATGATATTTATGAGGAAAGATTGGAATAAATAAACCGTTAATCACGAGGTACAAACAAACGCTCTTGTTCAGGGCCGGAATTTAAAATTTTTTGAAAATGCGTATTTTGTGTTAAAAATAATATAAATTTTATTTTTAAAAATCAGAAGCATTTTTATCCATAGGAATAACTCAAAAGAGTTTGAAATAAAAGTGTATAAAAAATATTCACTTCCATTTACTTCATATAATATATTATATTATATATAATTAATATATCTGGTCTCTCCACATCTAAAGTACCTCTCTTGTCTTTCGATATCTACCTTCTTCTTTAGTTTTCTATTGACATGTCTTTGTCTCAAGATATTTACTTATGTTAGGTCCTTCCATAACTCTAATTCTTTCATAACAAGCTTTAATCTCTCTTATTCTACTCTTTCATCTTTACTTCCAGTCTTTTTTCTATACTTTTCTTTCTTTTACTCAACCTTCCACTCTTATACTTCTTTCTTCCTTCCTTCCTTCCTTCCTTTTTTATCTCACACTTTACAGTCTTTTATCTTCCTTTTCTCTGAATCCTAATGCACTCCCATATACTCAAACAAGAACAACAACCACAATGGGAAACATGTCAAACACCTTTGACAGTTAAGCACTTATTCATGGAATGCAGTTTTTTGCTCACATCAAAACTGTTATTTTAAAGCAAACAATATGAAGGATCTGTTGAAAATGTCAACATGGAGGATATTCTCTCTTTTGAGGGAAATAAAATATACCATAGAATATAGACATGAAGCAAATCAATACTATACAACATAATCCCCAATAATGCTAACACATTGTTAAAACCAATTACTAACAAAGAATAAATATAAATACACGATATGTATTACTTCCTAAACAATAGACATGACATAACCCCATAGGGGTTGGTATGCTGTTAAAATCAATAAACCAACCAACCATCTTCTCTGAATCCATTCTCCCTATCTCTTCTTTCTCTGACGTCCTCTCTTTTCTTCTCAGCTCCTCCCACATTACCATTTTTGCTCCTTTTTTTCTTTCTTTTCCTGTTCTTTTTCTATAATTTGTTTTTCCTTCATTTTACTCATCCTTCCACTCTCGTACTTCTTCCTTCTTTCTTTCCCTTTTTTATCTCACACTTTACAGTATTTTATCTTCCTCTTCTCTGAATCCATTCTCTTTATCTCTTATTTCTCTGACATCCTCTCTTTTCTTCACAGCTCCTCCTACATTCCCATATTTTCCCCCTTCTTTTCTTTCTTTCCTCAGAATTTTATTCCTTTTAGTTTTTTCTCTTAATCTCCACACACTTTCTCCACTTAAAAACCTCACAGACTTTCCCACTTAAGCAACACAAAGCAACAACAGCCTGTCACAGCGCCTAAGAATTAGCACATTGACTGGGTGCAGTTTTCACACACCCGAATCCTCTGTACCCAGATGTCAGATGATCAACAAACAAAATAGTTTGGTATTTCTTGTTAAATAGTTATTACTGCTTTTTCCAATTTAATTTTATTTATTTACTTTGGAAAAAGACAGAATTCCATCATACGGTTATTAGATTGCCACCACCATCATCATGATCATCATCACAAAATCTCATCTATAAATATAATTTTCTGTATAATATCAAATACGAGATGTAACTGAAAGTATTGAGACTTAAGTTTTTAAATTATTTTATTTTAAAATTTAAATGTGCAGTTTATTGAGGTCAGTCAGTATACTGTTGGTTTGAACAATAGCAACTGGCTAAGCACAACTGAACCAGCCAGTCAATCAGTCAGTATACTGTTGGTTAGAACAACAGCTACTGGCTAAGCACAACTGAACCAGCCAGTCAGTCAGTCAGTCAGTATACTGTTGGTTTGAACAACAGCTACTGGCCAAGCACAACTGAACCAGCCAGTCAATCAGTCAGTATACTGTTGGTTAGAACAACAGCTACTGGCTAAGCACAACTAAACCAGCCAGTCAGTCAGTATACTGTTGGTTTGGACAACAGCAACTGGCTAAGCACAACTGAACCAGCCAGTCAGTCAGTCTACTGTTGGTTTGAACAACAGCTACTGGCTAAGCACAACTGAACCAGCCAGTCAGTCAGTCTACTGTTGGTTTGAACAACAGCTACTGGCTAAGCACAACTAAACCAGCCAGTCAGTCAGTATACTGTTGGTTTGGACAACAGCAACTGGCTAAGCACAACTGAAGCAGTGCCAAAGACAGTTGGTATTTATGGAAATCAAGAATAGTCCATTCATGTATTTAGTGATTCCATTCCTCGAGTCCTGATTGGCTGCTTGGTTTCTATAATGTTGTGGGGCTTCATAAATACCCTCGCATTCTGGAGTAGTATTTGCAGCAAGATAGATTTGTATTCAGTTACGATTACTTGTTGCATTGTCTTACCAATCGACAGTCATTGGAACTTAGTTTGATTATTCTACACAGTTTAGGAACTTGAATAATTTAGAGAAACAGTACATTATGAAATTAATTTATGATAATATCCATCATACACATTATCAAGTTGTGCTCACAGCATGGATTCCCATGACTCTCTCCTGTTCTCCGTCCCTATTGATCATCACTTCTGGCATCCAGAATCCGCATAGAAATGATTGATGTTGGTTTTTGCTGTTTGGTTTACTCTGGTGTGCCCATGTGTAGGTGTCCACATGAGAACATCACTTAAAAGTTAAGACTTGATAATAGATGTAAATTGTCAAAGTAATGTAAACAAACACAGTAATTGACCAATTAACAAACCAGTTTTGGTTATGATAGTTGTAAGTAGATTTCTTTTTTAATTTTTAGACAGGAAATTTTGAATTGTTTCTTTCTAGCAAAAAAATTAAAAAAAGAAAAGACTTAATAATATTTTTACATTTTAATTTATGTTTCAAGTATAGTCTGTCAAAGTTTCTGCCCTAAAATTATAAGAAATGATATTACCTTACACAGTTACCTCCCTTTAACCATTGACAAACACAGAGACCCTGGGTCTTTTAGCCATCACCTGATAAGAAACCTTGTGCGATTGGCTAAGGGCCTTGTCAGCAACCAATCAAAGCACACATTACTGGCCACCAACTTTGAAGATTGATACCATCAGTCTTGCTCTTTTCGCTGCAATTAGCCATCGAAGAACGACATGCTTTATGAAGCCAGCCTACCCGTTGGAGCCAGTAACGCGTATAGTCAAACAAAGCAAGCTAGCAAGAGACACTTCTTACCAGAGACAGTTAAGTTTCACAAAGCATTATTTTGCAACCATATCCCCTACAACCTTACACCCTACACTATTCAATTGTACAATTATAACACATTTGTAAACCTCACACACATTTTGTGTCTCACAAGTTACATATTGTATATTGTATGTTGTATATGCAAGTTGTTTGATAAACGCATCGTTTTTTATAAAGCCTTGAGTTGTGTTCATTACCTGTTGACTTTATCTTTATCTGTCTTCATAATTACCAACAAAATATGAGTCTATATTTGTTCATACTTATTCAACATAAAAGGCATCCTATCCTGGTGTAATTCTGCTATTCTTGCAGATCTATTATTGTAAGAATAACGAGTTTGATCTTCACTGTATGCCCCATTCTTGTGACCTTGTATTACAGCCTACCCTTTGGTTAATGGATTGGGTAAAAAACGCATTCTATCATGGTGTAATGATTAGCAAGCTAGTCTCACAGATCCAATACTACTGAAAAAGTTTCTGCTCTAAAAAATGAGTTTGTTCATATTTATTGTTGTAGAGGAGTTACCCCTCCTACAAGATGGACTGGCTCATAGCCTTATTGTTGTAGAGGAGTTAACACCCCTACAAGATGGACTGGCTCATAGCCTTATAAGAGTCGACGTAGCAATGATAAAGTCGTGAAATCATATTCAGATGAAATCACAGCGTTTGACTACATACATTTGACCCTCCTCATTCTTGTACGCTTGTCTTGTGAATTATACTACTTCTTGTTTTATGTTGTAAGTATCTGTTAGCACCAGATACAAGTGCTGAATAAAATATATATCAAGCACACTATTTCTCTGTGTATCTTTTACCACCTTAACGATACAACACTTATTCAATATAAAAGGCATCCCGTCATGGTGTAATGGTTAGCAAGCTATTCTTGCAGATCTATTATTGTAAGAATAACAAGTTTGATCTTCACTGGATGCCCCATTCTTGTGACCTTGTATTACAGCCTACCCTTTGGTTAATGGGTTGAGTAAAAAAATCCTATCATGGTGTAATGATTTGCTAGCTAGTCTCACAGATCCATTACTACTGAATTGTAAGTTTGATGCTCACTGGATGGCCAATACTCACAACCTTGTGTTACATTTTACCTGTAGCAAATGGGTGGGGTACATACCTACCTATTGAACATAAAACATTTTAAAGAATGATTTGATCTAGCAGAATGCTAGGAGAATCCCCTTCATTGTTTTGATCATGATATATCATCCTGTCAGCTCTCTCTAACCTTCCTTTTTATTATCTAAAGTTTCAAAGTGAATTGGATGTATAGTCTGCTGTCTAAGTTGATACAGTGCAAATTTGAAAAAAAATCATGTAGCCAGTCTCAGTACTTTTTGAAAAAAATATTTTTGGTAAAACACAGGTTTGTGCAAGTGGTGTATACTCACCAAACCAATCTCTGTACAATTTACTTTATTCAATTCACAGATAAATGTTACCTTTTCTTTGATCTTCTTTTTCAGATCAGCCAATTTCTTAGTAAATTTTGGCTTTATATCTAGAAATATAATTCAACTGCTCATCAAAATTTGCTGTAAGATTTGCTCAATAATATCATATGGATGTTGTTTTTCATAAATGATGTCCAAATCTTTTTTGTGGATTTGATAACTATATTCTTCCACAGTTAATTTAGCTGATGAAGATAAATCAACAGCAACATATGAATATTCACCACCATCTTTTATAGTAACATCTCCAATTAATCAACTGGTGAGATTTTTTGTTGCCATTTATCTTCAATTTTTTCTCACTCTTCAATTCTTTATGATTATTTTTACATTTCTTTTTTGTTTAACTCTTAACATCCTATACCACATCATTCCACCTGGCCGGAAGTCACATTCATTTTCCTAATCTACCCCAAAGGATATCCTTTGTTTAAATGTAATATTAAACATGTTTAGTAGTCTTTGATTTTAGGGAAATAATGGGTAACTTTTAATGAAACGGCCATTTTTACCCATTTTTGATAAATGGTTATAGGAATTGGGCTCTGGACTTTGAAAATTCTCAATAGGATGTATGATTTTTTTCTTGTGTACTAAACTGAAAATTAATTTGAGGATATGGAGAATATCAAAATAAATATGATAACACAACTCAACTCCATATTGTAGAATAAACATCATTCTCACTGTAGAAACAAAGGATATCGTATTGTCACAAGCCTACTGCATCATGATATGTTATTTATCACATATTACAAGAATTCTCATTGTTCCTTCTTTGACATTGAAAAGTTTTTTAAAAAAACAAAACAAAAAAAAACAAAAAAAGAACAGATACTACACTTTGAGTTGACATAAGTAATAAGTTTGAAGTTATTTACTAGGCTTAGCTTGATAAGGTAACTCAACTCCCAAAACTGTTTACAGTACCTGTGTTTCCTAAATGGTCATGGTTATGATCACTCATTTAAGTAGGTCCTGCTTAACTTAAGTGATCCCGTGGGAACCAGTTTTCAACATAAAGTCCTATATATTGCTACTATATCCTGTTGTTGTTGTTTCGGGATTCTAAATGAGATTTCATTGGTTGAAAAAGAAATTTGCAAAAATGTTATATATTTACAGAATTCAAGATCAAATTAAAAATTCTTTTTGATTCTTAAGGATTTTTTGTTTTCTTTTGGGTTCTTTTTTGTTTTCCCTTTTACCAACTTATTACTTTGGTGTTTGTTTTGTTTTTTTCTTTGTTTGGACTTTTCTTAGCTTTTTCTTTCTTTCTTTCTTTCTTTTTTCTGTTCCTTTTAATTTTTATCAACATTTTTTTTTTTTTAATTTTCAAGTTTTTTTTTCTTCTTTTGTTTGGACTTTTCTTGATCCTTTCTTTTTTTCTTCTCTTTTTTCCTTCTAATTTTTATCAACATCATTTTTTTAATTTTCAATTTTTGTTGTTTTTTTTGTTGTTAGTAAACCTTTTTCCCAATCATTAATAATCATGTTTCTTCCTTTTATTTCTCTGTTAACTCTGATACTCAAGTTACAACACTTCCCCACCACCAAAGCATCCAATACCCCCCTTATTTTGGAACCTCTACATATTTTCTTCTGTGTATGGGATCATTTATTGTAATTTAAGCACATATTCGGGGGGGGGGGGTTATTTTTCTCCCTGAATATAAGATGATGATACATTATCTAAAGTGTTCAAAATATATACATATGTATAAGAGTACGTAAATAAACACTGTGTTTATTTGATATGGCTTTTAACCGACAATTTTTGGAGGATATGTGCTTAATTGAAGTCATACCTAATTTTTGAAAATCAATTAGTTAATAATTAATGAATTTAGGCGGGCATATATGTTCAAATGTAAGGCTAAACAAATCGAGAAAATGTCAATCCCTGATTGAATAGGTCGAAATGTACATTCAGGGATTGACATTTTCTCGATTTGTTTAGCCTTACATTTGAACATATATGCCCGCCTAAATTCACTAATTAATTTTCAAAAATTAGGTATGACTTCAATTAAGCACATATCCTCCCAACATATGCATAAGTATAGATAAAAGGATATGAAAACACACAATGTGCTGTTAAAGTGAAAACATTTTTATATCATATTCATAGCTAATATTGAACAATATTTCGATTTTTTTGTTTTTACTCTGGACTCATTGAGAGAGGAGCTGAAAATAATTTGAATTCTTTGAATTCAAAACGTAAACATTGATGTTCCAATATTAGCTATGAATATGATATAAAATGTTTTCACTTTAACAGCATATTGTGTGTTTTCATATCCTTTTATCTATACTTATACCATCGGATTCATTTCCTTTCTCTTAACTTATATACATATGTATGTATCTCCAGAGAAACTACAAAAATAAAACAATTAACGACAAAGTAAATAGATATAAACATTCACTATCACCATCAACATTTTTTTTTAATTTTTAAATTTTTTTTATCTTTGTATTGCTATTGAATTTTTTTTACCATTTTCTTCTTAATTTGTCTGTCTGTCTGTCCCTGTAATTCTTTCTCTCATCACCCCCACCCCACCGCCACCGCAAAGGTACTTGACTTTATTTTCAGGACAACTGGAAATAATTGAGTTTTAATTTGGACATTTTAAAGATCTTCAAAGCAGGACTTAGTTGTCAATAATGATTTTTTTAAAAATCCAATGTCCATGTTTAATTTTATGCTCATTATTGCCTGGAAACCATGCGGAAGACATGCCTGGGGGCAATGACCAAATGGAACAGGTGGAGAGAGAGAGAGAGAGAGAGAGAGAGAGAGAGAGAGAGAGAGAGAGAGAGAGAGAGAGAGAGAGAGAGAGAGTCGATGCTGTCAGCACGAGCTGATGATGATGACTGCCTATGATACCAGAGATTCTTAAGAACCATCTATACATATATAAAAGGGCAGTGTGTGTGTATGTATGTCCGGAAGAAACTTAAAAAAATAAAAAACAATTAATAACAAAGTAAATATATACACACATTAAATATCATGAGAGCTTGGTTTTTGAGCAAAAATAGTAGAGATTTGATTTATATTTGTGAAGATAATAAAAAATAAAATTTAAATGATAACAACATGGAATTTTTTTTTGGTATTTAGTAATTTAAAGAGGAGACATTGATTTTTCTTTTCAGAGTGTCTGTATCAACGCAAGATCATTTTTACATAAGGAATTTAATGGAGCATCCTGCGAGGATCCAAATCGCAATTCAACAATAACGGATATGCGAGACTACCTTTTTACCCCTCCCTACTCAGGTGATGCTGGGTAGCTGCTTCTAGTCTTATTATAATTGAAATTATGTAACTGTCTGTCTGAAACTACGTCACCACTGATGTCATGATTTCCTTAGATATTCAAGTTATATTCTAAATGATTATGAAATAGTCAAGAATAGTAAGAGGAGGGAAAGTCATTAGTGGCATCCATGATTAAAACATAAACAAATCAATCATAGAAGACTACAACAGTCAATAGATAGTTAGTGAAACTAACTTTTTTATCCCCCCCTTTACCCAGTTTGTTTTGTTTTGGTTTGGTTTACAGCATATCAACCTCAAGTTGTGAAATAAATTCATTCTTAATGCATAATACAATTTTGTTTGTAAACTCATGTTTTTCCATTCAACTCAGAGATGGCACCCTAACAGGTACTACCACTCTGTGTCAGAGTGGACCAGGGAGCAATGGTGATGAAGGGTGCTCCACATTCCCTAAACCTCCAAAACTGGAACCTCACCATCAGATAGAGTTTAACGTCATTCCCAGGACATGTAGACCCTCAGTCACCGCCTTCTAGCACCCATATGATAAAAAGGGGTTGGGGCTTGCTATAAGGTCAATAGGGTTGGGAAAATCATATAGGTGCTAGGGCTTGATGTGACCAGCCAATTGATCGGAGGGGGCCTCTCCGACCACCCGTCTAGCCCAAGATAGGGCCAAAGAGGAGTATTGCAAGTCATGAAAATCCACCTGGGTTCTATCCTTAAGCATCACAGGTTGCTACCCACAGCCAACAGGTGGCCCCATTCAGGGAGTCTTACCCCTCTGCAGAGGTGCAGTCGTTGCATTCTAACGCCCAAGCCGACAGGGCGGTCCCTCTACCCAGGCAACGCTGGGTAGCCGCTTCTAGTATCTAATAAAGTTGTATACATTTTTGTTGGAGAGGTTCTGAGCCTAAACCAATTCCAATTTTAAAAAAAAAATGATTATCATCTTATACACTTCTTTGAGGGGGGGGGGGCAGAGAAAATGTTAACAATTTGAGATTTTCATTTTTCTTCTTTTTTTTTTATTTTCCCAACATTTTCTGTTGTCTTCTCACTTCTATTATTTGAAAATCACTTCCTTCCTTCCTTCCTTCAAATTAAAAAAAACAAAAAAAAACAAAAGAAATCTGATAGAATCTCGGATTTATTCACACAAACTCCGGATTCTTCTTTTAGGTGCAATCCTCCCCCCAACCATCTCTGCCCCCACACCCCATATTTTCCTTCAGCTGTTTCT
This sequence comes from Doryteuthis pealeii, assembly GCA_023376005.1. Taxonomy (NCBI): domain Eukaryota; kingdom Metazoa; phylum Mollusca; class Cephalopoda; order Myopsida; family Loliginidae; genus Doryteuthis; species Doryteuthis pealeii. Next base: position 73,401,619 of record CM042157.1, read on the forward strand.
CTCCAGCCCTTCAATTCCTGACAATTGAAAAACTGAACTCCAGAATTTGTGATGAATTATCATGTGGAAGATGTTGACATCTCATAAAACTGACTGACATGCCTGCTGTTGGCCTATTGTAAAAGAAGGAAACTTAATATTGTTCAAAGAAGAAAGTGGGAGTTACCGTTTATATCTGATAAGAGTTATTATAAGGAACAATCCAAAAAGTAATGCTTTCTATTATTTCCATAGAAACTACAACATATACAGGAGAGCACATTGACACTGTGGATGGTGGTACTACACTCTTGTGCAAATTAATTGAAACAACTTGTTTAGTTTCCTTTCTTTCACCATACAGTCAGTTTTAGACCCACTGGCAAGCCTTAAAAGAGATCAAGGATATTAGTTTCCTTTCTTTTACTATACAGTCAGTTTTAGACCTACTGGAGTGACAGAGTGTAATCAATTTCTATTTTTTCCCCAGATTAGGTAATTTGCAGTGGTGTGCAGTAATATGAATCTATTTTTGGGGTGTATGATGAAATTTATTGGGCCTTGAAAAATACTGCCCAGAGTGACAGGGTGCAATCGATTTCTATTTTTTCCCCAGATTAGGTAATTTGCAGTGGTGTGCAGTAATATGAATCTATTTTTGGGTGTATGATGAAATTTATTGGGCCTTAAAAAATACTGCCCAGAGTGACAGGGTGTAATCGATTTCTATTTTTTTTTTTTTCAGTTTGGGTAATTTGCAGCTGTGTTCAGTGATATGAATCTATTTTCGAGGTTTATGATGAAATTTGTTTGGCCTTGAAAAAAATGGTGTCATCTATGATTGCATCAGATTTTTATCATGCCCATACACCATTGTCTTGACTGTCAATTAGTTGTCCTACGGCCACTATCTGCAATGGACGTTACTCCTAAGTAAGTGTTCAAAAATTGTGATACTGCATGAACACATTGGCAATCCTTACAGAGAGATCACAGATATTATGATAATAATGGAATTATTTGTTTTGTTTTAATTAATTTACACAAGGGTGTATATTTCAGGGTCCCATCTATGAGTTAAATAGATCTGAAACTTATTTTTATTTGATTGGACCTGTTTTAATTAATTTACACAAGGGTGTATATTTCAGGGTCCCATCTATGAGTTAAATAGATCTGAAACTTATTTTTATTTGATTGGACCATGCACAAAAAAACCCAAAAAGAACAAAAATCCTCATAAGAAATAACTACATAGAATAATATAGCTAAGAATGTACAATGAATGTGAGTCTTTAACCTCTAGCCATAAATCAACCCTAGATGGGTTGACATGCCATTAAAATCAATCAATTTTGAGCGCAAAAATTTTGCTAACTAAATAAGGTATTGTTGTATGGCCAATATTAAAAAAACCCAAAAACATTAGCCGGCCCAACTTAAAAATCTTGGACCACGTCACCAACAGGCACCCCAGCCCAGATCAGTTTTGAAAGGAACTGAATTTTGCTTTGGTAACAAAATCAACAGCCAATAAAAAGAAAAAGATTTCGCTATCAAATTTGAATTCTAAAATATTCCAAAATTCTGAAATAGGGTTAGGGTTAGCAGTTATTATTATAACCTATACTTTTTATAAATCTTTTTTTATTAACTATCTGTAGAGGTACATGGAAAATAAATAAACGTGTCTTTCGTTTTAAGTTTTATTTTTAAAATAACAATATTAGTTTATCTTAGTAAAAATATATGCTAACGACAACAACATGAAATAACTAATTTTTTTTAAAATCAAAAACTATTTTAGTATAAAAATGTGCCTTTTTTTTTTATCAGCTGCTGATTTTGTTTACTGAGCTGCCTTTTAAAACTGATCTTGGGGTGCCTGTTGGTAACTTAGTCCAAAATCTTAAATGAAACAGAATGCCCATTGCCATTGCAGAGATGAAAAAAAATGCCCTTTGGGTGGTAATTGTTTGATTGATGATGTGATATATAAGCTACCATCTGAAAGGAAGATGTTAAAATCTGGCTTCTGGTCAAGCTGGGGCTCCAGTGAGCTTCGGCCGCTGGACCTACAGAGTACATTAATATCGCTGATACCAGGGGGCCATCCACCCAGGCAACACCTGGCCCCCTGATTTAAAGGGGCAGGGCTGAGTTTATTGCCAGGTGCCTGAGGACACCCCTCCTTGAGGGGGAATGCTGATGGTATCAACGCATTTTTTGCACCCACCACACCAAGATCTTCGGTTCGTGGGTGGTCCCACATTAATAGGGCCTTGTGCCTACACGTGGTAAATAAATCTGAAAGGAAGATGTTAATAACAACAATGATAAAAAGATATATATGATGATATGAAGAATGTTGAATGAGAAGAGAGAGAGAGAGAGAGAGAGAGAGAGAGAGAGAGAGAGAGAGAGAGAGAGGGGCGGGGGGCATGCTAATAATCAACAAAGAAATTCCGAACTTTGCTTTCTTATTCACTCCTAGAACCACCGTATTTTTTTTAAAAAGAAAATTTCTCCCATTTTTCATCTTCACCCTTCCACTTATTGACATTCCTCTCACTTTATTTCTTCCTTCCTTGGTGTCACCCTCTTTTCCTCATCAGTCTTCACTGAAAGACGACACTAAGTATTGCCTTCATAAATGGTACAAACATCTGCTACTGACGCAATCGTACCCACTCCTATTGGTCTACATCACATCTTCTCTATTATTAACCTCACCACCAACCGGGTTACCCAAAAAATCTTGTTCTGTTTTTTTCTTGTTAGATGTGGTTATGATCAGTTGGCTTAAACTAACTTTAAAAAGATTGCTTCTGATTATTCTTTGACATCTATTAGATCAGTAAGCAGTTTTTTATATTGTTCTTATTGTCACACTGCTTTATTTTGACTGATTGCTTTTTATATAGAAGATAAATAAATAAAAAAATAAGCCACATTTTTAGCATATTACGCATGTTTTTTGCTATAAGAAAAATAATCTAACTAAAGCACACGCATAGCCTGGGATTAAAAATTGCTGACTGTATCCACTGGATAAGGGTTTATTTTGACTTATTGCTTTTTATGGGGGTGAGTAAAAAAGTAATGCCATTTTGTTTAGAACAGGTATAATTACCAACGCAAGAACAAATATCATACATCAAAATTAAGCTGGTTCTCTTTGGATCACATTCCTACATCTCCACATAGGTGAGTCAAAAAGTAATGCCATTTTGTTTAGGACAGGTATAATTACCAACACAAGAACATGTATCATACATCAAATTGAAGCTGGTCCTCTGTGGATCACATCCCTACATCTCAACATAGGTGAGTCAAAAAAGTAATGCCATTTTGTTTAGGACAGGTATAATTACCAACACAAGAACATGTATCATTCATCAAAATTAAGTTGGTCCTCTGTGGATCACATCCCTATTCCTCCACATAGTCACTGTTTCTCTCAATAGCAATGTTCCACCTTTGAATGAGAGCATGTATCCCTGTCTCATAAAATTCTGTTGACTGTTCTTTGAGCCACTTCTTCACTACAGATTTCACTTCCTTGTCACTGGAATACTGTTTGCCTCTCCAACCCTCTTTCATGGGTCTGATGAGATCAGCAAAGTTAAATAAAACCCACCTCCTATTTTTGTCCGAGAGGGGAAGAAAACACTTTTTACCCCTCATTTCCAGAAGAAAAGCTAAATAAGAAATACAATAATGGTATAAATCAATGATATATTAAAAAATGAATTTAAAAAATGATTAAAAGATAGAACAAATTTATAAAGGATAAAAACATAATAAAAGACAAATAAAACAAAAATAACTTAAAAATAAGCATATATAAAGATAAAAGATTAAAAAAAAACAAATATATATAAAATGTATTTTTGTTAATCTGTATATAAAGATAGATAATAGATTTATTTTTAACTTCTTAAATCATGGGTAATGCCTGGTAGCTCAACTAGTTTAATATATAGTTACATGCCTTAATGTTTAAAAAAAAAATGTTTAAACATAAAAATGGAATACATGTAGGAAAATAGACCTAGGTAATACCAAAAGATTTGATTACATCTATTGATAATGGAGATTGTCTGTATTTCTGTCTGTAACAAAAACTATGTCATAGCTCTACGTCACAGCTTACGTCACAATATTCTTATGCTATGTACACCAAAAATTTGAGTAAGCAATTTAAAAAATTGTTTTTTATTCTCATTCTTTTTAAAAAAATTTTTTTTACACTAACAAGAAGTTAACTAAAAAGTTTACAAATAAATAGATATCTACGATTTTGTGTAAATTTTTAACTCCCACCCTCTCAGGCAATGTCTTTCAAAAATTAATTTTTACGATGCCCGGAGGGTGTTTTCTGTTGCTAGTCAAAATAAAGCTTAAAAGCTAAGTTATGGGACTTTTAGATTTTGATTCAAATTTTCTAAGACTGATGTTTTTCGTGAACCGACATGACCATAATTTGTTTCATTCCTTCCACATTCTTCTACTGAGGACTTAAATTCTTACTTTCATTCATCTTTCTATTTCATTATTAGACTTAATTCTATTCTCTTTTTGATGAGTAAATAAATTCTTATAGTTAGCAACACAACGCACCAACAATTCAAACAAACTCATTCAATGTAATACTAGTAGTGTTTTATAGATGAAAAAAGTGTTTCTTTATAAGTCATTCAACCTCTCTTATCATCACTGTGTTTATTTATTCAACTTGTTCATTTTCCCCTGACCTTTGACCTGCTAACCCCTTTACGTCTCTGCAACAATCATTTAAGAACATATTAGAAGTGGACATAAAAATCATAAGAACATATTTTTGCCTTTTCTTTCTCTTATTTACTACTTTACTGCTGCTGCTGATGCTGATGCCAACTCACTATTTAATATGTCTATTTAAACTTAGTTATATTAGAGGAGCCGGTTTAGCTCAGTTGGTAGGACACCTGCCTAGGTATCACAAGGTTCCCTGGTTCAATACCACCTGCTAACACAGAGCACAAGTAACAAAGATTGGGTAATCTGATCTGTACGGTAAAGTGAGGAGCTCTACCTTATTGAATAATCAAGCTAAGTTCCAATTACCGTCGAATTGGTAAGACACAGCAACAAGCAGTCGTAACTTAAATACCCTAATCAATGGGTTATTCCCTCACAGGTTCGCATCCTGTTTGCAGCGCCATATTGAGTCAGTCAGTCTACTGTTGGTTTGAACAACAGCAACTGTTTTAGACACTGCTTCAGTTGTGCTTAGCCAGTTGCTGTTGTTCAAACCAACAGTAGACTGACTGACTGACTCAATATACCTCAGCAAAAACAATCTCGAAATACTTTCACAAACACATCACCCTGAAGATGGCACTTTCGAAGTGTTGAAAGTACTTGGGACAAAAACTTTGATGGACTAATCCATGGATTCCATCCAAATATAAGGTGTAAAATGATACACAGAGAGCACAGGGTGCATGAATATGTATTTTATTTAAACTTTTAACATAGAACAAGAAGTAGTACAATCACAAGACAAACATATAAATGAGGAGGTTCAAATGGTTGGAGTTGACACAGTAATTTTGTCCAAATATTTTTCCCGACCTTTGTCACTGCTGTGTCAACTATTATATGATTCTGGGTCAGCCCATCTTGTCGGGGTGTTAACTCCTCTACAACAATAACAAAATTGGCCAGAAAGCTTGAAAAGATCATTAATAAACTTGTTAAACAGGAGACATCTGTTTTTTTTAAATTCTATATGTATAAATGAAAGAATACTGCCCAAATACACACACACACATATATATATATATATATATATATATATATATAATATATATATATATATATATTATATCTTACGTTTCAATTTTCATAAAAATATTAATTCTTGTGTAAATTCTTCATTTAAAATTTGGAATCATTGTTTTGAGATTTAAATAGATCTAAGAAACAGCTTTTGCATAGAAATCTTCTACCAGAGATTATTTCTGCTATAAGAAATGGGCAAAATCATCCAATTTCTGGCATCATCTTTTGTTTCCTGTAATTTACCATTCTTTCCTTGAAATTAAAGACCATTGTCTTGTGAAATATTTATTTAAAAGAAAATGTTTTCTTCTGATTTACATGAAAAGACAATGTAAGATCTTTATGACTTCATTAGCATCAAAATGTACACAGTGTTACAAATGAAGTTTACCAGCCTCGGATTTTAAATTTCAATCCAGCCAGAACCTTTCCCATATGTTTTTTGCTTGTTATTTTTTAAATTTATTTATATATTATTTATCTATTTTTTTTTACCAAACTAAAACTTGTCGAGATTTGTGTAAACTGATTAGTATTCAACTGTCGCAAGTTGGACCAGCTTCTCAGAATCCAAACTTGGCAAGTGGTCCAAAAAGCAGTCTGGTCCATTCTACCCTGTGGAATGGGCAAGTCTATTTCCAGCATTTTGATTTGGCTGATTTCAGTGTGTATATTTGTATCCATATACACTGGACACCCGACCATGTTCTTTCAGTTGCTACAGAGTGCATTCAGTTACTCTCTGTCTTATTCTCATATGGTGACTGGACGCTAGTCACAGCTCTCCTGTGAAGGTGAGCATGGTGCTCATTCTACAAAACTGTAGGTTTGTTTTCCTAAAATGATGACTATTGTATGATTTGGTTATTTTTTAGACACATTTTCTCTTATACATTCCTGACAAATCATTTCCTTAACTACGTCCTATACCACCTCATTCCACCCGGCCAGAAGTCACAATTATTTTCCTAATCTGCCTCAAATGATAGCCTTTGTTTTAATGGAATATTAAACATTTAGAAGTATTTAAGGAAAATAACAGGTAACTTTAAATGAAAAGGCCATTTTTAGCCATCTTTTGATAAATCCTTAGAGGAATGGAATTCTCTGGACTTGGAAAATTAAAGTTGATATGCCATTGGACAAAAAACCCAAACCCAAACCAGTTGGTTACCGATTTGATTAATAGAAATTTAATATTCATTACAAGAAAATTAAAATAGGTATTGTTTCTATGAGGGCTTGATCAAGTGATAAATTGTGAAAGGGAAACTAAATGTGGTACCACCTCATTCCACCTGGCCTAATCCACCCCAAATGATAGCCTTTGTTTAAATATAATATCAAACATATTTAGCAGTCTTTGATTTACGGGAAATAACAGGTAACTTTAAATGAAAAGGCCATTTTTAGCCATTTATTGATAAATCCATATAAGAATGGGGCTCTGGACTTGGAAAATTCTTAACAGGATGTTATGAGTTAATGCTCTTATGAAATTTTTTCAATTTTATGTGGTGTCACTGAAATACAAGTTTACCTGTTTTAAACTTTCAGCATTTGTTAGTCATTGTTCTAAAAAAATGTGTTATTTATTTTCTTTCAATTTCTATGTAGGATTTAGTTGGACACACAGATCAGTATTCAGTTGTATTGCAAGTTGAGTCTGTTCTAAGAATACCAGAGTGAGTTAATAGGTGCTTTATATAGCAGGCTGGATATTCCATTATACACCTTGGGTAAGTTTATTCTCTGGGTTCTGAATTGGCTGCTAGTTTTGGTGTGGATACTTTGATCAATATATACCCATTACTGTTATGGGAGTTAGTACAGGGTCTGTATTTGGTTACAGCCTGTCAGCCTTTGTCTGTCAACTGGATGCTAGTTGAGACTTTCTTGTAAAGGTGAATATTATATGTTGATTCTACAAAAGCAGTTTAGAGCGGTGCATTATTGCTATTGAATGTGAGCACCCCACTATTGTTGTCTTGTGCCAGCCTTAACTCAGATCAATAAATGGGCTCTTTTTGTAGTTTATACAAAAGAGTTCTAATCCTGGATGAGGCTAATATGCATCCAATTATTCTCCCTCCAGCTATGAGTAAATAGTATGGTAGACTGGGTACTTTAACCTTGTTATGGGAACCAGTCTAAGAGAAGAAAAACTCTGAATTAATACCTATCAAAATTCCACTTAAAAATTGACCTTGTGTCACATCTGCTCATGTGGAAGGGTTGGATAAATACAAGAGTAAAAAATTATCTGCACTTCAACACATACTATTATGATAAATTCATTCAATGACTGCTGTTTGAACAGCAGTATTGCATCTAACAAAGCCTTCATCAGATGATGGCTCTGGGTTCAGGCATGGTTTCAGGGTCAAAGCATCATTCTCACTAACCCAGAGTGCCCCAGCCAGTATCTCATGATACTACCAGACTTTGTTGGTTTGTTGTCTCTATGTGGGATTGCCACATCCACGCTGATGCAGTTTGAGACTTATCTTGGATCTTTTTTATGTATTTTCTCTTGTCTGATGGAGAAAGTTCAAATTTAGTCAAGACTGTGGAGATTGAGTTGGTAATGAATCCTCGGAATTTGACTTTGATAGGAAATACATTCATTATCCAACCATTTCTGACACATTGTTCTTGTAGATCTTCATATTTTTTTTAACTTAAGCTGATGTGCCCAGTCGATGTTTTCCTTAAAAGTGACTGTTAACTCAAAGACAAACCTCTTATTTTGCTTTTTTTTACATATATGTTCAAGTTCAACACACTTGGTACATTTATTTCTCAAATTTTTTAACAATTTAAAAAAAAAAAAATCAATAAAAATATTACAAAAGAAAAAAGGTAATTTCGATCTTGGTTGAACTAAGAACTTTTCAGCATCTAGTATAGTTGGATGGATAACATCATATGGGAAGAGACTGCCAAAAGGGACAGGTTAGCTCAGTGAGTAGAGCGTTCGGCTAGAAACCACAAGGTTCCTAGTTCGATACCGGCCCTCGCCAACTCAGCGTATGAATCGCACAGTGATCTATGTGGTAAAGTAAGGAGCTGATGGTAGGTGTGGCACTCCATATCAGATGCAACAACAATCTCCTTGGTCTAGTGCTAGTGAAAAGGGGATATACTCCCTTGCTAATTGGCTGATATCGACTTTAGGCCACCCGGAGACTTTACTTTTATTTAATATACTGTTAAAATCAGTGGTATAAATATAGATTCTTCTTTACTTATATTGCAGTTATGTTCCAATGGGAAAGTTGAAAATTATCCAAACTGTGCTATTATCAAGTTTCTCCTCCAAAAAGGGTTAATACGCTGTAAAATAAACCAACCAATCAGCATTGGCAGAAATACCATACAGCTTCATTAGGCCAACATAAGCCTCTCTCTCTTTCTCAAAAAAACCTAGAAGGTTCCTAGTTCGATACCGGCCCTCGCCAACTCAGCGTATGAATAGCACAGTGATCTATGTGGTAAAGTAAGGAGCTGATGGTAGGTGTGGCACTCCATCTCAGATGCAACAACAATCTTCTTGGTCTAGCGCTAGTGAAAAGGGGATAGACTCCCTTGCTGATTGGCTGATACCGACTTTAGGCCACCCCGGCTACTTTACATTTATTTAATATACTGTTAAAATCAGTGGTATATAGCATAGATTCTTCTTTACTTATATTGCAGTTATATTGCAGTTATGTTCCAATGGGAAAGCTTGAAAATTATCCAAACTGTGCTATTATCAAGTTTCTCCTCCAAAAAGGGTTAATACGCTGTAAAATAAACCAACCAATCAGCATTGGCAGAAATACCATACAGCTTCATTAGGCCAACATAAGCCTCTCTCTCTTTCTCAAAAAAGAAAAATGTAGAAATTAAGAAGTTTGATAGCTAATGATCATCACTATTATAGCATCAGGAAGTTGAAACGTTCTAAGTTAAGCCATTATAAAAAGAAGATTCTTGATTTTAAAAAAAGGAAAGAAAATCAGAGTTTGCTGCATATCAGTCCATTGTTAAAACATCTAGAGTTATCTCCCTTTCAAGATTTTATCCTGGGTATGACGTTAAACTCTATCTGATGGTGAGGTTCCATTTCTGGAGGTTTGGGGAATGTGGAGCACCCCTTCATCACCATTGCTCCCTGGTCCACTCTGACCCGGAGTGGTAGTACCTGTTAGGGTCCCATCTATGGGTTAAATAGAAAATTGTGTTTATAAAAAAAAGAAATGAGTATCCATCAAGACTGAATTTATTTCAAAACTTTGTCAGCATTAAATGACCCACTGTTTTTGATATGCTGTAAAACTAGACCAAACCAAACCAAACCAAACCAAACCAAACCAAACCTTTCAAGATTAAACTGGAAATATTCTCCATCAAGATAACTGGCAACTACCAGTATTTATTAATGCACATGAAATTAATGAAAATTATTTCTACCTGGTGCTGGTTTAGCTCAGTCAGTAGAGTGTTCGGCTAGGAATCACAAGTTTCTTGGTACGATACTGGCCCTCGCCAACTCAGTGTATGAGTAGCACAGGGATCTGTGTGGTAAAGTGAAGAGCTGATGGTAGGTGTGGTGCTCCACCTCAGATGCTAAAATAATCTCCTGGTCTAGCACTAGTGAAAAGGGGATAGACTCCCTCTCTGTCTGGCTGATACCGACATTAGGCCAGGTTAAGGTGCTATTGTTACTATTGGTTTCCAGGCAGTCTGGAAACCAATGGTAACAATAGCACCTTAAATGTATTGTACATTATAATAAATAAATACAGCTCTTACAAACGTAATCAAGCACTTTATTTTCAATTATCCAATACTAACAATGGACTACCAATATATATATATAGATGAGTTACAAGGTAAGTTGGTATTAGGATGATTCTAAGTTTGCCCTTTCTTCCAACTGTGGAATGTTAGAGTTGTTCAGGTTCAAGTTGAGAGCTCGATGTTCAATGTAATTGAACAGAGCAATATAATTGGTAAAGAAAAAGGCTTAAAAATTGGCCATTTTGTGGTTATAGATCTACTTCTGCCCACAGATATCGGTGTATACCTGTGGGCAGAAAAAGATCTATAACCACAAAATGGCCGATTTTTAAGCCTTTTTCTTTACTAACTATATATATATATATATATATATATATATATATATATATATATATATATACTGAAGCATATATAAACCAGTAGAACTGATTCTTGAGATACTCACAATGGCAATATATGTTTGGGACAGACCTTAAATGTTACACCTACTAAAATTATTTGGACCATATTACCTTAAGGCACTCCTTTTCAATTTTGTGTCATTAGGCCATTTTTTTCATTTACACTGTCAATATCCGTAACCCTAACCCCTAACAAACAACTGGATATTGACGGTGTAAATGAAAAAATGTCCTAATGACACAAAATTGAAAAGGGGTGCCTTAAGGTAATATGGTCCACTTTTTCTACAACTATAAATGCTCTATATTTTATGAAATATATTGAGCCCTTTTAGATTAACCACTAATGCTACTACGATGCTACATTGTGTGTGTGTGTGTGTGTGTGTATATATATATATATATATATATATATATATATATATTATGTAGGCAGAGAATAGTAAAACATTCACTAGCATTATTTTCTGAAGATGTAGCAGTTGAATTTGGATTGCTGTAAAGGAATCTATTTATTTACCCCCCCCCTTAACAAATAGATGTGTAAATGAAAAAAAAATTGACCTAATGACACGAAATTGAAAAGGGGTGCCTTAAGGTAATATGGTCCAAATTTTTAAAATAATTTTAGTAGGTGTAACATTTAAGGTCCGTCCCAAACATATATTGCCATTGTGGGTATCTCAAGAATCAGTTCTATAGGTTTTTGTATGCTTCAGTATATATATATATATATATATATATATATATATATATATATATACACAAAGTACAAAAAAGGGTCCAAAAAATCTAATGTGATAATAGAAATAATTTATTTCCTTACAAATAAAACAAGAAGATAATTGATAGAAAAAAAGGGAAGGTAATATCAGTTATTACAAAATACTTTTAAGGAGTATAAAACTTGACATCGAAAGATGACTGGTGAGTAACCAGTGGTTCAGTTAAGTCCCTTGACCTTTGCCATCATTAAAAGAGGGAGCAGAGGCAGCCGAGGTCCTTCTCCTCCTCTTCTGACTTGCACACTCCCTAAACTGTGGGCTGCATCTAGGTCTTCACTAAACTCCAGTGCCTCATGATACGAGTTGATACAAAGACCGGATTTTACAAAAATTAATCTTTGAATCTCAGATTCATATTAGATGTCTTAATCATATCCACATGTTATGTGACCTACAATAAAAGTTGAATCAAAGTTGAACTAAACTGTCATTGAGCTAAACTACAAGAGTACTGAAAATCTCTCTATCTCCTCATTCTATGGCATCAGTGTATCAACTCCACTGTTACAAGTGGCTACAAAATGTCACTTCAAGTCAAGTACCTCAAATCTCTACTTTATATCACTGATATGCTCTTCAACTTATTTGCTCAAGTAAATAGCTTAATGGTTTCCTTTGGTTCGTTTTCTTTTTAATCCATATCATATATGACAGCAGTGAAGCAGAAGAAATCTTTTCCATAATGGCTTCTATTTAATCTACACACAAAAGGTGATTCAAAAGTTTTGCAACATTTTGCTAACATAGAGGCAGAATTCTATTTAATCTACATACAAAGGTGAGTCAAAAGTTTTGCAGTATTTTGCTAATATAGAGGCAGAATTTGGCAGTTCCAGATGATTTTGCCATGGAGGCAGAATTCTATTTAATCTACACACAAAGAAAGTCAAAAGTTTTGCAATTTTTTGCTAACATAGATGCAGAATTCTATTTAATCTATACACAAAGGTGAGTCAAAAGTTTTGCAACATTTTGCTAATATGGAGGCAGAATTTGGCAGTTCCAGATGATTTTGCCATAGAGGCAGAATTCTATTTAATCTACATACAAAGGTGAGTAAAAAGTTTTGCAATATTTTGCTAACATAGAAGCAGAATTCTATTTAATCTACATACAAAGGTGAGTAAAAAGTTTTGCAATTTTTTGCTAACATAGAGGCAGAATTTGGCAGTTCCAGAAGATTTTGCCATAGAGGCAGAATTCTATTTAATCTACACACAAAGGTGAGTCAAAAGTTTTGAAATATTTTGCTAACATAGAAGCAGAATTCTATTTAATCTACATACAAAGATGAGGCAAAATTTGGCAGCTTTTGGCAAATTCCTGAAGGAAACAAACCTCACTGGACTGTGAGATTCTGAGCTTGCCTCATACTCTCTGAGTGTTACTCACCGGATTTGCCTCTATGGATTGGAAAGATCCTTGGAACCCATGATTTTAGGTCTATCTGGCATTACTGGATTGTCGAGGTTCTTGCAACATGAAAGAAGTTTCTTGATCCGTCTGGTCACTGTACTGTGATCCGCCTTTTGCACAACACATGTTTTTGATTGCTTTCACTGTCTCATGGTCAAGTTTGAACCTGCTTGTTTCTTTAATGTTACATTTCACATAAAAATTACCTCCAACCTACATTCAACAGTCTCAAGCTACATGGATCACACAGCGTCTAAGGCCTTGAGCCTTACCTGATTGCACAACTGCTCAGTTTGACCTTTATTGTGAATAGTAACAACTTTGCTATTCTCACAAATGCCAACTGTCACAAAATTTGAATATAAAATATTTAATGGCCCATTACTGTCGCAGCACAATGGAAACAAGATTTTGAAAAAAATATTTTGGTTGATTTAGCAAAGTTAGGAAAATATTAAAAAAGGTTTTTAAAATAACTGAATAAATCTTCTTTTGTAAAAACAGCTGCCGTTCTTTGAAAAGAATTTTCAAAATCAACAAGATAATCTAAAAAAAAAAAGAAGTCTCTTAGTGTATAAATCAATAAAATTCCTCTTGAATCCTTAAAATCTGAAATTTTTTTTTATATAACTTAAAACAAGAGTATTATCTGCATTATTCGGACTATTGTCCTCATCTTCATTGTTATCTGTACAACGTTTTGGCCGATATGCCCTCCGGCCTTCTTCAGGTATTTCTTGTCGGACTCGGGAAACTTCTTTTCGGACTTGGGAACTTTCTTGTCATAATCGTGAGCCATCACGGAACTTTGAACCTAACCCTTTATTCAGTCCACAGGGGGTATCCTGTTCTCATTCCACTAACCATAGCTGAGATTGGGGCGTTAAGCTGTGTTAATTATTATTCTATGTTACTGCTGACCTTGATCAGGATTGTACCTGCAATCTAGAGATAATTGTCACTTAGAACTGTCTTAACCGAACTCCTTTATCCACTAGGCCATGTGTCCAATTAAACCAAGAGTTCCTTCTCTTTTTAATGAACAAAAGAATAAACTTGGTTTGGTTTGTTTTGTTTTATGGCATATCAACCTCAGTGGGTCATTTAACATTTTTCTATTTAATCCATAGATGGGACCCTAACAGGTACTACCACTCTGGGTCAGAGTGGACCAGGGAGCAATGGTGATAAAGGGGTGCTCCACATTCCCCAAACCTCCAAAACTGGAACCTTACCATCAGACAGAGTTTAACATCATTCTCAGGACATGTAGAACCTCAGCCACTGCCTTCTAGCACCCATATAGTATATACTGCATAGTCATTTATGTAGCTATATTGTATTAATTTTGTAATTTGTTCATTGATTTTCAGTTATTTTAATCTATTATTTTGTAGTGTTTTTATTATTGTTTTTTTTTTTTTAAATTTCAATTTAATAAAAAAAACAATTGTTCAAACTTATAAATTATGATTATTTGGAGCTTTTAATTGTGAATGAACAATCCATATAAAAATGATTCTTTAAATCAAGTGCTCAGATACTGATCAGTAGGAGCAGGATGAAGCCTAAAATAAATTGTTATCTCAACTCCTCATGGCAGTTTAATTAGTAAAATTTCATGTATTGGAAAAAAATACAATACATATCAAATATCAAGGGATTAAAAAAAAAAAATTTACATTTTCACACAAACATACACACACACACACACACATATATATATATATATATATATATACATATATATATATATATATATATTTGGGAGAATATGTGCTTAATTAAAGTCGTACCTAATTTTGAAAATGAATTAATTGATAATTAATGAATTAGGCAAAAAATCAATCTCTGTATGTACATTTCAGAGATTGATTTTTCTCGATTTGTTTAGCCTTACATTTGAATAGGTATGCTCGCCTAATTCATTAATTATCAATTAATTAATTTTCAAAATTAGGTACAACTTTAATTAAGCACATATTCTCCCAAAAGTTGTCGGCTAAAAAAAAACATATCAAACACATTGTTTGTTTACTTCTCATATATATATATATATATATATATTATATATATATATATATATATATATCATATAGATAGAATGATAGATAGATAGTAAGTAACAACATAGATGCAAATATTGCTTCTTATGCATGTTTTAACCACTTGAGAATATTATAAAGGATTTTTATTTATGAATACTGATTGAAAACTTGCAACTAACTCCTGTCTTTCTCTAAGTTGTGGATTCTTTTTACTCTTCACGGTTTATATGTTTTTGGAGGGAAGTGTAGAAAAAAATAAAAGTAAGAAAGTAAATAAACTAACATTAGTTTAACGGCTTTTGCTCTATTGTTTTGTTTTTTATTTTCTCCTTTCATGTTTTAAAAATCAGAAAAGTAGTTTACTAGAATAAATAAAAATAAATTTATAGTTTTATATTGAGCACTTTTGAATTAACTACTAATGCTACTACAATGAAAACGTGGTAACAACTTTTCATGAATATATATATATACAAAGTGTGTCAAATAAGTATTGAGATTTTTTTTGTACTTTTTGGCACACCTTGTATTCTGAAAAAAAATAACGTTCTATTCATTGTTCATTTCTATCTTGGTAAATACAGCTTCAATCTCGATATTTTTATAACACACTTTGTAGAAGCATATAGAAATACAACATTTTAAGTTCAGTTCAATATGTCAACAGCTTCTCCAATGATATTCATAAATAAATGCAGAATTAATTCAATACAAATATTTCTAATGTTAAAAATATAATTACAATAATTGCTTTTATTGAATCCCTGATCTAAATTGTGGATTTTAAAATCCTTTTTTTTTTTTTCTCTTTCAAAACCACTCGTAATAATTACACCAAATGTGTTACTCTTTTTATTTATCTAACTAGATTCAATTGTTGTATTCACCTTATTCCATTAATTCAATATTTTGAAACTAAAATCATTTATTTTGTCTCTCTCACTTTTGAGAGGTTTTTAACAATTGGAAGGAATTTGATTTTGAAATTTGAAAAACTGCATCATCCATAAATTTTTGATTGTGAACATTTACATATTGTGTAATGTAAGCATATACAATGGTATCTTAACTTGCAGCTTATTGAGGTCAGTCAGTTAGTCAGTCAGTCTACTGTTGGTTTGAACAACAGCAACTGGCTAAGCACAACTGAAGCAGTGTCCAAGACAGTTGGTATTTATGGAAATCAAGAATGGTCCATTCATGTATTTGGGTGATTCCATTCCTTGAGTTCTGATTGGCTGCTTGGTTTCAATGATGTTGAGGAGTTTCATAAATACCCTGGCATTCTGCAGTAAGGTTGCAGCAAAACAGGTTTGTATTAAGTTACAATTGCTTGTTGCCATGTCTTACCAATTCGACGGTAATTGGAATTTAGCTTAATTATTCTACACAACTTATGAGTTTTTAATGTTGAAAGCTAAAATTTGAGCTATGAGCAAGCAAGCTTTAGATATGGTTAGGTTGAGAAGTTCATTAAAAACATTTAAGTTTCTAAATTTATTACACTAAAAAAAAATATTATTTCTAAGGAAATGAACATTAAAAGGTATCAGGGTATTATCGCATAAATGCGTCCTGGCCTCCTGCCCTAAAAAACGCTAAGCGGTGCCTGCTTAAAATCCAACACATGCTATTATTGAACTCCTTAGCTGTTTGAAGGCATTTTTACTGAAACACCTGCATCTTTAAAATATTTTCTTTTTTTTTATTTGTTGCTAAAAACACTGTCAAACTGCTAAAAAAAATATTTCAAAGAGAAAGTTAAAATATTTACATTTATTTGTCGAGAAAATACTTGGGGGTTGGGGGGGGGGGGGCAGAAATATCACTTTCATATTGCATTAACTTTTTGGAAAAACGCCTTCAAACAGCTAGGATGCCAGGCATTGTCAAAGACAAGAATCATTCAGTTGAAATAAATTTATAACCATTAACATTACCAATATTTAAGCCTTTTCTTTATATATATGTGCATGTGTGTTTGTGTTTATATATATATATATATATATATATATATATATATATATTGTTGGCATCCTTTTGTGGACCTTGATTTAGTTGCACTCAATGTTCAGCAGTAAATCTAATGATGGAAAATCTCAGTGGGGTCTCCTCTTTCTTTGATGCCCTAAGCACATGCTTATTTTGCTTATGATTAATCCAGCTCTGATTTATATTAATGTATATACACGTGTGTATGTATTTATCTTTGCATATATCATACACCCCAAATCTGAGAGATAATTTAAGAGAAGTAATATTTTGCCATCTATACATATATAAGGGACAGTTGTGTGTATATGTATGTCCGGAGGAAACAATTAATGACAAAGTAAATATATATACGCATTAAATATCACCAGGGTTTGGTTTTTGAGCAAAAATAATAGATATTTGATTTATATTCGTGAAGATAATTAAAGAATAAAATTTAAATGATAACAGCATGGATTTTTTTTTTCATTTAATATTTTAGATAGTAGATATTAACGTTTCTTTTCAGAGTGGCTGGATCAATGCAAGGTCTTTTTTATGTAGGGATTTAAACTCCAACTGACAATTCAGTAATAATGGATCTACAGGACTAATTAAAAAAAAATCCCCCCTCTACTCAGGCGATGCCGGGTAGCTGCTTCTAGTTATTTATATAACAAATATCTCAAACCAGTCAATTGAGTTTAAAATTACTATCTTAATATTTGGCCATTTCAATGTCAATCGGTCATGTCCACTACTAATTATTGTTTCTCTGAACTGGACACATGGCATGGATATAGGCATTGAGTTAATACAGTTCTAATCAACAGTTATCTCTAGGCTGCAGGTTCAATCCTGGTCAAGGAAGACAGTCACATAGAATAATAAACACAGCTTAACACTTGTACTCAGTCATGGGTAGTGGAATGAAAACAGTATTCCATCATGGATTGAATAACGGGGATAAGTTCAGAGTTTGTGAAGGCTCCCGAGTTAGAAGAGAAGGTTCTCAAGTTTGAGGGGGTGGGTCCAGAGTTCGAGAAGGTTCCCAAAATACCTGAAGAAAGCTGGAAGGCACATTATCCGAATAATCCAAATAATACTAATTATTGTTTGTTGTTATTTATTCAACTTTGCTTTAGTCTGGCACATTAGCCTAAAGCTGCTTATAGTACCTGTTACTACTAAGTGGTCAACCAACTGAGTACTAAACAGTCTCACTGCTAAAGTAATTATTGTTTGTTGTTATATAACAATTGGTAGAAGTATGTTTGCTTGATTTCAAAGTCAGATTATGAAAGTGATATCTTTTTCCTATTTTTTTAGACTACACCTTTTCTTGGGTGGAGTAGATTTTATTTCTGTCAACAAAGAACCTTTTATATTCAAGAATTTTTTACTTTATTTGCTTCTTAGAAAAAAAGAAATAAAGCAAATGATGAAATACTACTGATCATATTATAAATAGATATACTTTTTTTGGTTTAGTTTGTTTTACGGCATATCAACCTCAGTGGGTCATTTAATGCCGATAAAGTTTTGAAATAAATCAATTCTTAATGGATAATACAATTTTTTTATAAATACATTTTTCTATTTAACCCATAGATGGCACCCTAACAGGTACTACCACTCCGGGTCAGAGTGGACCAAGTAGCAATAGTGATGAAGGGGTGCTCCACATTCCCCAAACCTCCAAAACTGGAACCTCACCATCAGAGAGTTTAATGTAATTTCCAGGACAATAAGTAGATATATCCTATAACATTGGAAGTACGTGGTGTAATGGTTAATGTCATGGGAAATAGGCTCGTCGCCCTGAGTTCAAATCCTGGATGTGGTAATTGCATTTCACTTAGCGCTAATACCCTTGGGAAAGGTATGAATCTTACTCTCTCTCCAGCAATGGATAAACAGTAGGGCAAACTGGGCACTTTAACCTTGGTTAGACAACTGGTCTAGGAGAAGGAAAACTCTGAATTCAAACCTATTGAAGTTTGCTTAAGAAATTGACCTTGTGTCACATCCTGCTCATGCAGAGGGGTTGGTATATATTTATATATCCTATAACATTTTATTTTAAACATCAAAAACAGTCAACAATGAATTCTATTTAATTTCTAATGTTAAACATAGTTAGTTTTTTTTTTTTTTACTTTGTCATACCGATTTAGCTCAGTTGGTAGAGTGTCCGGCTAGGAACCTCAAGATTCCTGGTTTAATACCGGCCACTCGCCAACTCAGTGTATGAGTAGCACAGGGATCTGTGCGATAAAGTGAGGAGCTGATCATAGGTGTGGTGCTCCACCTCAGATGCTAGAAAACAATCTCCTGGAAAAGGGATAGACTCCCTTGCTGTCTGGCTGATATAGACTTTAAGGCCACCCTGACGACTTAGAGAAAATGTACATCTTCAGAATATGTTAAAATATTAAGACAAGGTCCTAAACAATTTTCATTAAAGTTGCGAAAACGACATAAAGAGGATTAAGGCCCTATGGCTTTTGAAAAGTCTCTTCCCTGTAGAATAATCATATTAGTTCCAATTACCGTGGAATTGGTAAGACAAGGGAGCAAGCAGTCGTAACTTAATACGAACCTGAATTGCTGCAAAGACTACTGCAAAATGGCAGGTTATTTATGAAACCTCATAACATCATAGAAATCAAGTAGCCAATCAGGACTCAAGGAATGGAATCACTTAAATGCATGAGTGGACTATTCTGAATTCCCATAAGTACCAATTGTCTTGACACTGGTTCAGTTGTGCTTGGCTAGTTGCTGTTGTTCAAACCAATAGTTGACTGACTGACTGACTGACTTCAATATTCCCGTCTATATCTCAATTCCGATTCTCAAAAACCCAGTGGTCTCTCAACCTGTCAACAGGGCTTAGAATACACTATTCTCTGTAGAAGCATAAGCTCTCTAAAAGGAACACCCCACGGCTGACACTAAAAACTGCTTCTTGATAAATTGTAGAGTTTTTATTTATGATCTGGGGAAACAACTAAAGCCGTCTAACTCCTATTTTGATAAGACTGTGTGTAAAAAAAAAACCTCAGCTTTTTGATTTTGTGTGTCCTGGAATGCACATATTTGCTTTTAATGAGTCCCTGGGAAATTTGATGGGTCCCAACTAAAGTTTCTTAATAAATTGTAGGGTCTTTTATTTATGATGCGGGTAAATAACTAAAGCCGTTTAACTCCTACCTTGTAATCTATTGTGTGTTCTAAGAAACTATTGAAATGTATTTACAGTTATCTTGAAATAAGGAAGAAAAAAGAAAAACACTGGGATGCATGGATATGATTTTACTGCATCCATTTATATTTTTATGCATCTGGGACGCAGGATGTGTACCTATCAGCATCTATGATTGAAGAATAATCAAGCTAAGTTCCAATTACCATTGAATTGTTAAGACACGGCAACAAGCGGTTGTAACTCAATACAGCCCTGTCTTGTTGCAATTCTACTGCAGACTGACAGGGTGTTTATAAATATCCTGTCAGTCTGCAGTAGAATTGCGACAAATACGGGATTGTATTGAATTACAACCGCTTGTTACCGTGTCTTACCAATTTGATGGTAATTGGAACTTAGCTTGATTATTCTTCAAGGTCATCCCTTCTTCAATGATGAGTTTCAATGAAAGTTTATTTTTAACCAAAATAAAAAATAAAAAAAAGGACAAAAAAAAATAAAACTTACTCTTTATAAATGTTTAATGTAAGTAAAAATCATTTACAACTGATGATAAACATGTTCAGAAAAAAAAAAAAAGAAAAAAAACCCAAAACCATTGCTTTCAATTTGAAAAATCTCTATTTCCTGGAGAAATAATCCTTCAATGTAACCATTCTACATGGAAACCAGCACAAATGAAAACTCCATTATTCAAGATCTCACTGTATATCCAGATGTGGCGGGACAGAGCGTTATATATGACCAAGAAGATAAGATGAAAACAGTCAAAAAGCTCTTAATCTATGGCAAGTAAAATGACTTTATGTACATGTTATATTGAACCTTCCGTTACATATTATATTTCAACTATTATATAAATCTTCTTTGTCAACATATCTATCGTTATAGAATTATTTACATCATAACGCAGACTTATGAGTGGAATTGCAGCTGGTGCATCATACCAGGTTTGGCATGTACTACCCCACCCACTAGAACCCCGCTGACCACAGTGGGTAGAATATAGCATAAAAAGAACTGGAGAAAAACATCTTTGCTTCCAATTTCCACTTAATACGTTTGAAGGTAAAGAGAATGTAAACAAGAACATTAAAATTTCATGAGATATCATCAGCATCAGCATCATCATCAAGTAATGCTGATAGCATAGATTACCTTGACTCTCTCTCACCAGCCATCCCTATCAGCCATCACTCTGGGCAGATCCTCAGGACTAACATTCAGTGTCTGCACAGAACTGATGAATGTGAGATTTTGCTGGTCAGCCAGTATTAGTGAAAAGAGGATAGACTCCCTTGCTGTATCGCTGATACCAACAATAGGCCACTCTGTTGACTTTACTATTTGTGGAGTTTGTATTCTTCTCATCAATGGAAAATAATATATATGGTTTATATAGTCTTGAAGGAAGCGCATGGTGTAATGGTTAAAGTCATGGGAAATAGACTTGTCGCCCCGAGTTCAAATCCTGGATATGGTAATTGCATTTCACTTAGCGCTAATACCCTTTGGAAAGGTATGAATCCTACTCTCTCTCCAGCTATGGATAAATAGTAGGGCAGACTGGGCTCTTTAACCTTGGTTAGGCAACTGGTCTAGGAGCAGGAAAACTCTGAATTCAAACCTGTTAAACTCCACTTAAGAAATTGACTTTGTGTCATACCCTGCTCATGCGGAGGGGTTGGTAAATATATATATAGTCTTGAAAAAAAACTTGCCAATAATAAATATTGTACATAAAATGTATCAAGATGGCATAGGATTGATATGAGTTAAGTTGCAAGATAATGTTTTTTTTTCTTTATGTCACATTCTGCTTACATTGTAAAGCTTACAAGATAATGTTTGCCAAATGAAATATAAGGTTTTTCCTTGTATGCAATGGAAATTATAGAGTATGAGGGAATGAATCACAGTCATAACCGAAAGTGAAAACCTCCACTTAGTATTTGTGTAAAAACCATAATGAGTACTTTAATGCTATATAGTTCTCATGTATATAAATCGTCATAACATAGAATAAATACACTCAAAATTTGAACATGCAACATTAGACAGTCCTCATTGTTTTTTAAAACAAGTTTTAATAAATATATGACTGGTATTATATATCTATATATAGTTTGTTTTATTTTAATACATATTTAAAGTTTACATTTCAAATTGTTTTATTTTTTAATCCTTTAATGAATTTGATGATTTTACTTACTTAGGTACAAACTCGCTGACATTGAATTTTTTACTCCCACCCCCCAGGCAATATGTTTCAAAAATCTATTTTTACATCGCCCGGAGGGCATTTTTAAAAAAAATCCGGAAAAATAGTGTGTCTTATAGGGTTCGGTTTAGCTCAGTTGGCAGAGCATTCGGCGAGAAACCACAAGGTTCCTAGTTTGATACCGGCCCTCGCCAACTTACATATGAGTAGCACAGGGATCTGTGCGGTAAAGTAAGGAGCTGATGGTAGGTGTGGCGCTCCACCTCAGACGCAAAAACAATCTCCTTGGTCTAGCGCTAGTGAAAAGGGCATTTGGCATTGACTCCAACGACTTTACTTACTTTTACTTATACTTATGTCATTATTTGAATGAGATTTTCAAAAGTTCTTTGTACGTGTCCAACATCCCTAATGCAAAAAAATCTAAACGGACGCAATAAAATCATATCCATGTCCTAGTCTTTTTTCTTTTTTCTTCCCTCACCATTTCAAGCTAACTGTAAATATCAAGGTGTATGCAAGATTTCGAATCCAAGTGACCTCCCTTTTCGGAGTTATAAACCGACATGTACATACCAAACTTCCTTATATATATATAGATATGTAGTATATTAAGAAAACTGAAAAAAACACAGGTTTAAATAAGTTGAGTGGTAAGTTTATTGGCCGACACTGCAGTGTTTCAATCTATTAATTAGATCATCTTCAGGGTATTTGTTGGTATATGGAAGTCTGAAGAAACCAACAAACTATTTATTGAGGTCAAAATGATTTCCCCCGGGGTTAGGTCATTGCTATGCTTGGATTGACAGGGAACACCTGAGGAAGGCCGGAAGATACAACATCCAAAACACCTGAGGAAGGCCAGAGTACAAAGCTGCCGAATTGTAGTGTTTGTACATACCACAATAAAGATGGGGACATCAATCAGAAAAATCAAGATTATCATATTTCTTTCATTTTAATTTAATTTCTTTCATTTACATTTGTATTAATATACACACACCTATATATATTCACCTGTATACACACACCTATTTACATGTATGTATATATGTGTATATAGGTCCTACTTACACATATATATTTTATATATATATATACATATATGCATGCACCTATTTACATGTATGTATATATGTGTATATAGGTCCTACATACACATATATATATATATATATATATATATATATATACATATATATATACATATATGTATACACCTATATATATATATATATGTAAAAAGTGTGGGTGGTCCAACACAAGCCTTCACCACTATAAACAAATCACTGTGTGGGAGTTCATTGTGTGTATAAACCCTCATACGTCGAAAATTGACGGGAGAGTCCATAATAATGTACATACATAAATACATATATGTATACACCTACCAGTGTGTATATATATATATATATATATATATATATATATATATATATATGTATCTATATATTTGTATCTATGTACATATAGCACCTACATACACATTATATATATATATATATATATATATATATATATATATATATATATATATATATATATATACATGCATGAACCATTATATAAACCTGCATATATGTATATGTACATATACACACTTACACACACAGCTATATAAATTTTATTAAATGAAACATGGTCAAGCGATATTAATTTTTGACTAATATTTTTTTTTGTCTTTGTTTCAATCGCTCCTCTTCACAACTACTTAGACTATCATTTTAAGTCCTTGGTAACACTTGGCCACTCATTCATTTTGCCATGAAGAAAAATGAAGAATAATTTTATCTTTTTTAAAAGCCAAGTTATTTTTAGACAGATTTTATGTTGTTTCCTTCCTGGCAAATTATTTCATTAATGCATTTATAGAAATTTTCAATTTTATCTGAAAAATAGATTTATGTTTTAAACTTTCATTCTTTATCAGTAATTTATTGTTCTGGCAAATATTCTTTGTTTTTGTCCAATTTCTTGAAGGATTCAAGTGGACACACAGATTAGTGATCAGTGATTATTTGGATGCGTACCTTTCCCAAGGGTATTATCGCTATGTGAAATGCAAACAGCAGCGTCCAAGATCTGAACTCAGGTTTCTCTGTCCATTTTCTATGATAATAATCATTACACTATTAATGCCTCCTCAGGACAGAAGTCATATTAACTAAATAGTGATAAACCTTATAAATAAAATGTAGGAAGCACGTGGTGTAATGTTTTAAAGTCATGGGAAATGGACTCGTCGCCCAGAGTTCAAATCCTGGACGTGATAATTTCACTTAGCGCTAATACCCTTGGGAAAGGTATGAATTCTACTCTCCCTCCAGCTATCGGTAAATTGTAGGGCAGACTGGGCTCTTTAACCTTGGTTATGCAACTGGTCTAGGAGAAGGAAACTCTGAATTCAAACCTGTTTAACTCCGCTTAAGATATTGGCCTTGTGTCACATCCTGCTCATGCAGAGAGGTTGGTAAATATATATAAGTAAAATGTCATTATTTTTATTAGTTGCTAGTCATTCCAAGAAAGCATAAATTTAATAAAAATTACAAATTCGTACATTGACGTTGCTAGAGTGTGTCTCAAACAGGGCAGCCCTAAAATTTCACCCCTGGAAGAAACTTTCTATCAGGGTGTCTAATTCTCAAATAGTGTGTTTCTTCCACTTTTATTTCAATACAGGCTTATACAATAGACCCAAATGTGCCGCCCCCATAAAAGTGTCACATGGAGTGGACTGCCCTCCCCCATTAGATATGCTACTGAGTTATTTTTTAAAACTATTTTTTGAATTTTCATTTCTATCAGTAAAGTATATAGGACAAAACATTCTTCATCATAAACAAGGCGTTTTTATTCTTTTTATTTTTAAAGATGAGATGCTCTAGAAAGTTTTTCATCAACTTAACTGTGCAAAAATTTAAAAACTCCTTTTTGAACAGAGTAACACTTCTAGTGAAATCTTGGCAACCCTTGCTGTTTTAATGGCCAAATTCCAGGCTAAAAATTTATTTTTACAATTTGCTTTCAAGGTTTTCTGTCACTCTCCCAAAAGTTACAACTTACACATTTTGATTCATTTTGTTATTGTCAATTCCAGTAGATCAGATCACCTTTAAATGTATTCTCTCCCCAAGGAAGAAATTTTTTCCATATAAGTATCTTGAAATATATGTATTTAGCAACACCTCCACATGAGTAGGATGTGACATAAGATCAATTTCTTAAGTGGAGCTTAAATTCAGAATTTTTCTTCTCCTAGTTTGGTTTGGTTTGTTTTACGGCATATCAACCTCAGTGGGTCATTTAATGCCGATAAAGTTTTTAAATAAAACTGGAGCCTCTCCATCAGATAGAGTTTAACATCATTCCCAGGACATGTAGACCCTCAGCCACCTCCTTCTAGCACCCATATGATAAAAAGTGTTGGGGCTTGCTATAAGAGCAATAGGGTTGGGGCACTCATATAGGTGCTAGGGCTTGACGTGACCAGCTGATTGATCCCAACCCTAAAACCCCCTAGTTAAAATTAGCAGTTTTATTACAAAATTTGTGGGTTCTGTTTTTTCTGGGACACCCTAATTTACTAAACAAAAGTTCATAATTACCAAAAAAGTTCACTTATTTTATTGAATGATACTCGTACATTTTTATTTATATAAAATCTACTCCTTGAATGAGCTTACTTGTTGAAACATTCCTTATAGGTTTTAAAATGGTGGACTGACTTGATAGATTGCTGTTTGTTGGTGCTGACCTGAGGAATTGCAATTGCATACAATGACTTATTGTGTTTTCTGATTCAATTCAATTGACTCTTCTCCATTTACAATATAGTAAAAAAAAAAAAAAACAAAAAAAAAACGGGTATTGTGAACAGAAAACAATGAGCATTGTTTGTGACGTGTGTCACCAAATTCCCATAAACAGTGACGCCAGAATGTCTTATAGCGGCATCCGGTGCCATAGACGAACCAGATCCATTAATTCTTTGCAATATATTCATGCTGGATTGTTCTTTGTACACTTAGTAGAAATAAGATGCTGGTTTATGATGGTATGCAGGATATTGGATGGTGGGGTTCTTAACCTTTTAGGGAAAATAACAAAGTGAAAACTTATTTGTTAGAGCATTGGACTGATGGTTGTGGGGTCAATGGTTAAAAAAAAATTAATTAAATATCTTAACTTAGTGAGCCATTTAAATATTTCAAATGTCCCATTAATAGTGTTGGTTGCTTATTAAGAGTTATTCAATTCAGATCAAGTGTTCTGATACAGAAGAACGTTTAGACATATCAGATATGAAGTAGTAAAAGTAAAGTGGTTGGGGTGGCTAAAAGTCAGTACCAGCCAGACAACAAGGGAGTCTATCCCCTTTTCACTAGCGCTAGAACAAGGAGATTGTTTTGGCAATATGTGCTACTCATATGCTGAGTTGGCGAGGGCTGGTATCTAACCAGGAACCTTGTGGTTCCCAGGCTGTCTCTCTACAGACTAAGCTAAACCAGCCCTAGTGTGTTTAAAAAAGTATTGAGACTCAAGTTTAAAATTTCAAGATTTGAAATTTAAAACTTTTCAATCTCAAGAGATTCCCTAGCTAGATTTACTAGCTCAATGCCATGTACTGAAGATTTTATACTATCTTGCTGATTTCTGAATCCATCTTGCTGCAATACTACTGGAAAATGACAGGGTATTTAGGAAGCCTCATAACATCATAGAAACCAAGCAGCCGATCAGGACTCAAGGAATGGAATCATCCAAATCTTGGGGCACTGGTTCAGTTATGCTTAGCCAGTTGCTGTTGTTCAAACCAACAGTATACTGACTGACTTCAATATGGCGCTGAAAACAGGATTAGATTCATATTCAGTTACGACTACTTCTTGCCTTGTCTTACAATTTGACAGTAATTGGAACTTAGTGTGATTATTCTACACCCTTCTTGATCTTTTTTTACCTCTGGTCTTTGACCAGTAAATACATTGGCTCTAGCCACATGGCTATAATAACTCTACTTGTCAAGTAAGTCTTTTTCCATATGATGACTGACTTCAATAAAAGGGCTTATGAGACTGTCATGTGACATCTTATATGACCCCTAACTGATATACTAATTATCTAAGGGAGATAATTATCTATTGTATTCCTAAACTGGCATGACACACTCTGATGTAGGTTTTGCTGTTTGTCAATTGAGCTTAGTTATCACAAATGCTCAAGTTTCTAAAGTGAATAAATATCAAACACATTGAGAACTCTCTATGCGGCATCTGCTTTGCAAGACTTTGAAATTTCAATAATCTAAATATAGCGATATATACATATACAAGTTGTGTTAATCTTCAAGAAGGACAAACTGTTTTTCCTTCAGATGAAAATCTATACAGATATAGTATAAGTATAGTGCTTAGTATGATAATATATTCAGATATAGTATAAGTATAGTTTAAATAATATATTAATAGTTTAATAATATATTCATAATATTCTTATATAGTATAAGTATAGTGCTTAGTATAAATCGTCTATACAGATGAAATTTCAATAATCTAAATATAGTAACATATACAGATACAAGTTGTGTTAATCTTCCAGATGGGATTATCAAGAAGGACAAAACTGTTTTTCCTTCAGATGAAAGAAATGATATCTTTCCAACTGAAATGAAAATTTACTCAGGGGTCAAATCAGCTTGCTGATTGCATACTCCTCAGATGAGTAAGACCCCCTCATCAAAAGGGTATCCTGGGTTATGATACGCAACTGCATCCAGGGGTGAGGCTACTGGATACCGGTGGAATGCAGAGTCAACTTTTGTTGTGATTATGCTCAGAGTGGTTGTACCTGTTAGGATCCCATTTATGGACGGGATGCATACTTTTCTCTAAGATATTAGTGCTATGTGAAATGCAGCCTTGCCCTGTCCTTTTCCTACAAAAATAAAAATTACGCCACACAATTCCAGGTTTAAGTTATATATATATATATATATATATATATATATATATAATAATCAAGCTAAGTTCCGATTACCGTTGAATTGGTAAGACACGGTAACAAGCAGTTGTAACTTAATACAAACCTGTCTTGCTGCAACCCTACTGCAGAATGACAGGGTATTTATGAAACTCCACAACATCATAGAAACCAAGCAGCCAATCAGAACTCAAGGAATGGAATCACCCAAATACATGAATGGACCATTCTTGATTTCCATAAATACCAACTGTCTTAGACACTACTTCAGTTGTGCTTAGCCAGTTGCTGTTGTTCAAACCAACAGTAGACTGACTGACTGACTGACTAATATATATGTATATATATATATAATATATATATATATATATAATAATTCTATAGTATTTACAACATATAGTATATAACATATAAAACACACACACACACATACACACACACACACACACACACACACACATATATATATATATATATATATATATATATATATATATATCAACATTGATAATATGGTGTGCTATGTTTATAAGTAAATAGTGCTCAATAACTTGCTAGGGCATGTATATCCAAGTCAGATTATTAAGAACATGATGTCAAGGGCACTTGGTTACTGATCATTTCTCGCCTATGTGATTTTCAATTCAAGTGCACTTAGTTTGAGAATTAGATAGGCAAGAAACTGTCAGTAACCAAGCACCATTGACTTCCCATTCAACTGTAATCTAACTTATATATATATATATATATATATATATATATATATATAT
Organism: Doryteuthis pealeii; assembly: GCA_023376005.1. NCBI lineage: Eukaryota > Metazoa > Mollusca > Cephalopoda > Myopsida > Loliginidae > Doryteuthis > Doryteuthis pealeii. Next base: position 73,431,026 of record CM042157.1, read on the forward strand.
ATATATGTATATGTATATTATTATTATTATAGTATGCACTGTACATACTATTATAATAAATTCGCTCTACTTATGTTTTGAACACTTTATATTTGTTATATCGCTGACTTATCATGGTAAAACTTGTATCAACTAAGCATTGAGACCAATTTCACCGGTAAGTCATCCCTTTTTTTATATATATATATATATATATATATATATATTGTATGTTTTATGTTGTAATTACAATAGAACACATTTGGCTGATTACTGAATGGCAGACAGTATCTTGCCTATGAGATTCTCAAACCAAGTGGACATGGTTTGAGAATAGCATAGGCAAGAAACTGTCAGTAATCAAGTGCCATTGACTTTATGTCCATGCTACCCTAAGTTAAATATATATATATATATATATATTATATATATATATATATATATGTGTGTGTGTGTGTGTGTTTTATGTTATAATTACTGTTGAATAATCATATTAAGTTCCAATTACCATCGAATTGATAAGACAAAGCAACAAGTAGCCATAACTCAATACGGATCTAACCTTGTTGCAATCTTACTGCAGAGTATTTATGAAGCCTCATAACATCATAGAAACCAAGCAGCCAATCAAGACTCAAGGAATGGAATCACTCAAGTACATAAATGGACTATTCTTGACTTCCATAAATACCAGCTGTTTTGGGCACTAGTTCAGTTGTGCTTAACCAGTTGCTGTTGGCCAAACCAACAGTATACTGACTGACTGGCTGGTTCAGTTGTGGACAACATATATATATATATATATATATATATTGGAAATGGACTCGTCAACACGCGTTCAAATCCTGGACGTGGTAATTGCATTTCACTTAGCGCTAATACCCTTGGGAAAGGTATGAATTCTACTCTCCCTCCAGCTATGGGTAAATAGTAGGGCAGACTGGGCACTTTAACCATAGTTAGGCAATCGGTCTAGGAGAAGGAAAACTCTGAATTCAAACCTGTTAAACTCCGCTTAAGAAATTGACCTTGTGTCACATCCTGCTCGTGCAGAGGGGTTGGTAAATATATATATATATATATATATATATATATATATATATGATAGTATGTTTTATTGGTTTGGTTTTGGTTTGTTTTGTTTTACGGCATATCAACCTCAGTGGGTCATTTAATGCCAATAAAGTTTTGAAATAAATCAGTTCTTAATGGATAATACAATTTTTTTATAAATACATTTTTCTATTTAACCCATAGATGAGACCCTAACAGGTACTACCACTCCGGGTCAGAGTGGACCAAGTAGCAATAGTGATGAAGGGGTGCCCCACATTCCCCAAACCTCCAAAACTGGAACCTCACGATCAGATAGAGTTTAACGTCATTCCCAGGACATGTAGACCCTCAGCCACCGCCTTCTAGCACCCATATGATAAAAAGGGGTTGGGGCTTGCCACAAAGGCAATAGGGTTGGGAAAATCATATAGGTGCTAGGGCTTGATGTGACCAGCCAATTGATCTGAGGGGGCCTCTCCGACCGTCCGTCTAGCCCAAGATAGGGCCAAAGTAGAGTATTGCATGTCATGAACTGCTCATCCACCTGGGCTCTATCCTTAAGCATTACGGGTCGCCACCCACGGCCAACAGAGGTGCAGTCGGTGCATTCTAATGTTGTAATTACAATAGAACACATTTGTCTAATCACTGAATGGCTGATCTAATGAAGTCAGAATTTCAACAAAAAGAGAAATAAAAAATGATAATCGTTACTCAGATTTCATCTAATTAACCAAACAATGTTGACTGAATATCATTCTCTAAGATTACTAGAGGCATTTCAAGGTCACATTTTTTTTTTCTTAGTTATTTACTACTATGTATGATTCCATTAACTTACACACTGACTCATTCCATTCATATGAATGTACTCACTCATACATTCATGAGATTATGTTTTAAAAAAACAAAAAAAACTATAATGTATGAAAATACACTAGTCAACTCTCTGAGAGCATTAGTGCAAACTTTCATTCAACTTTCTTTGCGTGTGAATTATTTAAATAAATTCTTTTGTTGCAGATCAAAATTAATACCTTTTGTATTCACACTCCACCTTTTTTTTACAAACATCCTGTTTTTCTGTACCAGTCACAGATGAATTGTTTAGTCACTAGACAATAATATAGACAATGCTATATCATCTGTACTTTCTCATCCAACCATTTTCCTTTTTAAAAGAAGCATAATAAAAGTATTCAAAGAATGACAAACAGTTGCATATTGCAGTTTAAAGCTGCAAAGCAACGGTGGTTTTATAAGACTTTTTCTTGTCCTAGATGAATTGCTGACCAAGGCTATAGAATCGCTTCTAGCCGGTTTTGTGATTTTTGGGTGGTAAGGAACCTAAATTGGCATGTGCAAAGTTACCGGCGCCTTTTAATTTTCTAAGTTGTGACTTAGTATAAGTGAACATGTCATATATATATATATATATATATATACATATATGTTAAAATCTTCTTTAGAATTTGAATTCAGTTGTGCTTAGCCAGTTGCTGTTGTCCAAACCAACAGTATACCGACTGACTGGCTGGTTCAGTTGTGCTTAGCCAGTTGCTGTTGTCCAAACCAACAGTATACCGACTGACTGGCTGGTTCAGTTGTGCTTAGCCAGTTGCTGTTGTCCAAACCAACAGTATACTGACTGACTGGCTGGTTCAGTTGTGTTTAGCCATTTGCTGTTGATAAGAATAGAGTTTATGAAAATTGTGACCGTTTTGTGATGGGATTAATTCATACCAGACTTTTTAGGAAAAGAGAATTGTTAAAATCTTCTTTAGAACATATGTTTTGTTGATAAGAAGAAAGTTTATGAATATATATATATATATATATATATATAATATACCAAACTTGTTGGTAAACTCTTGCGGTAAGAAAAAACCCGGCAAATAGTTTGATTGTAAAAATATACTACCAAACATTACCTGGGGAGAAAAAAATTTGATTCCCACTGGGTGCATTATACCTCTGTCACAACTAAGTAATTTTTGATCCTGTTCTATTTAGTATTTATTCCTTTTTTTATTTAAACAGAATCTATCTATCTATCTATCTATATCTATATATATATATATAAAGGGCAGTTGTATGTATATGTATGTCCGGAGGAAACTTCGAAAATAATACAATTAACGACAAAGTAAATATATATACACATTAGATATCACCAAGGCTTGGATTTTGAGCAAAAATAATGAAGATTTGATTTATATTCGTGAAGATAATCAAAAAATAAAATTTAAATGATAACAGCATGGATTTTTTTTTTCATTTAATATTTTAGATAGTAGACATTAACACTTCTTTTCAGAGTAGCTGGATCAATGCAAGGTCTATTTTTTTTACATAGGGATTTAAATGGGGCATCCCATGAGGATTCAACTCACAATTCAGTAATAATGGATCTGCGGGACTAACTTTAAAAATCCCCCAGGCGATGTTGGGTAGCCACTGCTTATATATATATATATATATAAAAGAAAGATTCTGTATGTTTGTACAATGACGAGATGCATGTTCTTTTCTAAAGGAAAATTAGTGGAGACCAGCTGTTACTATTTGAGTGGAGACCAGCAAAGACCAAAGTTCTATAAAATCCACAGCTTATTGTTGTCAGATAGGGAGTTAAAAAAAACTTATGTCTAAAAACAGTCAATTTTTTTTTGTATTTATAAATGAGTTTAACTTGCCTTCTGTTGTGTTCAGTGTTAGTACATCATGGATATACTAATGCTGATATTGGTCCTTGGTGAGTAGGACTCAGCTAAATACCATCCCTACAACCAGTAAGTGTTAATATCTTAATACATTTTTGAAATTGCCTATTTCTTTTGTAGACACTCTATCTATGTGTATGCGATAACATCATCTGATGTGTTTTAAGCCAGTTCTGCATGTGTATTCATATATGACACTTCTCAGGTATTAATGTCAAAAGATGGCCCCCACACACATTTGTGTTTGAATCCAGAGTTTTCTTCCTCTTAGACCAGTTGCTATGCCACAGTTAAAGAGCCCAATCTACCCTATTATTTACCCATACCTAGTGGGAAAATAGTTAAATGCATACCTTTCTCAAGGGTGTAGAATAATCATATTAGTTCCAATTACCGTCGAATTGGTAAGACAAGGCAAAAAGTAGTCATAACTGAATACGAATCTCTCTTGCTAAATACTACTGAAAAATGCCAGGGTATTTATGAAGACTCATAACATCATAGAAACCAAGTAGCCAATCAGGATTCAAGGAATGGAATCACCCAAATACATGAATGGACTATTCTTGATTTCCATAAATACCAACTGTCTTGTCACTGTTCAGTTGTGCTTAGCTAGTTGCTGTTGTTCAAACCAACAGTACACTAACTCACTTCAACAAAGGGTATCAGTTTCAAGTGAAATACAAACAGCCCTGTCCCGGATTTGAACTCGGGTCACCATGTCCATTTCCCACGACAATAACCATTACACAGAGAGTAACTCTATATACATCTATGTGTGTACATATCTATAAATGCAAGCAAGCATACATGCAGACATTATGTTTTATGTAGATTATTTCCAAATTCCGACACAAAAGCTCTGCTGCTTTTCAAGGAAAGGCTAGGGGAGTAAATCCCGAAAAATAAATCAGGAGCTGGAGTCCCTAAGGTGGTGTGATGCTGAAATCCAGTGCTAACTCCTGCGACACTACCATTGCCAAACTGCATTGGTACCTTACCTTTCCTTTGGATCACAGCAGCAGTGTGGAGAGGGGGGATTTGCTGCATGGGCAACAGCTTATCCTCCACATGAACCCGCCCAGGCTATGTAGTTCAAGTTAAAATAAACTAAGAAACCTTGACACTACCAAAAAAAAAAAAAACACCAAAAAACCAAAAAAAATCCTTCACACTACTCCATCATTTCTCATTGCCAACCATTTCCAAATTATTTCAAAACCTGTTATGAATAAGACAAGATTTATAGGATTTAAAGCAACTAAGATTTAGAGCTGTTAAAATGGAAAAAAAAAATAATGCTATCATATGATACACAGACAGTTTTTTTTTAAAAGCAAAATGTTTACCACCACCATCGCTGCCACTTGACATATATGGAGTATATCTGGAACCTATCCTATATTCTAAGCCCTGCCGATGGGGCGACTTTGCCCTATGTGGTCTAGGATTTTTTTTTGCTAATGTTAAAAGATTGAATTCTCTCTGTATGTACCCGATATTCACATATCTTCCCAAGTTATTTCTCTTCTTGGGAACATTTGAAATTTCAACATTCAACCAGTTGTGTGTATTCCTAAAAACAAGATGTATTGCTGACCAAGTAAAAATTATTCATTAACAAAACTAAAAATATCTTTAACTATTAAGTTTAATGGGTTATTTCTTTGTTGAGTAACATGATATTACAGAGTGACCCAGAAAAAACAGAACCCAAATTATTTATTTTCCCATTAAACTAACCCTAACCCCAACCCTAACCCTTGTTGGACTTAAATTTAAAAAAAAATTAAAATGAACAGTTTTATTACAAAATTTGTGGGTTATGTTTTTTCTGGGTCACCCTATAATATTATGTTACTCAACTATGGGGGGGGGTTAGGGTTAGGTTTGGGGTTTTAGCTCAGTCGGTAGAGCGTTCGGCTACAAATCACAAGGTTCCTAATTCGATACCGGTCCTCATTAACTCAGCGTTATGAGTAGCACAGGGAACTGTGCGGTAAAGTAAGGAGCTGATGGTAGGTGTGGCGCTCCACCTCAGATGCAAAAACAATCTCCTTGTCTAGCGCTAGTGAAAAGGGGACGGACTCCCTCGCTGATTGGCTGATACCGACTTAATGGGAAAATAAATAAATAATTTGGTTTCTGTTTTTTCTGGGTCACCCTGTTATATGTTATTCAACTAGGAAATAACCGTTTAATGTATTATTTATTTCAGTTGTATTATGTAGGGGGAGTCCCCATGATGTAGGGGGAGTCCCCATGATGTAGGGGACTGCAACATTGTAGCAATCAAGTTTGAACTCCAGTATGCTATTACATTCACTTTTGAACTAATACCAATGGGAAAGGTATGAACCCCCCATCCCCCCAGCTATGGGTTAAATAGTACCACTACTGTTCTCATGCAAGGATGGATTTGGTATTAAATAACCCATGAAAGATGATATGCCATTAAATAAAGAAACTGACACTAAGAATGTGTATCATGCAGCATTTTAGGGTGACTCAGCGGATGAACACATGAAACTTTGAAAATCTGCACCTCTTATATATGCAAAATTCAATTTGCATTAATCTATTTACATAATAAAATGATAGAACCCTTCCTGATGAAATACAGAGTGAATTTGGGTGAAGACTACAGTCAGCCAGTATGTAAAGCATTCAGCACTTGCTGATTTGGTAAAAAGAATGTGGGCCAATTTCAAAGCATCTTTCTATATTTTTTGCTTAAAGTAACTATTTTATTTCAGTTGAATTCATTAGTTATTATCATTATTCTTTAATAATTTAATTCTTTTGGTGGGGCTGTAGAATACGCCTTCACCTTTGCAGAGAGATAAGACCTCACTTCCTCAATGGGGCCACCTGTTGGCCCTGAGCGGTAACCTGTAATGATTAAAGACAGAATCCTGGTGGCTGAGTACTCTGACATGCAAAACTTTACTTTGGACTTTGCAAGTCCAACATAAGATATGTAAAGAAAAAGAGCGGGGCAATAATCTGACTACCAAATCCACACAGTTGTTTCTTAACTCTTTGCCTACTTAAAACCACTCCAAGCAGCTCTCCCACACCCAAGCGAAATACGAAAGCTGATAGTCCATTATAATTGAACAAAGGATTTAGATTACAATAATAATTGGACTTTATTTGGGTAGAATGAGTTCTAAAGTGAATAAGAATTCTAAAAAAATTTAAACATTTAAAAAAAAATTAAAATAGACTACTAAGTTGGACTGAGCCTATTCTAGTAGTGACCAAGTTTGAAATTCAGAGTTTTTCTCTAGACTGTTTGCCTAACCAAGTTTAAAGAGCCCAGTCTGTCCTATTATTTATCCATAGCTGGAGGGTGAATAGCTGGATTCATACCTTTCCCAAGGGTATTAGCACTATGTGAACTGTGCTTCGTCCAGGATTTGAACTCTGGTCGATGAGTCCATTTCCTACAACTCTAACCAGTACACCACATTTCTGCTAAGAGATAGTGAATAGTGAACTTTGAAATATCCCATCATACAGGAAAAAATACATTGAAAATTTGCCACAGCCATGGGAAAATTTGGTAGGTACAGAGTTAAGAGTTTTTTTGTTGTTTTTTTTTGCATGTGGTCCTATCAAATATGAATCATTTTTAAACAGATCTACTTGACTCAGACTCATTATGGGATCCTAACAGCTACTACCACTCAAGTACAGAGTGGATCTGGGTGTAATGGCAATGATGAGGTATTCTTCAGATCTGAACTGGAGCCTTGCTATCAGATGCAGTTGATTGTCAAACTCAGGACACCCCTTTTTAGGAGGGGGTCTTACCTCTTTGCAGAGGATACAATCAGTGTATTCTAAACCCCACCAATATTTTTGAGTGAAATTTGAATTAGAAAAATCAAGAATTTGAAAGTGAAGACATTTTGGCACAAGGTGAAGGTTTTTCTAATTACATCTCTGGGCCTTTACTGAGATTTGCATGTTATTATATTTAAAAAGAAAAAAAATAGTGAGGAACACGACTGAAATTCAATCTTTGGATATAAACAGATTAATGTGAAAAAAAAGAAGTTTTTTTTCCCTTTCAGCTATGATCCCATAAACTGCCTGAAAAGATAAGGGGTTAAAAAAATTAAAATTATTGCAAAGAAAATATTGTAGCAGATTATATTACATTGGTTTGTCCCCCCCCCCTTTTAAACATTTAAAAACCAAGATAAAGCCACCAAATTTTCATTACAACTTCCAAAAATTATTTCCAACACCTAATGAACTATTGAAGTCAGTCAGTATACTGTTGGTTTGAACAACAGCAACTGGCTAAGCACAACTGAACCAGTGTCCCAAGATAGTTGTATTTATGGAAGTCAAGAATAGTCCATTCATGTATTTGGGTGATTCCATTCCTTGAGTCCTGATTGGCTGCTTGGTTTCTATGATGTTATGAGGCTTCATAAATGCCCTGTCATTTTGCAGTAGTATTGCAGCAAGATAGATTCGTATTCAGTTACGACTAATTGTTGCCCCATCTTACCAATTTGATGGTATTTGGAACTTAGTGTGATTATTCTACATGAACAACAATTATTACTACTTTGTCATTGAAGATGTCCTAATAAACTTTTTGGCAGAAATTATCTGATATGACTGAAAGCCTTATATTGAACAGAGGAAGAATGCTTGTGTTGTAATGGTTATCACTGTAGGAAATGGACATGAAGACACAAGTTCATATTCTGGACAGGGCTGTTTGCATTTCTCATAGCACTATTACTGTAGCTGCTGCTAAAAACTGACCAGTTTAATTGTTTTATTTTTATATGAATATTTTTGTTTATATAAATTAACTACCACCAAGAGTATTAAATTTAGGGTAGTTTAAGAGTTAACACCATTTGGTGTGGATCACTAGTTTCTGCGGTCTATGAACCCTAACCAAAAAGTGGGAAGGGGACTTTAGTTAGATTATCGCTGCCAGGCTGGTCGGAATGAAGCAACAAGCTGTGAGTTTCCATTCTTGAAGTGTCTATTTATTGAAGTTTCTGTATTTTGAGATTCTTTTAATTTGTTCTTCTTTGTTGTATTAGCTGTTATTAAATGCTATTTGTTTTTCTTACAGTTTCACAGTGTTAATTGAATAAAATTAATTACATCAGTAAGAATCGTCATGCCTTCCCTTTGTCCAGCCCAACCTGGCAGCTATAATAAGAGGCAGTCTAACGGTTCTCATTGATTGTATACTGTGGTTTAGTTTATATTGATGATATATTTCTGTATGAAATAAAGCTAATTTTAACATGCCTGCATAAATACTTTTTATCTGAAGTTTAACAAATTCTTTAATTTTATACACCAGTCTGTGCATTGATCTTGAAATGTTAAACTGGTTTGCAACTTCTTTAAGTTTGAGAAGCACTGAGGAATTAAACTATTACAATTTTGCAGCAATGCCTCTATTGTACTAATCAGTGTGACACTGGTCATGGAGATTGACATTATTTTTGTCTTTGAATGTACATACATATATATATATATATATATATATATATATATATATATATATATGGAATAAATGGAAGTGAATCCGACAGTATGAATAGAAATTTGTTTAGAATAAACAAAAGATGTTATTAGTTTGCTGACAGATCTGTTTCAACCTTTAATAAGATTTTCTATTCATACTGTCGGATTCACTTCCATTTACTTCCTATTATCTACAGAAAAACAATATATTATCACCGGAGGCTAAATTTTGAATATGATAAGGACCGCACACTATAGATTTGTCAACATTACAAATTCCCGAAACTTTCCATCTTCATCAATTGTGCTGTGGACTTACTTTTTAAAAACTTGCTTTTGTAGCTGGAATACATCTTGAACATTTTTGATACTTTTTTTATACACTTTTACTTCAAACTCTTTTGAGTTTTTCTTATGGATAAAAATACTTCTGATTTTTAAAAATAAAATAAATTTTATTTTAAAAATAAAATAGATTTTATTTTTAAAAATCAGAACCCAAAATACGCACACATATATATATATATATATATATATATATATATATATATATATACAACCCAAAGATCAGGTGAAGAAATCTTCCTTATGATGTAGTTTGCAGAGCTCAATATGTGCTGTTATTGTCAGAGTCTGAAGATGGGAAGGACTAAAACTTTCTCTAGGCTCCCTGAAATAGGCTATAATACTAAAAATTTAAAGTGAGAAGCTGATGGTAGGTGTGGTGCTCCACCTCAGATGCTAAATTAATCTCCTTGGTCTTGCACTAGTGTAAAGGGGATAGACTCACCCGCTGTTTGGCTGATACCGACTTTAGGCCACCCCGTCAACTTTACTTACTTTACTTATATATATAAATGTATATATATGTGTATGTGTGTGTGTGCATAAGTGCTCCCCTTCACCTCCTTAAAATGACCACATGTTGCATAATATATCCAATATCCAAAGAGTTATAGTTAAGTACCAATCCATTTTCTGCACAGGAGACTGGGGAGATGGGGTAATTCTTGATTCAACGCATTTACATCAAAAAGCTCTATATCAAACCTAAAATTCTATCATATTTGCTGTCATGGGTAGGCAAATATATACTGTCATTTTTATCTTCAAAACAGGAGAGTGTCAGAAGATACAAACTGGATAAACAAACTATACTGTAGTAGTTAACATAATACATAGACACATTTCACCTTGAACTTAGCAGTTTTTAATATAAAACTGGAACAACTTTTTATTAAGAGTGAACTATCTCTGATGAAAAGCATGCCAGTGTTAAATATAAATTCAATACTTCAATGTCAAGCCAGCATCTTTCCTAACAAAATTGTCTGTTTTGACAAACAAGATACCAGTATTAAAAATAAACCTTCCCACGTTCACTTAAATGAAGCAAGTATTTAAAAGAAACCTCCATTATTCAAAAACATTCTTTACAAGGCAGGGCATTTTAGGGAATATTTTTAACTGTTTGGACAATAATAAAAATGAAGTGAATGTATTTTTTTGTTTAGTTGTGAAAAGCTGAGCAACATTTGATTTTCTTTTCTTTTCTTTTATTTTTAGACTAATTGCATCGAACTCCATATTTAAAAAAAGAAAGTATTTCCTTGATTTAATTATTCAAGTTGAAATTAGCTATTTTAAAATATTTTGAAATAAAGATGAATTAAAGTTAATTAATCTACATTGAAACAAAAAAAGTTAGGAATTTTGATTATTTCTCTCTAACAAGAAAAAAAAAAAATTTTATTATGACTTTAATTCAGTCATTTTTATTATGACTTTAATTCAGTCATTCAAATCCTTGCCAACTTGATTGATTTGGTTTGGTTTATTTTACGGCATATCAACCTCAGTGGGTCATTTAATGCTGATAAAGTTTTAAAATAAATCAATTCTTAATGTATAATACAATTTTTTTTATAAATACATTTTTCTATTTAACCCGTAGATGGGACCCTAACAGGTACTACCACTCCGGGTCAGAGTGGACCAAGGAGCAATGATGATGAAGGGGTGCTCCACATTCCCAAACCTCCAAAACTGGAACCTCACCATCATATAGAGTTTAATGCCATTCCCAGGAGATATAGACCCTCAGCCACCACCTTCTAACACCCATATGATAAAAAGGGTTGGGACTTGCTATAAGAGCAATAGGGTTGGGGAAATTATATAGGTGTTAGGGCTTGACCTGACGTGACGAGCCAATTGATCGGAGGAGGCCTCTCCAATCGCCCGTCTAGCCTAAGTAAAGTTCTAAGTGGAGTGAAAAAAGTACAAAAAATCTCGATACTTTTTTTCACACACCTTGTATACTTACTGAAAACCTTCTCAACAGGCAATAGTTTAAGCTAATAGCATTAAACAATATTATTGAGGAATTATAAGTTCATAAACATTATATGAGAGATTAATGTCTATGGCACTCTGGTGGCTACTGATCTTTACTGAGTACTTTCTAATTCTGGCCTTGTGCCATATATCGTAAATATCATTAATTACATAAATCAAATACCTATGATATCTCATTGTTCAATAAATTTCAATCCTTACAGGAATTTCTGAGAATGATTTTCTTCAACAAATATCAGCAATACTAAAATAAGTTTTAAAATATTTCTGGACTTAGAAACTTACTGTCAAGGTAGATTTCAAAAACAAATGTTACGTTACGGTCTTTCAGCTTCTTAAGGGTGGATTCATTTCCTTCTGCATGCAACGTCCCTTCAGTTCCTTCCGGGGTAACCCCTTTAACCGATTAACAAAAAGCCTACACTTTCTTTCAACTAATGTTTATTTTTTTGACTGTGATAATTTCTAGCAATCAGCGATGCAGAGATATGTTGATGTTTTAATATTTAAAGCTCTTAAGACAATATTTTTATTTCCAATGATAATATGAAATGACTATTCCTTGGGAAAGTATATTATACACTACCAACCAAAAGTTTGGAAATGTTTTGATTTTTTTCTCTAAACTTAAAAAATGAATCCAGTTTCAGGTCTTTAAAAGATAAATTTTTTTTCTCTGTTTGCATACAATTATGCAATAATTTAAATCAAAATAGATATTAGATATAAAATATTCATAATTTCAATTAAAATAATTTTTTTTTTCACCAAAGAATCCACCTTGAGTATTTATTACTGCACAGCAAATTCTTGGCATCTTCTCTTGTAACTTGTAAAAGTTTGTTGGTGGAAGTGATTCCCATGCTGAGTGTAAATGTTTTTCCCTTTAAACTTAGAAAAATAACTGTATTTCTTTAAAGATAGAAAGAAAGTCCCAATGACAGAGTCGCTTAGATTAGATACACTAAGCTTGTCATTCACCTCTCACTGGCGGCTTAGGAGAGGATGACATATGAAGAGATGTCACTCTATTGGTTAATTTTAGGCCATATTGTGATGTAGACCTTTTTGTGGTCGGGAGTTTGTTCTCAGCTAGTTCTCTCCTTTCAACTATTCACCCCATCTTTTATAATTACAAAATAATCAGTCTATTAACTAAATGGATTTTTTTGTGGTTAGAGTAATATATTTTTAAAGCAAATTACCTTATCAGATCAGAAAGATCAATAGCATAAAAAATTTAAAGATATTGATATTACTATGCACACACATCTATATATACACATATACAATTGGAGCCTCAGAAATAGCACATTGTTACATCAAATGGTAAGAAAAAGAATTTAAGAGGGCAATTTTGGAAAGTATCACATGAATTACCTATACAAATAAAATTTGATCTGTAGATTATATATTATTAATAGTGCATATGATGTGTACAAAGAAACTTTTTTTTTTGTTAAAGGTTGTTGTGGAAGATACAAAAAAGTGCGGATGCCCAAGGAGACATAAAAATCAAAAAAATAAATAGATAGTTATCAAGCAGAGAAAACATTTTTTTTTAAAAATTTAATGGTTAAACATAAAAATGTAAAAGAAGTGAAAGAAAGAAAGGACGAGTGAAGAAAAGATTTTAGAAAGAAAGAATGAAACACGAAACAAAGATAAAAACTAATAAACAAAGAAAGAAAAAAGGGTTATTTCCTATAAATCTAACATAAACTAAGGGGAACCACTCTTGACTGATAGATTATTTATTATTTATTGAATCTACTTGGAAAAAAGAAGACGGGGTTAGGATTAGGGTTTAGGGTTAGTTTAATGGAATAATAAATAAATAATTATCAGTCAAGAGTGGTTCCCCTTTGTTTATGTTAGACTTATTGGAAATAACCGACAAAAGAGTAAACAAATGAAAGAGAAAAGAAAATGTTAAAGAAATAAAGAAAGAAAAAAAATGAAGGAAGGAAACAAAGAAACAAAAAGTAAAGAAAAGAAAAGATGAATGAATGAGTAAAATGAAAGAGAAACGAAAGAAAGAAAGAAAAAAATTGTAAAGTAATGAATGAATAGTTGTCAAGCAGAGAAAACTTTTTTGAAACTTAATGGTAAAAGATAAAATTGTAAAAATGAATGTTTTTCTCTTACCAGCCAAAGGATGAAAAATCGGACCATGACACCATTAGGCACCCCAGCCCAAAAAGGACTGAATTTTGGTTTTCACCTGTTGTTAGTAAACAAAACAGCCGGCCGGTAAAAATCAGTAACATTTTTATACTAAAATAGTTTTTGATTTTAATAAAAAAAATAGTTATTTCATATTGTTGTTGTTAGCATATGTGAAAAAATAATTTTGCACTAAAGATAAACTAATATTGTTTTTAAAAATAAAACTTAAAACAAAAGACATGTTTATTTATTTTCCATGTGCCTCTACGGATAGTTAATATAAATTTTTTTTACTAGATTATAGTTAGGGTTAGCAGTTATTATTATAACCTTATTATAGCTTATTATAACCTTTTTATAGCTTTAATCATTCCTGTGTTAAACGTGTCTACCATTAAAAGTTTTATAATTAAAAAAAGAATTGCTTTAAATTAACAACAACATGAAATAAGTAAAAAAAAGTGTCTTTAATATAAAAAGTGTTTTTCATTTGTAGTTTTATAATTTAAAAAAAAGTGCATCTAAAAATCATCTGTTAACAAACAACCGGATTTTGATGGTGAAAAGCAAAACATGTCCTTTTGAATTTAGGTTGCAAATGGGGTGCTTAATTGTGTTTTGGTCGGAAAGTCTTGTAAAATATACCACTTACCTAGAAAAAAAAGAAAATAAAGATTTATTAATTATGAATTAAATGATTTCAAATTATTAATAATTTTTTTTTTTTTTAAATTTAATATATACAAGGTTAGATAGGTAGAAATATTAATATATACACACAATAGTATATCAATATATAATATATGCATACAACAGTATCTAGCTACTTTTGCTTAAACTAAATATATCAAAGCCCAATTAATATATATGTCAGATTAAAATAAAATTAAAATGAAATAAAATGTAAAAAAATCTTCCAGAAGCCCTCAGACAGGAAGCACCCTCTGGGCATCTGCAAAAAAAGCCCTAAGAAGATCCCTCGGTCATTTGAAAACTGACCTCAACTGGAAATAGATGCTATGACAAGCACAGGAAGACATTTCTTATCCCTGAAATAGCTATGAACCTAGAAATAAAGTCTGAACCCTAAAAGTATCTTTGTCTTTGTCTCTTCTTTAATTCCGTTACAGCCTGACAACCAACAAGAAAGCCATATATAATGGGGTTTAAGAAAGAAACAAGCAACGCCAAAAGCCGACACACATCAAAAACGACCAAAAGCCTAAAACCACCACATAAAATTTCATTATGTGTGTGTGTGTGTGTATGTATATATATATATATATATATATATACATACACAAGATATACAATATATATATCATGATTTTTTATACTTTTTAACACACCTTGAATTCTGAAAAAAAAAATGTTCTATTCATTAATTTTTTTCAGATTACAAGGTGTGTCAAAAAGTACAAAAAATCTCAATACTTTTTTGACACACCTTGTATGTATGTATGTAAGTATAAAAATATGAACAAACAAATATTCAGAGGATGTATTTATGAATGAAGAGTTTTGCCAATATTCATTCATAAATAAATACATCCTTTGAATATTTGTTTTTTCATATTTTCATAATTACATACCGTCGGATTTGTTTCCGTTTTGTCTTAGATAACTGAAAATTAGAACTATTCACTTAATATGTTTTAGGTTTGAGAATAAAGCAATTTCCAGTTCTATTTTTACAAAATGATAATTCTGTGGGGTCTGTGTCCACACTGAATACTTTTTTTTTTATCTATGACTAAAATTCTCATTATATTTGTTTATATGTATGTAATTGTAATCGTGAGATTTTGATTTGAGCAATCATTTTTGTGGTTTACTATGTCAGTAGTATACCCATGCCATAACTTATGTTTACTTCCGACTAATACCCTTGGGAAAGGTATGAACCGCTCGTAGAGATTTGTGTTGAGTGTCTTTTTTTTTGTCTGGTGACTGGATGTGAGTCATAGCCTTCCTGTGAAGATGAGTATGATGTTGATTCTACCCTGCTCATTCCCCAACTATGGGTTAAATAGTACCACTATTGTTCTTCTACAAGATGACTTTGACATTGAATAATCCAAGAAGGTCGATGTGTCCCCCCCAAAAAAACATGCCATCAAAATGATAGCATATGCAATAAATCTTATATTTTTTTGCAGTATGAAAACTGTTGCACTTGTACAATTCTGTGTTTTGCCGATCAAAAATGTATTGAAAATTGTCTCTGACTCATCACTTGATTATGGAAACTAGCAGGACCTGTGGAGATACCACATTATGATAATTTAATTATTACAAGTTTTAATATGTTTACATAGGAACTATTGCAAAATAGTTCAATATGTAAAAAGTATAATAATCTTGATTTAACTCTCTCTAACTTTTTTTTCTCTCTTTCCTTCTTTTCATCTTTTTATTATGTTCAATTGAAACAGATTAGCGTTATTGCTTCCATGTACTCCCCTACTCTTTCTTTCTTTCTCATGATATTTTTTCTATGTAGCATATCCTTTTTCTTCTCTTTCTTTCTTTATAATAAAAAACGGAATGTTCCATTACTAAGCTGAGGTGATGAAACTCATACGAAATAAGTATTCAGCAAATAAGCAATACCAGATAATCAGGATTACATATTTGCATTTCATCTTGGAGGATTTGAATAGTCTCATTTTTAACCAGAGGGTGTTGCAAGATGATAAATGTCATACAATTAACTCTTAAAGTCCTATACCACCTCCTTCCACCCGGCTGGAAGTCACATTCATTTTAACTAATCAGCCCCAAACAATAGCCTTTGTTTAAATTTAATATTAAACATATGAAGAAATCTTTGATTTAAGGGAAATAATAGGTAACTTTAGATGCATAGGTCATTTTTAGCCATTTTTTTATATATCCTTATAGGAATGCTCTGGACTTAGAAAAATCTCAACAGGATTTGTTAAGAGTTAAGGAACATGAGTATTATATGTACACATTTTATCTATTGGGACATATTCATGTTAATACTCCTTGTATGTTTATGTAGTAAATGTTCCTATATGTGTAAATTGCTTATTTTATCTTTCCTTCTGTGTGTTCAGTGTTAGGATATCATTGTATATACTAATGCTAATACTGGACCCTGGTGAGTGGGGACTCAACTAAATATCCTCCCAGGCACCAACCAACCCAATAAGGATATTTGACTTGTGTCATTTTGGTAATCTGATCTGCCATCTTGTTAAGCTACCATCTTGTAATTATAATAGTTGAAGCAGCACTTGATACTCTCATGATTCAATCTAACCTAATTAGATACTTAATTACTTAACCAGCTGACTATGTGACTGATGTGATTATATTTGCTGAATATTCAACAGAGATGCGTTACTTTTAATTAAAGGCATATGAAGGCATTGATGAGATTCTTTAAAGAAGCTACACAGATAGAACACTATAACACTATATATATACAAGTACATATATCTATCTATCTATCTATCTATAATATATATATATATATATACAAGTACATCTATCTATCTATCTATCTATAATATATCTATCTATCTATATATCTATCTATCTATCTATCTCTATATATAAGTACATCTCTCTATATAACTATATCTATCTCTATATATAAGTACATCTCTCTATATAAGTACATCTATATATCTATCTATCTATCTATCTATCTCTATATATAAGTACATCTCTCTATATAACTATATCTATCTCTATATATAAGTACATCTCTCTATATAAGTACATCTATATATCTATCTATCTATCTATCTCTATATATAAGTACATCTCTCTATATAATTATATCTATCTCTATATATAAGTACATCTATCTATCTCTATATATAAGTACATCTATCTATATAATTATATCTATCTATCTCTATATATAAGTACATCTATCTATATGATTATATCTATCTATATATCTATTGGGCCGGGTTAGCTCAGTCGGTAGAGCGTTTGGCTAGAAACCACAAGTTTCCAAGTTCTATACCAGCCCTCGCTAACTCAGTGTATGAGTAGCACAGGCATCTGTGCGGTAAATAAGGAGTTGATGGTAGGTGTGGTGCTCCACCCCAGATGCTAAAACAATCTCCTTGGTCTAGTGCTAGTGAAAAGGGGATAGACTCCCTCACTGATTGGTTGATACTGACTTTAGGCCATATATATACTTATATATCTCTATATATAAGTACATCTCTCTATATAACTATATCTATCTCTATATATAAGTACATCTCTCAATATAAGTACATCTATATATCTATCTATCTATCTATCTCTATATATAAGTACATCTCTCTATATAACTATATCTATCTCTATATATAAGTACACCTCTATATAAGTACATCTATATATCTATCTATCTATCTATCTATCTCGATATATAAGTACATCTCTCTATATAATTATATCTATCTCTATATATAAGTACATCTCTCTATATAAGTACATCTATCTATATAATTATATCTATCTATCTCTATATATAAGTACATCTATCTATATGATTATATCTATCTATATATCTATTGGGCCGGGTTAGCTCAGTCGGTAGAGCGTTTGGCTAGAAACCACAAGTTTCCAAGTTCTATACCAGCCCTCGCCAACTCAGTGTATGAGTAGCACAGGCATCTGTGCGGTAAATAAGGAGTTGATGGTAGGTGTGGCGCTCCACCCCAGATGCTAAAACAATCTCCTTGGTCTAGTGCTAGTGAAAAAGGGATAGACTCCCTCACTGATTGGTTGATACTGACTTTAGGCCATATATATACTTATATATCTCTATATATAAGTACATCTCTCTATATAACTATATCTATCTCTATATATAAGTACATCTCTCTATATATGTACATCTATATATCTATCTATCTATCTATCTCTATATATAAGTACATCTCTCTATATAATTATATCTATCTCTATATATAAGTACATCTATCTATCTCTATATATAAGTACATCTATCTATATAATTATATCTATCTATCTCTCTATATAAGTACATCTATCAATATGATTATATCTATCTATCTATCTATTGGGCCGGGTTAGCTCAGTTGGTAGAGCATTCAGCTAGAAACCACAAGGTTCCTAGTTCGATACTGGTCCTCGCCAACTCAGCATATGAGTAGCACAGGGATCTCTGCGGTAAAGTAAGGAGCTGATGGTAGATGTGGCGCTCCACCTCAGATGCAAAAACAATCTCCTTGGTCTAGTGCTAGTGAAAAGGGGATATACTCCCTCGCTGATTGGCTGATGCTGACTTTAGGCCACCCCAACAACTTTAATATATATATATATATATTCAAAAATATCAAATAATGAATGATGTTTATTTCCATCATCGCATATGTCTTATAATGAAGATTCAGTGTTTGTCTATAATCATCACTACTTATGTCAGAATACCCTCAGGAATTGCATAAGTTTATCACAGTGAGTCTTTAATTCATAGTCAAAATCATTTATACATAGAATAAATCTTATTTATTAACAACTAGAAGCAGCTACTCAGTATAACCTGGGTAAAGTGGGGCACCCTCCCCTGGAGTATTGATTTGTTTACTTTTGAAATTTATTAATGGTGGACATTTTAAAGAATTTCAATGCTATTTCTATGTATATTTAAATTTTTAGATATCTTTGAATATAAATCAAATCTTCATCATTTTTGCACAAAAATCAAGAACCAGTGATATCTAATGTGTATATAATATTTACTTTGTCGTTGATTGTTTTATTTTCATAGTTTCATTCATACATACACACTGACTGCCCCATTATATATGTACAGATGTCTCTATAAAAATCTGAGTTAGATTTGCTCCAAAACAACCTATGTTATTGGTATTTACCTCGTACCCCACGTGTACGGGTTAGGCACAATGCCCTATTAATGTGGGACCACCCACAAACTGAAGTTCATGGGTGGCGGGTGAAAAATTGCGTTGATCCTGTCGGCATTGCCCCTCAAGGGGGGCGCCTCAGGCACTGGGCATTAAAAAATCCAGCCCTGGCCCTATAAATCAAGGGGGTAGGTGTTGCCAGGTGGGATGGCTCCCCGGGATCAACGCTGTTAATTTATATTAATAGACATAGGCCCTGAAAGGCCTATGCATTTAAAATCCTGCAATATGTAAGAAATAAAGAGTTACATAATATATGGTGTGGTTAATTTGCCTATTATTTTTAACAAAACTGGGTTTAATAAATAATCACTTGCTGTTATTGACCTCTAATATTATTGTTTTATTCTCCAATGTATTAAAATCAATCCTATGAATGATTTTATATAAATAAACCGATTAAAATATAATTAAAATAAGTGTAATCTTTATATACGCATTCTTACTTAATTTCGTTAGTCTTTCTAATTCAATATATTTCATTACATTAAAACTTAAATGCTTATGCCCGGAGAGTGCATATTGTTGTTAGTTTGATATAAAGAAAACAAAGAGGCAACTCTAATGTCAAATTAAGTTATCTGAATCAGCAAAAATTCAATCTTCAAAACTGAAACTATATTCCAAACTATATTTCAAAGAAGTAAAATTCAGGGTCTGACTGAATGATCTCTCAAATTAGGAATATTAAATCCATTTTTCTTATATTATTTATATTTACCAACCTCTCCACAAGCAGGATGCGACACAAGGTCAATTTCTTAAGCAGAGTTTAACAGGTTTGAATTCAGAGTTTTCCTTCTCCTAAGCTGGTTTCTTAACCAAGGTTAAAGAGCCCAGACTGCCCTACTATTTATCCATAGCTGAAGGGAGGGTAGGATTCATACCTTTCCCACGGGTATTAGCACCTGGTGAAATGCAAACAACTTCGTCGAGGAATTGAACTCGGGACGATAGGTCTATTTCTTATGACTCTAACCATTAGACCACGTGCCAAAGAGCCCAGTCGGACCTACTATTTACTCAGAGCTGGAAGGAGAATACTTGGATGCATACCTTTCACAAGGGTATTAGCGTTATATGAAATGCAAACGTCCCCTTCTGGGATTTGAACTTGTCTTGCTGTGTCCATTTCCTACAATAATAACCATTACAACATGCACCTCCACAGTTATTATGTTGTGTAGTTTTGCTTTTTTAGAATGTTTTTATAATAGTCAGACATCGTAAAGGTACACATTTTTCTCAATGGTGAAATGTATCACCTATAACAATAAACTATTTCAATTTTACTATCTAGATGTGGTTATAATATAAATAATTCATTTATTTATCTAGATAATAAATTAAAATAGTTTATAATAAATTATTTCAATTTTTTAAATGCATGTCACGGTATTATTGTTTATATTAATTTTAACTTTTAACATAACTAAACAAGTAATTTTAGAATTTAATAAAGATATACAGGTCATATATATATTTACCTACCCCTCCACACAAGCAGGATGCGACACAAGGTCAATTTCTTAAGCGGAGTTTAACAGGTTTGAATTCAGTTTTCCTTCTCCTAGACTGGTTTCCTAGCCATGGTTAAAAAGCCCAGTCTGCCCTGCTATTTGTCTATAGCTGGAGGAAGAGTAGGATGCATAACTTTCCCAAGGGTATTAGTGCTAAAATATATGTTGTATTGGTATTTATTTCCCTGTTGCTAATCAGGTATGCAAAGTCCACAGATTCAATCGACAATCAATTTTATTCTAATTTTGATATTCCTTCTCAGACATAGGGGGTAGCAAGAGGTTTTGAGTTTTAAGGGTTTACAAAAGAGAGAGTTAAATCAAAATTATTGTACTTTTTACATCACTGCTTAACTCTGGTGATCTAATGGGAAGCGGTGCTTTCAGAGGGACCTTTTGTTTTATGATATATCAAACCTTTTTCAGGTCATGTAATACCAAATATTGTCATTTAAAAAAAGAAAGGACTCGAGTTCTTACAGTACCAGCTGTTGCTTAAGTGGTCACCCAGTTAAGTATTGAAAAGGCTCATTGCTGCTTAACTCTGGTGATCTAATGGAAACTGGTCCTTTCAGCAGGACATGACCATAATAAGAGAGAGGGGAGAGAGAGATTTGGTTGGTTGGTTGGTTTGGTTTATGGTATATCCACCCTTTTTCGGGTCATTTAATACCGAATATTGTCATTTTAAAAAAAGAAAGGACTCCAGTTCTAACATTACTAGCTGTTGCTTAAGTGGTCACCCAATTAACTATTAAACAAATTCATCACTATTCCACATATTCATTCAGCAGTCTAACACACTTGGCACATACTTTTCTTTAACTCTTCCAAATAAGATAAAAAACTAAAAATGTTGGTTGGGCAAAGAACTTTACAGCATCCCCTAATATTTTTTTGGTTTTTATTCACAACATATCAGTTATATATGCTTTTGTGGGTATGCTATAGAATATCATCAAATCGACTTGCCATGAATGGGTATACACTTTTTCTCTCTTACACATCAAACATGGCGCCTGTATTTGCGTGTTCTTGTGGTTGTCTTTTGATCTCTATGCTAATTTCATAACCTTCCAATATACCCATTGAACTTTGCCAGCAATCCAGTCTCGCAGGCCATGAATATGGATTTCCAAGTTTATCACTTGTTCTTTCATGATTAACTGCTGTTAATGTCGATGCTCCGATCAAGATATTATATATATATATATATATATATATTATATATATATATATGTATGTATGTATGTATGTATGTAAATTGAAAATGGAAGTGAATCCGACGGTATGTTGCAAAGAGAAATAAAGGAAAGAAAGTATTGAATGGATAAAATAGGATTATTTTAATTAATTTAACTTACATGTGTTTTGGTCAGGAGTTTATCCATATGTACATTATTCTATCTATTATTATTTTTAAATAACAAAATGAAATAAAATAATAATAATAGAAAAATTATAGAAATGTTCAGCACACAAAGAAACATCGACCTTCCTCAGAGTAAATCCTTATTTTTTTAAATGAAATATATACTACTGGTCTGTGATAGAATTTGAGTCCAACCAAATTAAACACCAAAAATTGAAGTGGGCTATTAGAAAGGGTAATTTTCAGCCCAGCAACATTCAAAGTGGAGAAGTTCCAACATGTATTTTATGTGGAAGAGTATGTCTCTCCAGGGCTGGCCTGGTGAGTCATCTGAGAAAACACAAGGATACAGTGTCAAATGCTACTGGCACTCAACTATGAGAAAAAACAAAACAAAACAGGAAATGGTCTTACAGCCAACATACTCAGGTATACACATCGTTACACTTGTCAATATAAGAAAAAGTATCTATGCGATATAGTAAAAATTTAATATATATAATATATATATATATATATATATATTATTATTATTATTATTATTCTTTAAGATATTAGAGTACCGTATTTGGGTAAATTCCAATCATTGGTTAATATTGGAGCTACACATGTTAGAGTGAACATATGTGTAGCATGCTTGCACAACCTTTCGGCTGTGTAACCTCTGGCCTTCTTCAGGTGTTTTTATTTTAATGTTTTGGAATGTTGTTAAAATATTGTTCAGAGAAAAGCTCTCCGTCTTATACATGCCACATCTGATGTTTGTGTCTGTACGTTCTTGGAATTGTTTTGTCCTAATGTCTGTGCTGAATTTATGATCTTCCAATGCACCCACTGAACTTTACCCAGCTCTCTTGGAATCCCAAGTTTATTCTTCTTTTTCTCTGAATTTTTTAAGATGAGGCTTGATAATTTGTATTATTTGTATTATTCAGACTATTGTCTTCATCTTTATTGTTATCTGTACAATGTATCGGCCAATGTGCCCTCTGGCCTTCTTTAGGTATTTCTTGTCGAACTCGGGAACCAATTGACATATGGTGTAGTGGATATAGGCATTGGGTTAAGACAGTTCTAAGTGAAAGTTATCTCTAGGCTGCAGGTTCAATCAAGGTGACAGTAACATAGAATAATAATTAACACAGCTTAACACTTGTACTCAATCATGGTTAGAGGAATGAGAACAGTATACCCCCATGGATTGAATAAAGAGTTGGTTTCAAAGTTGCATGTAGGCTCCCGATTACGACAAGAAGGTTCCTGAGTTTGAAGAGAGAAGATTCCAGTTTGATAAGGTTCCAAAGTCTGACAAGAAATAATTGAAAAAAAAATACAAGAAAAATGCCGGAAGGCACATCGGCCAAAATGTTGTACAGATAACAATAAAGATGAGGACAATAGTCCGAAATAATCCAAATTTATTATTCTTGCTTTCTGTACTAAAACGTGAACCTCTCCTCACCAGTCAGAAACTGAAAGTCCACAAGGGATAAATTCTCATCAAATACTGAAAGAAATGGGACACCAGTCCACAGGGGAAAAATTCTTGTCTAACTATAAAGATCACTTTTAAACACACTGTTTCTTGTATTCATGTCCACTCACTATATAAAGTTTGGAAAAAATCCTCTAGCTCAAAACTTCCACTAGTCTTTTATTATGGTAAGCCATGGCTGACTGTCCAATCAATACACATGGCTTACTTTTAAAATGAAAGCCAGATTACCTTAGTTTTCTTTGATAAAAAATGCTGATTATTTCCTAGTTGAGTAACATACTACAGTGTGACCCAGAAAAAATAGAACCAAAATTATTTATTCATTTTCCCATTAAACTAACCCCAACCCTAAACCCTTACCCCACCTAGTTGAGTAACATAATATTACAGGCTGACCCAGAAAAAACAGAACCCACAAATTTTGTAATAAAACTGTTAATTTTAATTTTAATTTTTTAAGTTTAAGTCCAACAAGGGTTAAGGTTAGGGTTTAGGGTTAGAGTAGGGGTTTAGGGTTAATTTAATGGGAAAATAAATAAATAATTTGGGTTCTGTTTTTCCTGGGTCACTCTGTAATATCATGTTACTCAACTAGGAAATAATCAAAATGCTGTTATTGCATGTGTGTTTTGAAATAAGAAAGCTGTTATTTTCCTTTTATTACATTTTATACCAGACACAAGTCACTATAACTTACTTACCAAAAGACAAAGGAATCAGTCTAAACCAATAACATATAATGATTAAAGCCAGGGTTTGAAAAGTTACCCTGTCACATACAACAAGACAACAGCAGTTCTGATCAAATCTTTTTCACTGTTTTTTTCATTCTTCATGAGTTGATTCTATCATAGATAAAAATGTCTACCATTGTGATTTATTCTTCATTATACTCTGATCTATTTGAAATGTCAGGTCATTTCAAGAATGCTAAAGGTATCATATAACCCAGTACAATCTGCCATATGGTCAAGTAGTTGCTATTTATGAAACTTTACTTAGTCTGGCACCACATAGGCTGAAGGTTGCTTACAGCACCTGCTGTGAATAAGTGGTCATCAAAGTACTGAGCAGCCTCATTATTGTTTAACAACAGTGATCTGATGGGAACTGGTGCTTTTGTTTTTTGATTTGTTTTGTTTTACGGCATATCAACCTCAGTAGGTCATTTAATACCGGTAAAGTTTTGTTCTAATGGTTAGAGTCATAGGAAATGGACTCGTCAACCCGAGTTCAATTCCTGGACGAAAATTGTTGGCATTTCACATGGCGCTAATACCCTTGGGAAAGGTATGAATCCAATTCTCCCTCCAGCTATGGGCAAATAGCAGGGCAGATTGGGCTCTTTAACCATGGCTAGGTAACCGGTCTAGGATAAGGAAAACTCTGAATTCAAACCTGTTAAACTCCGCTTAAGAAATTGACCTTGTGTCACATCCTGCTCGTGCGGAGGAGTTGGTAAATATATATATGATAAAAAGGGTTGGGGGTTTGTCATAAGAACAATAGGGTTGAGATAATCATATTGGTGCAAGAGTTTGACATGACTAGTTGATTGGTCAGAGTGGGCCTCTCCGACTGCCTGTCTAGCCTAAGTAAGGGCCAAAACCCTCAGCAATGGCCATCTAGCACATATATGATAAAAAGGGTTGGGGGTTTGTCATAAGAACAATAGGGTTAAGATAATCATATTGGTGTAAGAGTTTGACATGACTAGTTGATTGGTCAGAGAGGGCCTCTCCGACTGCCTGTCTAGCCTAAGTAAGGGCCAAAACCCTCAGCAATGGCCATCTAGCACATATATGATAAAAAGGGTTGGGGGTTTGTCATAAGAACAATAGGGTTAAGATAATCATATTGGTGTAAGAGTTTGACATGACTAGTTGATTGGTCAGAGAGGGCCTCTCCGACTGCCTGTCTAGCCTAAGTAAGGGCCAAAACCCTCAGCAATGGCCATCTAGCACATATATGATAAAAAGGGTTGGGGGTTTGTCATAAGAACAATAGGGTTAAGATAATCATATTGGTGTAAGAGTTTGACATGACTAGTTGATTGGTCAGAGAGGGCCTCTCCCGACTGCCTGTCTAGCCTAAGTAAGGGCCAAAACCCTCAGCAATGGCCATCTAGCACATATATGATAAAAAGGGTTGGGGTTTGTCATAAGAACAATAGGGTTAAGATAATCATATTGGTGTAAGAGTTTGACATGACTAGTTGATTGGTCAGAGAGGGCCTCTCCGACTGCCTGTCTAGCCTAAGTAAGGGCCAAAACCCTCAGCAATGGCCATCTAGCACATATATGATAAAAAGGGTTGGGGGTTGTTCTAAGAACAA
>CM042157.1:73457582-73540082 GCA_023376005.1 Doryteuthis pealeii
GAGAGTGGAGTGTGGAGCCTTTGAAAATCAGTGTTTCAGCAGCCTACAACGAACGTGGGCAGCTTATTCCATGCCTCCACAATTCTGAGCGTGAAAAAACATTTACAAAGTCATGTGAGCAATGCTGTTTTCTGACTTTGTAGGCATGCCTACGTGTGTTAGAAACATGGAGATCAAAAAGGTGCTCACGGTTGCTGTTGTTAAGACACCAAAGTTTCAATGAATCCATTCCCAGTGCAACAAGACGTTCAGAATATGGCAGATGCCTGATGGAGGGTATTTGTTTGGTTGCACATCTCTGTACAGTTTCTAGGAGTTTAATGTTCTGAGTGAGATAGGGGTTCCAGACTGGTGATGCAAATTCCAAGTGCGGCCACACAATAGCTTTGTACAGTCTCACTTTCTTTTACTTACAGCATGTCTTGAAACAAGACCTGATTTTCGTCCCTAGCAAACCTTGGGTTGCATTGAACATGGCATTATAGAATAATAGACAACATAAATTACCGTAAGCCGACTTACACAGACACATTTCATTTCACACAATCAATAACTAAAGGGGGTTCTTTATATTGAGTGGATTGGTTTGGTTTGTTTGTTTTACGGCATTTCAACCTCAGTGGGTCATTTAATGCTGATAAAGTTTTAAATTAAAGTCATGTTTAAAGGATATTCAATTTTTTTTTTATAAATACATTTTTCTATTTAACCCATAGATGGGACCCTAACAGGTACTACCACTCCGGGTCAGAGTGGACCAGGGAGCAATGGTGATGAAGGGGTGCTCCACATTCCTCAAACCTCTAAAACTGGAACCTCACCATCAGATAGAGTTTAACGTCATTCTAGGACATGTAGACCCTCAGCCACCACCTTCTAGCATCCATATGATAAAAAGGGGTGGGGCTTGCCATAAGGGCAATAGAGTTGGGAAATCATATAGGTGCTAAGGCAGAGCGGTGTAAGTTTTTGCTAGTTGACCAATACTGGTGTGTCCATGTGTGGGGGTCCCAGCAGAATGTCACTTATGAGTTTGTAAAATGTAATAGTCTTAAGTTGTTTAAATTTCTTTTAAGAGTATTGTTATAATTCATTTTGTTTCTTTCATCTATATATTAATACTCGTGTTCCCTATTTGTAAGTCTGTTATCATCATGCAGCACCCTCTGGTTAAAAATGTGACCGTCGAAATCATCCAAAATGAAATGCAAAAATGTAAATCCTGATTATCTGATGTTGATTATCCACTGAAATTATATTTCTTATGAGTTTCATCACCTCAGCTAAATAATGAACCATTCCATTTTTATTATAAAGAAAGAAAGAGAAGAAAAAGGACATGGTACACAGAAACATAATAAGAAAGAAAGAAAGAGTTGGGGAAAGATAGGAGGGTTATTTTCTATAACTCCAACATAAACAAAGGGCAACCACTCTTGACTGATAAATTATTTATTTATTTTCCCATTAAACTAACCTAACCCTAAACCCACCCTAAACCTTAACCCCTTCTTTTTTCCTAGTAGATCAATAAATAAATAAATAATTTATCAGTCAAGAGTAGTTCCCCTTTGTTTATGTTGGACTTACAGGAAATAACCGCTAGGAGGTAAGTGCATGGAAGCAATAACACTAATCTGCTTCTGTCAAACATAATGAAAAGAAAGAAAGAAAGAAAGAAAAAAGAATGAGAGAGAGTTAAATCAAGATTATTATACTTTTTACATATTGAACTATTTAGCAATAGCTCTTAAGTAAACATATCAAATGTTGTAATAATTAAATTATCATACTGTGGTATATCCGCAGGTCCTGCTAGTTTTATTTATCTTGCTTGTTTACATCTAGCAATAGTAAAATGTAATAGTCTTAAGTTGTTTAAATTTCTTAAATAAAGTTAGAGATTTACAAGGTGTCATATACCAATGTCCCTAGTGGAGAAGCAGCTGGTAAAGATAACCAGGCGTCCCCAGGGCAAAAAGTGATGCGAGTTCAAGTCATCAAGAGCTTATCTATTTTTCATTGTTTCTGATGTTACTTGCTGTCATAGAAAAAAAAAAAAAAAATAATACCCACACATTAAAAAACAATCTGAGCGAGTTGCAATACAAAAAAAGCAACTAAATTCAAAAGATGACAAAACAATGATCGAAAATACTTTATATGAAGAATGAAAATAAAACATAGATTGGTTGGTTTGATTTTACGGCTTAGATACCAGCTATCCTCTCCATCACACCGGTAAGTCTTTCAAACTTGACTCTATACACAGGAAGAACTTTATATTGTTAGTCATTGTTTATTTGTTATTTATAAATTGTTAGAATTAAATTAAGTTTTAATTCATTTATTTATTGCAGTTAGTCTTAGAATTAAATGCTATACTAACACTAATAAGCCCATAAAGCTTGTTTGTATTGTTGCCAAAGAAAACCTGAGTCCTGCTCAAATGACTGAAATTCAACGACACTGTGGATACCCTGGAGTTAAACGAACGCTATATTTTGCACACATAATCGATTCGTCCACATTGAAAAATAAGCAGTGAGGTCTGTCATTGAGGCGTGTCAGTCTTTTCAACCCACCTCTGGTAAGATGACAGAAAAAGGAACTAGTCGTGGGTAAAATGTTGAACCTTACTATTTGAAATTAATTTAAAATTACAGGGATCTTACCAATGATACTGATCCTAAAACGTATTCTCTGATTTATATTGTTTAAGTGAAAATCATTATAAAAACTAAGACGCCCTTGTAGAAAAACAGTAGTGTAACTATTCAACTTATAACTAGAGGATGAGGGGTTCATATCTTTCCCAATAGTATTAGTCAAAAAGTGAGTGTCAGAGTGTAACTGGAGTTTGAACTCGCTTACTACAATCTCCTAGACTAACACGTTAGCCACCACGCCACGGAGACCCCCTTAAACAGGTCCAAGGTGTGCTATATATGCAAGAGTTATATGAAGGTCGCTATACAAGCAATAACTTTGTTGTTCATAAGCAGATGCTCAACTGACTAAGCTAAGATGCCCCCTTAAGAAGAAGAATATTAATTTTAATATTTTAAACTATACCTAAGCATAACATTATGTACTACACGGTAATTTTCAAATCACTTTTTTCAGGTATTGAATTTTCATTTTTTTATGTTTAATATGTTCTTCAGGATTTGATCTTTCTAGAAATGTAAAAATTAAAGATCAGAATTTTATTTTCTTCAAATAATGTTTTGTTTTATTCATTCTTGATGGGTACTCATTTTTTATTTAAACACATTTTTTAGAACTCATTTTTTGGTTATTCCTATAAGTCTAACATGATCAAAGGGGAACCACCCTTGACTGATAAATCATTTATTTATTTATTGATCTACTAGGAAAAAAGAAGTTAGGGTTAGGGTTAGGGGTTTAGGGTTAGTTTAATGGGAAAATAAATAAATCTATCAGTCAAGAGTGGTTCTACTTTGATCATGTTAGACTTATAGGAAATAACCCATTTTTTTCTATTCAACCCATTGATGGGACTCTAAAAGGTACTACCACTCCAGGTCAGAGGGACTAGGGTAATGGTGATGTAGGGGTACTCGACAGTCCCTGAGCTCCAGAACTGAAAACTCACCATCAGATAGAGTTTAACGTCATACCCAGGACAATAAGACCATTAGCCCCCAACTTCTAGCACATATATGATAAAATGGAAGCGCGTGGTGTAATGGTTAAAGTCATGGGAAATGGACTGTCGCTCCGAGTTCAAATCCTGGACATGGTAATTGCATTTCACTTAGTGCTAATACCCTTGGGAAAGGTATGAATCCTACTCTCCCTCCAGCTATGGGTAAATAGTAGGGCAGACTGGGCTCTTTAACCTTGGTTAGGCAACCGGTCTAGTAAATATATATATATATATATATGATAATATGGGTTAGGGCTTGCCATAAGGGCAATAAGGTTGGGACAATCATATATGGGTTATGCTAGGGCTTGACCTGACCAGCTGTTTTATTGGAAGGGGGCTCTCTGACCGCCTGTCAGTGGTGTATTTCAGGGACTGCTCAGCCACCAGGGTTCTATCCTTAAGCATCACGAGTCACCACTGACAGCCAACAGGTGACCCCATTGAGGTGAAGTCAATATATTTTAAAGCCACAGCTGACAGGGCTGATATAAAACATGTTATTAACACTATATGGGTATAAAACAATAACAAACATGGTGCAATAGATTGAGAGATAAAATAAAGGATAGGTCTATAGGCTTTTGCAATAACAATGGCTCTCTGGTTTAGTCAGTCGTTAGAGCAGCTTCCAAGGAATGGAAAGGTTCCGGGTTCCAGAACTGAACTCACTAACATTAGCCTAATGATTACACCAAACGAGGCACTAATTATAAAGGATGAGAGTAACTCAGAAAAAAAAAATTCTTACGATTCCTTTTTGTTCTCTAATTAATTGGGCAACTTTGACCCCCCCCCCCAAAGAAAAACAACAAATTTTCTAGCAAAAATGTGGAGGCACATGGTGTGATGATTATCATCATAGGAAATGGACTCTGGAATCAAATCCTGAACAAGACTGTTTACATTTCACATCTATTAATAATGGAGATTGTGTGTATTTCTGTCTGTAACAAAAACTATGTCACAGCTTACGTCACAATATTCTTGAGTTGTACACACTCAAAATTTGAGTAAGCAATTTTAGAAATTGTTTTTTTAATATCGCCCCCTCCCCCTTTTTTTACAGTAACAAGAAATTAACTAAAAAGTCTACAAATAGATAAATACCTACAAATTGTTTGTAAAATTGATGTGGAAAACATTCAAAATAATTGTTTGATTAAGAATTAATACATGCACGCAACATTTTAAGTTTCCATTTCAAATTGTTTTATTTTATTTTTTTACTCCTTTAATAGATATGAGGATTTTGCTTACTTATGATACAAACCCTCTAACATTGAATTTTTAACTCCCACCCCCTCAGGCAATATCTTTCAAAAGTTAAATTTTACACTGCCCGGAGGGTGTTTTTTTGTTGCTAGTAATATTAATACCCTTGGGAAAGGTATGCAACTATTTCCCCTTGAACTATGGGTAAATAGTGGAGCAGACTGGGCTCTTTAACCTTGTTTAGGCAAGACCATCCAGATAAAATCATTATCAAATTTGACTAGAATATGTAAAAGAATCCTGGAGACCTGAAGAGACTTGTTGTCACTTAGATTCAGTGAAAGACCACCTGCTAATACTGATGTGAAAAACTTCCAAAGAGTAATATAAGAAACTGTTGAGATTGACTAGAATACTTTGATGAGAGCTGAGGAGACTTGTTGTCACTTAGATTTTAGATAAACTCACCAGTTACAACTGGGGTGAAAAACATTTAAAAAGATGATAATAAGACTGTGAGTCAACTGAACTCAGGGATTCAGTCCACTCATCCCTGTAGAATATCCCCTTCTATTCTTCCTCACGGGACGCATTCAAATCTTACACTGCTTTTAACTTTCCGAAACTGCAACTCGCTCCTCTTCACCTCCTTCAATCCTCTCGTAATAATGTTGTCCTAAGACTCCCCCACGCTAGCTCAAATCGCTGCTTTTATCGTCCGGGATTCGTGCATTTTCTCCCATCTTCTCGCAGACAACGAGAAGCAAATGATTTAAAGCAGCGCTTCTCTTAAAAGCTGTTTGCGTTTCACTTCGCGTTAATGTCCTTAGGAAATGCATGATTATCTGTTGGTAAATAGTAGGGCAGACTGGGCTCTTTTGATTTGATGCGAAAATCATTCTACTTCGCTTAAAAATTGACCTTGTATCAAGGTGGAAGATTTGGGTAAGTACATATTTGATGAAAATCAGGACCCCTCGCGTGGTGTAATGGTGAGTTTGAGCCTTACTGAGTACCCCATACTTCCAGCCTTGTATCACAACAAAACAAAGCTTAGTAAATAAACACTTTATGAAAACTGTAATGCAGTAAGAGTGGAGGACTCGTAGCATAAGATCCCCCCCCCCTTAATCCTAAAAAAAACGACACTAGAGCTAAGCTAGTAGACCATTGTTTTATCAGTGGGTTAGATTTTTACTGTGTGCTCCATATTTATATCCTTGTGTCAAACTAAGCTAAGCTGGTTGCTTTGTTTTGTTTGTTGGGTTTTCTTTTGTTAATAATGTATATTTAGGGTCCAGATTTGATCGTCAACAGAGGTTGAGTGCATGCTTTTCTTTATATCACAAAGACTAGGGGAACTGAAGATTTGAGGAAGAATTAAGATCATCCTTATCATAATATTGTTGTGATCATCAACAAAAAGACTTGCTGTCACTTGGTTCTTCAGTGAAGGCCTTCAGTGTAAAATGATAATGATGATTCTTAGATAAGATATTGTCATAATTTAAAAAAAAATAGTTTTACATTAATCTTATTCTTACTTTTTATTAAAATGCTCGAGTTGTTACCAAGGAAACTGTAAATGGGTGTATCTCCAAATATGAGAAATTATCCTATTAAGACAAAATAACCCCCATTAAAGAAAATATATTTCACCCTGGGAGTGGAGGTGTTAAAGGGCATCTAATAAATGTGCAATACACTATATTCTCAGTGAAGTCACAGTCACTTAATCCCTAATGGTTGTTTTTCAAACATCAAACTTGGAACCACCAGTTCATAATGAACATATAAGTGATACAGAAAGAATAAGTGCGGTTATTTCCTATAAGTCTAACATAAACAAAGGGGAACCACTCTTGACTGATAAATTATTTATTTATTTATTTATTGATCTACTAGGAAAAAAGAAGACAGGGTTAGAGTTAGGGTTTAGGGTTAGTTTCATGGGGAAATAATTAAATAATTTATTAGTCAAGAGTGGTTCCTCTTTGTTTATGTTAGACTTATAGAAAATAACCATAAGTGCTATATGTTAGTCATTACCCCATGCTTCTATGTTTAATGACATACCAACTTTATGGGCTATTTAATGCCAAAGCCATCCTTGTAGAACAGTTGTGGTATTATTTAACCCATAGCTGTGGGGAATGAGGGGGTTCATACCTTTCCCAAGGGTATTAGTCCAAAAGTGAAGGTAATAGCATGACTGGAGTTTGAACTCGCTTACTACGATGTTGCAGTTCAGTATGTTTGCCATTACACCATGTGAACTCCTCCCAGAAGTATAGAGCACTCAGTGAGAATGGAACTTACTAACAATATTTGTTTTGTTTTATGGCATATCAACCTCAGTGGGTCATTTAATGCCGATTAAGTTTTGAAATAAATACATTCTTTATGGATAATACAATTTTTTTTATAAATACATTTTTCTATTTAACCCATAGATGGGACCCTAACAGGTACTACCACTCCGGGTCAGAGTGGACCAGGGAGCAATGGTGATGAAGGGTGCTCCACATTCCCCAAACCTCCAAAACTGGAACCTCACCATCAGATAGAGTTTAACGTCATTCCCAGGACATGTAGACCCGCAGCCACCGCCTTCTAGCATCCATATGATAAAAAGGGTTGAAGCTTGCCATAAGGGCAATAGGGTTGGGAAAATCATATAGGTGCTAGGGCTTGATGTGACCAGCCGATTGATTGGAGGGGGCCTCCCCGACCTCCCATCTAGCCCAAGATATTACTAACAATAGTTTGCTAACCTAGATTGATAACGATTACACCATCTATCTATATCTATACATATATAAAGGGCAGTTGTGTGAATCTGTATGTCCAGAGGAAACTTTGAAAATAAAACAATTGACGACTAAGTAAATATATACACATTAAATATAACCAGGGCTTGGTTTTTTGAGCAAAAATAATAGAGATTTGATTTATATTCGTGAAGATATTAAAAAAATAAAATTTAAATGATAACAGCATGGATTTTTTTTCATTTCATATTTTAGATAGTAGGCATTAACATTTCTTTTCAGAGTAGCTGGATCAATGCAAGATCTATTTTTTTTTACATAGGGATTTAAATAAGGCATCCCACGAGGATTCAACTCATGATTCAGTAATAATGGATCCACAGGACTATTTATATATTTATTTTCATTGTCACAAGAGTAAATATTTATTCAGTTAAATCTAACAGAAGTCAAAAACGATCATGATAATATATATATATATATATATATATATATATATATAATATAATAAATATAAATAATAAAAGTCATCCACAGACCGAAGCAAACTAAAAAGAAACAACTATACAAAAAAATGTGAACATACATATATATATATATATATATATATATATATATATATATATACATATTATGTGTGTTTGTTAGTGAATCTGATTTTAATGGCATGTCAACACATCAAGGATTATTTTATACTTAGAGGTTAGTGAATCATGCACATCGCATGTTCCCATTTTTTTGTATAGTTGTTTCTTTTTAGTTTGCTTCCAGTCCTATTCAAATACAAATAATTTCTAAGCAATAATTGACCCATAGATCGGATCCTCACAAGCACTACCACTCACACACACACATTATATATATATATATATATATATATATATATATATATATATATATAATCCAAAAGGCCAGAGAAGAAATCTTCCTTACGACATAGGAGTTTTTTTTAAAACAACTTGTCGCAGTTTGAGAGCTCAATGTGTGCTCTTATTGTTAGAGTCACAGAGGAAATTTATATCTAAAGAAATAATAAAAGACTTAGAGATTTTGCATTATAGACTATTTCGGGGAGCTTAGACAAAGTGTCTAATTCTCCTGACTCATCAGATGCGAATGATGAATTCTTTATTACTTTTAAGGCATTTGAAAACAGATTTTTAAATATATATATATATATATATATATATATATTATATATACATATATATATATCAGAAATGTTCATAACTTGTATAACATTTTGATAACAGAAGTATGCAAATAAGTTATTTAGAGATTATCAATATATAACCAAATATTATGTAGTATTAATATATACAACTTAAAATATGTATCTGTTTTTTTAGTGTATTGATATTAGGAAAATGGACGCTGTTACTCACACGAAACGAAACTCAATGTAAGGGAAATAACTCTGTTTTTTTAATAAAAGTTTTTTTCCCTCTAATTACTGTTCTTAGCTGATCTGTTTCGACTTTTCTATTAAGATTTTTGTATTTTGACGAAATTAATTTGTATTCCCTTTGAAATCATTTTTTTTTTCTATTGCTGAGATATCAGATGAAGTTGTGAATTTGATTAATGTTCGTGTCCTCTCGAGGAATTAAATTCATTTGGGATTTGACTGCAGAACTTTCATCTGTAGCAGACAACTGAAAACGGAATAAATCAAATGATTATTATTGACAGACCATAAATTTAATCTCATGTAAATGCATCCATTGAAACAGTGCATGGTTTTTGTTTATTTAGTAGGTTGGATTTTACGGCATGACAGCCCTAGTTGGGTTATTTTATCCTGAAGCATTTTGTTTTATTCATTCTTTAATAATAATGATGAAATTTATTGAGTACAGTGCTCAGGTGCACCACAACTCATCAAAGTCTTGTGTCTAGTACACAGAATACATGTATTAGTGTCAGGAACATGAACAGTTTACAGTAATATGTGTGTGGAGAGGGGCATCAGGTATGGTGTTGGCGGACTACAGGAAGCATGGAGGCCTTGAAAGATGCAGTGTTTCGGCAGCCTACAAGGGATGTGGGCAGCTTATTTCATGCCTCAACAATTCTGAGTGTGAAAAAATTGTTTCCGAAAGTCATGTATGCAATGCTGTTCATGGGTTTTTTAGTTTTTTAAAAATCTCAATTTTTTTAAAAACATTTTTTTAAACTCATTTTTTTCTATTTAACTCATAGATGGGATCCTAACAGGTACTACCAGTCTGGGTCAGGGTGGATGCAGTTTAACGTCATACCCAGGACACTAAAACCCTCAGCCACTGCCTTCTAGCACATATATGATAAAAAAGATTGGGGAGTTGCTATAATGGTAACAGGATTGGGACAATGATATAGATGATAGAAAACTTTAAAAATAAAACAATTAACGACTAAGTAAACATATATACACATTAAATATCACCAGAGCTTGGTTTTTGAGCAAAAATAATAGAGATTTGATTTATATTCGTGAAGATTATTAAAAAATAAAATTTAAATGATAACAGCATGGATTTTTTTTTTCATTTAATATTCTAGATAGTAGACATTAACATTTCTTTTCAGAGAAGCTGGATCAATGCAAGGTCTATTTTTTTTTTACATAGGAATTTAAATGGGGCATCCCACGAGAATTCAACTCACGATTCAGTAATAATGGATCTGTAATGGACTAACTTTTAAAAAATCCCCCTCTAACCAGGTGACGCCAGGTAGCTGCTGCTAGTAGATAATAATTCTACAAAGCTAGGGTATCTATGGAAGTTTTAAGATAAATTCTTCCAGGATGCCTAATCTCATGACATGGTAACATCCTGTGACTGGCACACTCACCAGGTTTATCTCCTTGTGATTATTTCCTCTGGGAGGTTTGCCTGAAGGCTAAAGTCTTTAAATGTAGACTGCAGATAACTGATCAACTGAAAGATTTAATTTGTTTTGAAATTGTAGTAATACAAGAGGTAATGATGATGCAAATGCTACAGAATTTCAGAGTGAAGCTGTTGTGGATCGGAGTTATCACTACGAAGGATAAAAGTTAAATGACAAAAATAATGATCAGTGCATGGTGGATTGTGCAGCCTGTAAAAAAGAAAAATTGATATAGTAAAAATATTAAATTTTCGACCAGTCAGAGACGTTCACGCCTAAAAAGAAGTTTATCAAATAGACCCCTTTTGGAGCCTACCAGAATCTCATAAATAGGAGGTTTTCGGATAACAAGTCAGAAAGATCTTGCTTGCCTAAATGACTTCACGTCTCCCGTTTTAATAACATTTCGCAAACATGCTGAAAATATGAACAAACTATATGTTTCTCTCTCTCTCTAAATACACTGACTGATGATTTGACTTTAAACACACTATGCTTTCCTTCTCAGTTAAGACAACTCTACAACTCTACTTATCTTATTACATTGAACATTCAAAAAAGGACTTCTACAGGACATTACCCAGTATTCTTTACTACCATTGTAATTTTTGTGTCAATACATATTTTGTTTGTTATATGTATGAGTTCTTTGTCTTTTCTGCTATTTACTAATATATTATTATAGTGTGATGAGTACTTCATCGAAATACTTATTAATAACCACCTCACACTCATTATAAATTGGTGACTACCCTCTGTGCTTTGAATACTATTCCAGTATAAAGCTAAGGAGTGTTCTAACATATAGATAGCACCACTGAAAAAAAACCTTTTATAAAGGTTTGGTTTGTTTTGTTTTACGGCATATCAAGCTCAGTGGGTCATTTAATGCCGATAAAGTTTTGAAATGAATTAATTCTTAATGGATACACAATTTTTTTTTATAAATACATTTTTCTATTTAACCCATAGATGGGACCCTAACAGGTACTACCACTCCGTGTCAGAATGGACTAGAGAGCATTGTGATGAAGGGGTGCTCCACATTCCCAAACCCCCAGAACTGGAACCTCACCATCAGATAGAGTTTAACATCATTCCCAGGACATGTAGACCCACAGCCACCACCTTTTAATGCCCACATGATAAAAAAGGGTTGAAGCTTGCCATAAGGGCTTTTTTAAAAGGACTAACCTTCAAATGGCACGTGTCAAAATTTGAGCCCAATCAGATTATTAGTTTACAAATTACAGTTATTTAAGTGAAGCTACTGTTGCAAATTTCGTTAGTGTTGTGTTCTAATTCTTCCTTTAATCTCCTGTTCATTAAGTTTCTTTTCAAGGTTGTTGAGCTCCAAAATTTATATATATGTTTTAAAACCGAATGGGTTAAAATCCTCCGACTGTAGTTTCACACAGTAGTGAATCTTCAGGGAGTTGCTTTGTCCAACCATCGACTTGTATTTATATCTGGGTTGTACCCATCCCTAAGTAGGTATATATATATATATATATATATTCACACATATACTCATAAATAAATATATGTATTGGTGTGTGTGGGTGTGTGTGTCTCTCTCTCTCTCTATATATATATATGTATATACATATATATATAATCATAAATAAATGAATACATATATATGTATTTATATATATATATATGTTAGAGTAGTGAATACCAAGTTGATGGGCTTGGTAACTTATAGTTTCTTGCCTATTTTTGACAAATCAAACATGTTTTAACAATGATATTGTGCACTTGTTGCTTACAGATATAGCAAACTATATCATCAATATTAATGAAATTATCATATATATATATATATATATATATATATATATATATATATATATATTATGGACTCTCTCGTCGATTTTTGACGCATGAGGGTTCACACACACACAATGAACACCCACAGTGATTTGTTTATAGAGGTGAAGGCTTGTATTGGACCATCCGCACTTTTGGCACAGTCGATAGGAAAGAATTGGTGCATCAAGGGTTGCCACAATCCCAATCAACGACCGATCTCAGGAATTTTGAATTCAGAGTTATCCCTCTCCTAGACTGTTTACCTACCCAAGGCTGAAGGGCCCAGTCTGCCCTACTATTTAACCCATAGCTGGAGGGAGAATATATGGATTCATACCTTTCCCAAGGGTATTAGCGGTATGTGAAATGCCAACAGCTTCATCTAGGAATTGAACTCGAATTGAGGGGTCCATTTCCCACAACTCTAACCACTAGCCCATATATATATATATATATATATGTATGTGTGTGTGTGTGTGTGTGTGTGTGTGTGTGTGTGTGTGTGTTCATATATATTCACATATATATGTAATCATAATAATGTAGTTATATAGATTGCTATATTTATAAATAAAGAGTGCTCAATATTAGTGATAGAGTATATGTAGATCTAATTCTAAATAGTGTAGATACTAATATATACTTTTCAAACTCATTTATTTATATGTATGTATATATATATTAGGCATTGTAGTACAGAAATATTTTCATAATTATCTGTCAATATTAGCTTCTAGAAAGTAGGACAAGAGTGTGGTACATAAAAAAAAAAAACATGAAATATAAAATCAACCAGGATTTATGTCATAAATGATTTGAAAAGAAGAAAACTTGTCTTATTAAGAATTGCAGCAGAAAAATTTAATGTTGTTTGTCATTTAATGATGGTAGCCATTTTCTTTTTTTGAGGTGAAAATAACTATTATCACATTTCAAGAGCAAATAAAGATTTTAAATAAAAAGAAATTGAAAATAAGTTTTTACTTCACTATTTATTCTACTACTTTAACCATGTTTAATGGCATATCAACCTTAGTGGGTTATTTGGTAATTTATGAGGAAGTGCATCCCGGTCTCCCGCCTCAAAACCCGCTACCTGGTGACTATCAAAATAACAACCCCAGCTCGTCGTAATTCTTGTTTATTTATCGTAATTTGTCGTAATTCTTGTTTAGTTTAATATGAAGATGGATATATAGTTTTGAATCGACTGAGATAGATAGATAAACAAACAAAATAATATAGATAAATATGAACAAATGGAGATAGATATTTTCGACAAGTAAATGTATTGGGGGTGGGGGGTCGCTTCTTTTTTTTGTCATAATTCTTTTTTATTTAAACTAAAAACAAGACATTAAACAAACATGAATAAAAAAAAATCTAAGTATTTAAAGTAATATAGATAAATATGAACAAATTGAGATAGATAGATAGATGGATAGTTTTGAATAGACTGAGCTGGGTCGTTATTTTAATAGTCACC
Source organism: Doryteuthis pealeii (assembly GCA_023376005.1). Classification (NCBI taxonomy): domain Eukaryota; kingdom Metazoa; phylum Mollusca; class Cephalopoda; order Myopsida; family Loliginidae; genus Doryteuthis; species Doryteuthis pealeii. The sequence continues at coordinate 73,471,420 of CM042157.1, forward strand.
GGGCAGCAACTCTTGAGGCAGGAGACCGGGACGCACTTCCTCATAAATTACCGGTTATTTAATGCAAAAGAACAGATTTTCATAGACATAGTTTATAAATAAGATTTATTCTATGTATTGATGATTTTGACAATAAAGTAAATACTCATTGATAAACTTACACAATTCCTGAGGGTATTATGACATAAGCAGTGATGTAATTTTGGTTACAGACAGACACCAAATCTCCATTATAATAAGATAGTTAAAATAAATATATGGGTTGTGTAACAATTATCAAAAAAGAAAGTGGAATCGGTAAGCTGCATTCATATTCTAGTACCCTGTCTACGGGATTTAGAATATACTAATTGTATCACCTGCAAAGGAGGAGTAAGACCATTCCAAAATAAGCGGTGACCTGGGTATAACAATCAAATATATAGATAATTTGCCAACAGATCTATTTGACCCATAGACAGGTCCCTAACAGGTACTTCCACTCTGGGTCAGAGTGGACCTGGGAGTAAGGGCAATGAAGGGGTACTTCATTGTCTGTAAAAAGTTTGTTTTTAATTATTGAATTATAGTATTGTTTATTGTATGTGTAGTAAAATAGTACTAACTTGTAGGAAACTGGGTGTGTCATCATGGAGTGCTTGCTGGCATGTTGTGACAAATGAAGGAGCCAGAAGGGGGAAAGGTGCCTTCTTATAAGAGAATACAATGTGATGTAGGTAAGTGGGTGGGGATATAAGACACACAGAGAGATGACGGGTCATTCAGTGAACAGGTGTCAGTCAGTGAAGAAGGAAGCACAAAGAAAAGAAAGAAAGAATGAGAGAAGAGAAAGAAAAGTAGCAACAGGAGGAGAAAGGAGAGGAGGAGGAGGGGAAGGAGAAAGGAGGGAAATACAGAGTATAGATCAAGTTTTTTTTTTTTTTTCTAAAGAGCAACACCTAAGAGAAAGACCTGGGAAACGACAGTATGCTAGGATGGATGTATAGATCTGAGAATAATTCATTCTTGAAATTGTCTAGTCATACCTGTGAGAATGGAAGTAAAAGAGGATACTATAAAATCTATTGTTGAAAAGTGAATGACAGCACTTGATGGTGAGTAGCTCAAGAGCATCTTCCTGTTGTCACTTTGGAGATGATAATGATTTCAATTTACTTGTCTACTTATAAAGGCTTTGCTAAGTTCTGGAGTTTCACAGTTTAAAACAAACACAAATGAATAGATTGTCAGTGGTGTATTTTGATTGGATGAAAAATACATTTACTAGATTGTCAGAGGTGTATTTTGATTGGATGGAAATTATATTTACTAGATTGTCAGTTGTAGAATAATCATACTAGTTCCAATTACCGTCAAATTGGTAAGACAAGGCAGCAAGCAATCATAACTTAATACAAACCTGATTTGCTGCAAAGACTACTGCAAAATGGCTGGTTATTTATGAAACCTCAGAACATCATAGAAACCAAGCAGCTAATCAGGACTCAAGGAATGGAATAACCCAAATGCATGAGTGGACTATTCTGAATTCCCATAAGTACCAGTTGTCTTGACACTGGTTCAGTTGTGCTTGGTGAGTTGCTGTCGTTCAAACCAATAGTTGACTGACTGACTGACTGACTTCAATATCAGTGGTGTATTTTGATTGGATGGAAAATATAATTTATTAGATTGTCAGTGGTGTATTTTGATTGGATGGAAAATATAATTTATTAGATTGTCAGTGGTGTATTTTGATTGGATGGAAAATATAATTTACTAGATTGTCAGTGGTGTATTTTGATTGGATGGAAAATATATTTACTAGATTATCAGTGGTGTATTTTGATTGGATGGAAAATATAATTTACTAGATTATCAGTGGTGTATTTTGATTGGATGGAAAATATAATTTACTAGATTATCAGTGGTGTATTTTGATTGGATGGAAAATATAATTTACTAGATTATCAGTGGTGTACTTTGATTGGATGGAAAATATAATTTACTAGATTATCAGTGATGTATTTTGATTGGATGGAAAATATAATTTACTAGATTATCAGTGGTGTATTTTGATTGGATGGAAAATATAATTTACTAGATTATCAGTGGTGTATTTTGATTGGATGGAAAATATATATTACTAGATGACTTGTGAACCTGTAGGTTGGATGCTTTGTTTTCTACCATATCAACCCTTTTGAGGTCATTTAATGCTGAATCAAGTCATTTTGATTAAAAATGACTCGGGTTGCTTACAGTACCTACAATTGCTTAATTAAGTATTGAGTATAATAATGATCAAACTTTTTTTTTTCAATGATCACGATTTTTCTAATGAGATATATAGGCATGCAAAAACAATGATGTCATGTTTTTTTAATGAGATCTTCAAATGTTCTTCAGCGCCTATTTGATCAACAGTCAAGCTGTTAAAAATGATTTCCCAGGTTGGATCATTACTATACTCTGATACATAGGGAACGCCTGAGGAAGGCCAGAGGATACAGAGGCTGAAATTTTGTGTTAATACATACCACTATAAAAATTGAAACAACTGTCCAAAAAATCAACATTATTCACATCAAGCTTCATCTAAAAAATGCAAACTAATAAATAATTGTTGAAGTGAGTTAGTGTACTGTTGGTTTGAACAACAGCAACTAGCTAAGCACAACTGAACCAGTGCCAAGACATTTGGTACTTATGGGAATCAAGAATAGTCCATTCTTGCATTTTGGTGATTCCATTCCCTGAGTCCTGATTGGCTGCTTGGTTTCTATGATGTTATGAGGCTTCATAAATAACCTGGCATAGGGCTGGTTTAGCTCAGTCGGTAGAGCGTTCAGCTAGAAACCACAAGGTTCCTAGTTTGATACCGGTCCTCGCCAACTCAGCGTATGAGTAGCACAGGGGTCTGTGCGGTAAAGTGAGGAGCTGGTGGTAGGTGTGGCACTCCACCTCAGATGCCAAAAAACAATCTCCTTGGTCTAGCGCTAGTGAAAAAGGGATAGACTCCCTCGCTGATTGGCTGATACCGATGACTTTACCTTTACCTTATAGCAGCAAGATAAATTTGTATTCATTTATGACTACTTGCTGCCTTGTCTTACTAATTCGACGGTAACTGGGACTAGTATGATTATTCTACAATAATAAATAAATAATAATGCTTTAGGTAAAAACTTGCTTTATCAAATAGTGTATTTATGCTCCCTGTATCTGTCCTATTTTCTGTGGGAATTAATTGAAGGTTTTATTTTTGGTGCATCTTCCCTCGTCTGAGTTAGCAAATCAGTTTACACATGTTATCAATAATGATTTTGATCCTTACTGGATTTATGCTTTCTAGTTACGATTAGTGAATTTCTCTGATTGACTGTTCATGTGCACATTTATTCTGTCACTCCTCATACATCAATACCTGTATGGACGGGATAACGAGAAGAGTTAAACAAAATACCTGGATTACAGGTGTATTAGCTTTTTTATAAAAATAGAGTTGAAAAAAAAACAAAAAACAAAACAAAAACCAAGCTTCATCCTTCAGATTGTTTCCACATAAAGAAATCTCAGACCATATGACATTTAGGCACCCCTTTTGCGATCTCGTTTCATAAGGACATTTTTTTTCAATTACAGCGTCAAAATCTGGTTAGGGGCTAGGGTTAGTTTTATAATTAAAAAAAAAAAAAACTCTAAAAATCATTGTTAACAAACAACCGGATTTTGACTGTGTAAATGAAAAAAAATGTCCTTATGAAATGAGATTGCAAAAGGGGTGTCTAAAGGTCATATGGTCCGGAATCTCTTGCAAAGGTGTTTATGTATTTACCTAATCCCTTATCGTGAGCAGGATGTGACACAAGATCCTTTTTTTAAAAACCTGAGTGCAGCCAGTTCAAACTCAGAGTTTCACCTCTCCTAGATGTAGAATCAACATCATGCTAACCTTCACAGGAAGGCTGTGACAAGCATCCAGTCACCAGATAGAAAAGGAAGACAGGGTGTAACCGAATACACACTGCCAGAACACAGTCAAGTGTGTGGTATATATGGATAAAAGTATCCACACTAAACCACAATGAGAATCCTAGGAATTGACTTGGCCATGGTATTCCAAGTGGAATAGCCCAAGTCTGCATTCTGGGATCAAATGCAGTTGAATACGGGTTACTCAACAGAAATCACTACATGGCGCTGCAGACAGGATCATCAACACAAATCTCTACATTCTGTTTTTATTATAAAGAAAGAAAAGGAAGAAACGCAACACAGAAAAAATGAGAGAAAATGAGAGAGAGAGAGAGAGAGAGAGAGAGAGAGAGAGAGAGAGAGAGAGAGAGAGAGTGGTGAGTGCACAGAAGCAATAATGCTAATCTGTTTCAATTGAACATAATGAAAAGATGAAAAGAAGGAAAAAAAGAGTTTAAAACAAGATTATTATACTTTTTACACATTGAAATATATTGCAATAGCTCTTAAGTAAACATATAAAACATTGTAATAATTAAATTATCATACTGTGGTATAAAATGGTGCAACTGTTGAGGCACAGAAATGTTTAATAAAATCTCGGACAATGACATTTTTTTATTGCCAAAGATTATCTAGTCTGAAACGGATTCTTTTTTTTTTTGCTAAACAAGTCAATTTTTTTTTTTTTAATGCTGAATGTTTATTTCTATAAATTCCTTAGAAACCATTTCCCTAGTTTTTAAGTTTCTCCTCAGAGATCTAAACAAAGAATAAGTTGAGTACTTGTGCAAGCAAAAAAAAAAAAAAAGACCTGATTAAATATTAATACTCAGTAAACAACATCATGACAAACATTTGCACGAACATAATACCTTTCTACAAACAGTCATATTTAAATAGATTAAAAGAAACATCATTTTAAAGAGAGTCGGGTTACATTTATATATATATATATATATATATATATATATATATATATATATATAAATGTTGTTCTGGTTCCAACGGGAGAAAATTCAATATTTTATAAAAAAAGAAGGTCCGCAAAATGTATTTTGTTCTCAGAAATTTTTTTTTTTTAATTAAAAAAGAATTTAAAAAAAAAATTTCTGAGAATAAAATATATTTTGCGGACCTTCTTTTTTAATAAATATAATATATATATATATATATATATATATATTTTTTTTTTTTTGAGATATTTTTTTGTATCTGTATCTGTTTTTTGGAAGTATAAAAATCAGTTTTGGGCATTAGTGTGAATCATTGATGTGCTATATTATAATAATGTAGTTATTATGATATATTCATCTGTGAATAAATATCAGAAAAGTCGGTTGTTATTTTTGAGTTTCTTTTATTTAGTAGTAGTGGTGAATTTTCGGGATTGTAATTTCTCCCTTCTTCATGACTCTGAGGACAGTGGTGGTTTTCTGGCTGCTCTTTATATTTGTTATATCGCTGTCTTATCATTGTGAAACTTGTAACAACTAACCATTGTGGCCAATTTCACTGTTAAGTCCCCTTTTTCATATATATATATATATATATATATATATATATATATATATATGAGTATATGAGTATATATAAAAAGATATGAAAACACCACAAAATGCCGTTAAAGTGAAAACATTTTATAACTTTGCTGATATTGAACAATATTTCGATTTTATGAAAATCGTCATCAGAGCTTGTTTATATTCCGTGTTGTTAAGAGCGGAGCACAAAAGTCATATCTTTTAAGAGTACACTCTTAACAACACGGAGTATAAACAAGCTTTGATGATGATTTTCATAAAATCAAAATATTGTTCATTATCAGCTATGTTATAAAATGTTTTCCCTTTAACAGCATTTTGTGGTGTTTTCATATCTTTTTTATATACTCATACCGTCGGATTCATTTCCTTTCTTTTAACTTATATATATATATATATATATATATATATATAAATTTGCCTTTTTAAAGTGATATCAATATACACATAAGAAAAGCTATTGGTAGATTATTGATCATATTGAAATCTGATTTCATTGATGAAATAAAATAGGAATTTTTCCAAGCTGAAGCTGTTTTAATACTACTGTATGGCTGTACTACTTGGACTTAAAAAAAAGGGTTGAAGAAAAAGTTAGAGATTATATTAGATTAAAAGAAATATCATTTTAAATGGAATTTGATTACTTTATATAAAAAAATTGCCTTTTAAAAATGATGTCAATTTATGCATAGGAAAGTCTATTTTAGGTTATTGATCATATGTAAATCTGATCACTCTGAAAAAATAAAAAGGGAATTCTTCTAAGCTGTAGCCGTTTCAGTGCTACTGTATGGCTGTACCACTTGGACTTTAACAAAACCCTTATAGAAAAAGTGAGATGGGAGCTACACAAGGATGTTGCATGCTGTTTTGAATAGAACCTGGAAACAGCCCTCAACAAAACAGTAGCTGTACGGCCACTTACTTCCCATCTCACAAACCATCCAAGTAAGATATACTGAGCACTATTAGAGAAGTAATAAGAACTCCTAAGTGACATTCTCCAGTGGACTCCTACACATGGACATACCAGTATAAATAATATCCAATTTGATCATATAATGTACCACTAGAAATAAAAGAATCCTGTTATCTTTGATTTAGAAGAAAATTAACTTTTTATAAAAAATGTTAGGGATGTACTTATTTATGGGTGATACTGTAACTCTTCATAATATCCATTTTGATCATATAATGTTCCATAAGAAATAGTAAGATCTTGGTATATTTGATTTAGAAGAAAATTAACATTTTATAAAAAATCTAGTTGGGATATTCTAAGCTCTACTAACAGGGTAGGTGTTGGATTATTTTGTGATATAAGGTGTCCTGCAATACACCACCTAAATTTATAGATTGGGCGAGGTCATGTGGTTTATTCCTCCGCCAATCAACAGCCATAAACCTGACCAAATTAACTACTTAAACACTGATACTTCCATAGTCCATTTGCAATCATTGACAAGGAACTTACAATACTAAAGAGAATCAAATGATTCTTTATTAGGGATTTCCACTGGACAAATGCTCTTGCTTAAAGCCTAAAGGATGGCCCATAAAATTGTAACAGTAGGCTATACTAAATAGAAGTGTAAATTGCTTTTTTTGGATGATTCTAAATTTTTACAATATTTGCATATGTGCTAATTTCCAGAATAAACTTTAGGAACTTGATGGAATCAAACTGATTCCACACCCAACAACTGGACCTTGTTTGCATAGATTATTACTTAGATCATCAGTTATATAGAATTCAGACCTCACAGACAAGTTGAAGTGACAGTGACAATTCTTCTAGGCTGTATCAGTGCTGCTGTATGGCTGCACCACTTGGATCTTGACAAGGTATCTGGAAAATAGGCTAGATGGGAGCTGCTCAAGGATGCTGCATGTGTGATCTTGAACAAATCATGGAAGCAATATTTCTGGGAAAAGTTCTTGACTTAACCTCTCACCAAGCAATTTTGAATATAAACATTCTTCATGAACTCTTTCTTGGAATTTCTATTCAACTATGTCTAGTTAGAAATGATCTTGATAATCTGATAATCTATAAGACAATTCCACTTGGGAATCATTGTTTTTCTCATATTTATTTCCCACCTTTTCACTATGCATATGCAAAATAAATATTTAAAAAAAAAAAAAGAAACAAAGAAAAACTCTGAACACTTTTTTTTTTTTTTTTTACTGGACATTGGAAACAATTTTTTTCACATTCCCTGTAAATATTGTGTTAGTTGAAAAATTAGCTCTCAATGGGAAATGACATATGACACTTTTAAAAATGTATTTATTTTTAGATAGATACAGTTTTATAAAATTTTTCATACAATTCAATGGCAAACAGGTCTGCAGTACCTGTCTTCAATTAAACTATCTATTCAAGTTCTGTCCCTATGCCTGATTCACAGACTCCTGATATGACAGATGATGTAGTGACTGGTAGTAAACCAGTGGGGAGGAAGAAAATGCCCGAGCCTTAAAGAATCGCTCCCTTTCAATAAACCTGGTTTGAAAGTCATGCCACTTGCAACAACAGAATGGGCTTTCTCAGTGGAATGAGTTTGGGCAAGGGCAAGGATTGCAAGTCGGTCACCAAGCGCATGAATTTCAAGGCCAATTTTTAGGAGTAGGGAAGCTCTAGAACTCATTTACCATTGTTTTTCTCATATTTATTTCCCACCTTTTCACTATGCATATGCAAAATAAATTTTGAAAAAAAAAAAGTAAGAAAGAAAGAAAAACTCTGAACACATTTTTTTTTTTTTACTGGACATTGGAAACAATTTTTTTCACATTCCCTGTAAATACTGTATTAGTTGAAATGGGAAATGACATATGACACTTTTAAAAATGTATTTATTTTTAGATAGATACAGTTTTATAAAATTTTTCATACAATTCAATGACAAACAGGTCTGCAGTACCTATCTTCATTAAACTATCTATTCAAGTTCTGTTCCTATGCCTGATTCACAGTACCTGTCTTCAATTAAACTATCATGATATATTTTTACCAACTCCTCCACATGAGCAGGATGTGACACAAAATCATTTTTAAGCAGAGTTTAACAGGTCTGAATTAAGAGTTTTCTTTCTCCTAGATTGGTTACCTAAGAATATAGTCCACTCCTAGAAAAAATGTTAGAAAAGCTGAAGGGGGTTGGTGACAATTTTACTTTTTTCTGGATGATTAGACATGTCAATTTTCATATAGTTGTATTCATAAAAAATATATGAAACCCACCCTTCCAGAGTCGGGTGGTTTGGGGGTATTACATGCTGGTTCTGATCATGGGTAGATGATTGAATACACAAAAATCCACTGAAAAAGTAGATTGCTAATTTTAGAGAGAATTTCAATGTTTCTAAATAATTTCATTGTCATAAAGGTTGTCAGTGTCTAAGACAAAACATTTCTTTTTGTTTAATTATCTGAATTTGTGAGAATTCCGCTTTACATTTGGAGAATGTCTGAATTAATTAAGCTAAATGTCAAGTACCTGTGGATTATGCTTAGAATAATTACGCATTGTCTGTGACGTCTCAAGATTCATTTGTGATAATAAGGCATGAACTCATTGAAGTTAAGTAGAAAGTTATTTAGAGATTTACAATTGAGAGGAGATATTATAAATAATCTGGAGGGTTTTATTGATATCTACTTAGTAATAATTACTTCACTTTTCTCTTATAATCCTTTGTCACTCTCTCACACACACACACACATATATATATATATATATATATATATATATATATATATATATATATATATAAAGGGAGTCCACAAAGTCTATGTGCAATTTAAAATTTTTATAACTTTATTTGTATTCAAAATTCTTTGAAGTGCACACACACACACACACACACACACACACACACACACGTATATATATATATATATATATAATACGTGTGTGTGTGTGTGTGTGTATATATATATATATGAGAGAGAGAGAGAGAGAGAGAGAGAGAGAGAGAGAGAGAGAGAGAGAGATTATAAGAGAAAAGTGACATTTTTATTTCTAAGTAGATATCAATATATTCTTGACTTACAAGTTTAATTCTTTCCACTCATAACTCTATTTCCTCGTATATCAAATTAATTTTTATCATTGAAATAAAGTGAAATAACATCAATGCATTCTAGCCCCCACCAAAAAGACGAAAAAAAAAAACACCTGATTTTTTTTATTATGTCTAACAATTATTAAGAAAAATCATACTCTCTCTCTCTCTCTCTCTCTCTCTCTCTCTCTCTCTATCTATCTTTCTCTCTCTCTCTCCTCTCACACACACTCTCTCCCCCTCTCTCTCATTCATATATACACACACACCGTCTCTCTCTCACTATATATATATATATATATATTTACATACGCGCCCTTTCTCTCTCTCTCTTTCTCTCTCACACTCTCTCTCTCTCTCTCTCTCTCTCTCTCTCTCTCTCTCTCTCTCACACATGATTAAATAGAATGCAATGAATTATGTGTTGTAATATATTTTAATGTTATTTTTTTATAAATAATTTTTTCTTTGGTGTAATGAATTTGCTGTAAATGACTTTCTTGACCAATGGGATTCAAGCACAGCAACACTGGTGACTGCATGGGGGACTATGTTGAAAAATAAGTCTTCTTTGGTCACATTCCATGAGAGCATCTTGGTCAGCCTATGAACTTCTCAGCCAACTCTCATACTTTCAGAGATGATTTTTTTAGCCACTTCAGTCATGTTAAAGAAATCCTGTTAATCACATTTTTTGACTGAAGAGAATTTTAAACTCTTTCAGTTTATATCCTTTTCATAAAATATGAATGCTGCTAAAAACATGCAATGAGACAATTTATCCGAATTAAAAAAAAAAAAAAACTTCAGTAGTCGTCTCTTCTGGTGATTATCATAATCTTTGAAAGACAATTCAGAATTAGGACAAATGGCTGGACTGACAGTAAAAATATGGGTGATACAAAAAATTTCATTTGTGCACTTAAAACAGTTCAAGTTTGATTTGTTTTGTTTTACAGCATATCAACCTCAGTGGGTCATTTAATGCCGATAAACTTTTGAAATAAAGTCATTCTTAGGCTAGAGTCTTACCCCTCTACAGAGGTGCTGTCGGTGCATTCTAACCCACCAGCTGGTAGGGCAGTAAAAAAGTTAAAGAAATATTAAGTTATAGACTTTTTAAAAAAAGATTATTTAATACTATAGTATAATTAGTCATTGTGATAAGTACAACAAAACGCAGAATATGAGTAAAACTATTAAGCTTTACTAGCAGGACCTGTGGATATATCACAATATGATAATTTGATTATTACAATGTCTTTTATGTTTACTTAAGAGCTATTGCAAATAGTTCAATATTTAAAAAGTATAAATATTAAATCATAGATTTTTAAAAGAAGGATATTTAAAAACGAATCTAGTAGCATTCTCATTACCTGTCTGTTGTATATATATTTACCAACCTTCCGCATGAGCAGGATGTGGCACAATGTCAATTTCTTAAGCAGAGTTTAACAGGTTCTGAATTCAGAGTTTTCCATCTCCTAGACTGGTTACCTAGTTATGGTTAAAGAGAACAGTCTGCCCTACAATTTACCCATAGCTGGAGGGTGAGTAGTTAGATGCATACCTTTCCCAAGGATATTAGTGCTATGTGAAATGCAAACATCCTCACGCAGGATTTGAACTTGGGTAGATAAGTCCATTTCACATTGACTCTAACCATTACACCACGTGCCTCCACCTGTCTGTAGTATAAGTAGTCATAATGATAAGTAAAACTAAAGTCAGAATATAAGTAAAAGTATTAAGATTTTATTTAGTATTTATCCATATCACATATGTGTTTTATGATAGTCATTGTTTAAAATAAAAGACATCAGAAGCCAGAAAGTAAGGGCTGGCTCATATAAATAAAGTGGGAAGTTCAATCTCCCTTTCATACATTCCAGTCTCTCTCTTTACCCTCACATATATAAGGAGTAGTTAATCGAAATATATTGTGAGAGGAGGAAAATGACAAGCAGAATGTGGGGTAAGAGACAAGTCAGTTTTTGATTTAATTGCAAATTTTAGCAAAATGGTTTTCATGTTATTGTTTGTTTTAAAAAAAATTTAATTCACTTTGCAAACTCAGTTTTTTCCTGATCATAATTATCCACCCAGAGCTCAATGGGTGACCCGATGGGTCATGATTTTAGGTGTTGAATTATATATCTCTATTCTAAACGAAACTAAGCTTAGTAAATATCTTCACAAGTCTAATTATATATACTAGCAAATATATGCACCCTCCCGGTGCAAGTATTTAAGTTTTAATGTAATAAAATATTGTATTAAATTAGAAAGGCTAATGGAACTAAATAAGAATACAGATAAAAAGATTTGAAACAGAGGGAGTATAATAAAATATTTGAAACAGAAGGGGGTATAATCGAAAAATAGAACAACTGAAACTTACTCTTCCATCACTCTCGTCTTCCATTGTTATTTTTTCTAATTTAAGTATTTAGTTATAAGCGGAAGTAAAGAATAAAATGACAGTTATTTTATCTTGTTAATGGATTTCATTTATGATTCATTGAAGAGATTTTTGCTTATATTCATTAAAATAAAACCAAACAGTTAGAAATCAATAATACTAAGCACATATTTATTAAATTCGATTTTTTAATATTAATATGCAAATTAGCCTTCCCGTTCACACTGTAAACCGCTATTTTGTTGTATATATAAATATAATTGCATGTTGTCAGTATGGAGACATAGTTAACAGTAATAATAATGTAAGACAATTTTATTAATAATTGAGGTTTAGATAAAAATAAAATCATGGAGAATGTGATGTCAATAACTAAGAGAATTGTGCCTTGAGTAGGAATATAGTTTCGGTTACAGACAGAAAAACACACAATCTCAATTATAATAAGATGTTTAAAGTTTAGGATAATTAAATTTCATAAAAATTGAGTTTTTAAGTCTGTTTTATTTTTAATGCTCGCTGATAGTTGAGATTAAATAGATTCCCTCTTATTGCAACACTTGGCCATGATAGAGTAGATCTAAGTGCATATAGGAGGAAATGAATATGGTGACCAGAGTTCAAATCTAGCATTAGGCTGTTTGCATTCCACATAGTTCTAATAAGGAAAATTGATGGGGAGGCCTAATGTTGGTGTGGCGTTATTTTCGTATCTGCCTGGAGAGTTGTCTGCCCGTTTAGTTTCGCTGGTTCCCGCTAGGGGCCTTTGATATTTAAGCGGCTGATTTGAACGTCTCTCTCTCTCTTTCTTTGCCTGCCAACCTACGAGACACCACTATGGGTTAGACTCTGTCTACCCCCTTCTCGTTGGGGCTTCGGCCCTTAACACTGGCCACTCACTGCTAGTAAGCCTCTCTTATACGATATATGACTATCCTTTAGTCATGTATCCGTAACTACGTTTTTATATACATTTAGGTATCTCTTTGATACCTAAATATCTTGTATTTTACCATTCATGAATGTGTCATTATCTCTACTTTTGTATGTATGTTTATGTACACCTCTATGTATTATGTACCCTGTTAATTCTTGTGCTGTATATAAAATGTTTTGTCTATCAACCCTTGTCGGAGTTTTATCTGCAAGTATTATCACTTTAATCCTTACATTGGTATCAGCCAGAAAACAAGGGAGTCTATCTCCTTTCACTAGTGCTAGACCAAGGAGATTATTTAGGCATGTGATATGGAGTACCACATCTACCATCAGCTCCTCACTTTACTGCACAGATCCCTGTGCTACTCATACGCTGAGTTGTCGGAGGCCGGTATCAAACCAGGAACCTTGTGATTCCTAGTCAAACACTCTAACAACTGAGCTAAACCGACCCCTAAAGCAACAAAAATGAAGGACATTGTGAGTATCAAACTCAACTTTAACATGATGCATATATCTTTCATTTCCTAATAGATGTGAAAGAATGGAAAGAAGAAGAAGAAAGGACGTGAAGGAAGAGGAAAGGAAGAAGGAAAGAGAAGAAAAAGAGACAGAAGAAATAGAGGAGAAGGAAGAAGAGGAGAAAGAATGGAAAAAAGAAGAAATAGAAGAAGAAGAAAAAAGAAATAAAGGAAGAGAGAAAAGAAGAAAAATAGGAGTAGGAGGAAGAAGAAAAAGAAATAGAGAAGGAAGAAGGAAAAAGCAGAGAATAAGAAACAGATGAAAAAGAAAAAAATAGAGGAGGGACAAGGAAACTGTTGAAGAGCCAAAATTAAACCAATAAGTAATTAATTTGAAGGCAGAGAAATTTTAATAATGAGAATAGGGAATATATCAAGGAATTATCAAGTTGGCGGTTCTGGTAGTACGTAGAGATGAATGACCGTTTGGAATAATGGTGCCAAGTATGATAACAGAGGTTGTTAAACTTAGAGCAGAAGTACCTCAAGGATTGGATATTGCAATCTTGGACAATTCCTGGAGACCCTTGGGCTAGATGTGGCATCTCTCTGCCTTTCTCTTAGATAGTGAAATATTTCAAGTATATAGATGCATCTGTGGGAATGTGTGTTGTAATGTTTCTGTAATGTTATTTAAGCTTAAGATTCATAGATTGGAGTCAGTCATTCGCTCTAAAGTAAATGAAGCAAAAGTGCATTAACTTTCCTGAAATGAAATGAAATATTGCCTCATCTTATAAATGAATTAAATTTACATGCACATGTTACAACTATTATAAGATAGAGGTAATAGATGATTTCAATTCAATATTCTACTTAAAATAATTACTGCTTATGTGTGTGTGTGCATATATATATATGTATACAAGGTGTGTCTAAAAAGTATCAACATTTTTTGTACTTTTTGACACACCTTGTTTTCTGAAAAAAAAAACAACAAACATTCGATTCCGTGAATACAGCTTTAAACTTTGTACTTTTTTACTCACCCACTTTGTATTAAAAAAAATGAATGAATGGAACGTTATTTTTTTTCACAATACAAGGTGTGTCAAAAAGTACAAAATCTCTTTCTCTCTCTCTCTCTCTCTCTATATATATATATATATATATATATGTGTGTGTATATAAGGTGTGTAAAAAACGTATCAAGATTTTTTGTACTTTTTGACACACTTTGTATTCTGAAAAAAAAACAACATTCGATTCTGTAAATGTAATCTTGTATTCCATAATGTTCCATTCATTCATACAAGGTGTATCAAAAAGTACAAAAAATCTCTCTCTCTCTCTCTCTCTCTCTCTCTCTCTCTTATATATATATATATATATATATATATACATATGCATACAAAGTGTGTCAAAAAAGTATCAAGATTTTTTGTACTTTTTGAAACACCTTATATTCTGAAAAAAAACCAAACATTCGATTCATTCTTCATTTCTATCTTGGTAAATACAGCTTTAAATTTGGTACTTTTTTGATTACTCACCTTGTATCCCCCCCCCAAAAAAAACGAATGAATGGAATGTTATTTTTTTTTCAGAATACAAGGTGTATCAAAAAGTACAAAAAATCTCTCTCTCTCTCTCTCTCTCTATATATATATATATATATACATATATATATATATGTGTGTATACAACATGTGTCAAAAATGTATCAAGATTTTTTGTACTTTTGACACACCTTGTATTCAAAAATAACATTTGATTCATTCTTCATTTCTATCTTCGTAAATACAGCTTTAAACTTGGTGCTTTTTTGACTCACCTTGTATTCAAAAAAAAAAATAAATCAATCAATTGAATATTATTTTTTTTCAGAATACAAGGTGTGTCAAAAAGTACAAAATCTCTATCTCTCTCTTTATATATATATATATTTACCAACTCCTCCCACAAGTAGGATGTGACACAAGGTCAATTTCATAAGCGGAGTTCAACAGGTTTGAATTCAGAGTTTTCCTTCTCCTAGACTGGTTGCCTAACCAAGGTTAAAGAGCTCAGACTGCCCTACTATTTATCCATAGCTGAAGGGAGGGTAGGATTCATACCTTTCCCAAGGGTATTAGCACCTGGTAAAATGCAAACAGCTTCGTTGAGGAATTGAACTCAGGACGACAGGTCCATTTCCTATGACTCTAACCATTAGACCACGCGCCTCCAATATATATATATATATATATATATATATATATATATATGTAAGTATAGATAAAAGGATATGAAAACACACAATGCTGTTAAAATGAAAATATTTTATAACTGTTACACTAATATATACATTATGTTGCTGACCGAGAAATGCGTAGCGGATGTGCTAATGAAACGATCACATGACTTATATGCTTTTTGGAACATCAATGTTTTCATTTTGAATTCAAATTATTTTCAGCTCCTCTCTCGATGAGTCCGGAATAAAAAACAAGCTCTGAAGATGATTTTTATAAATCGAAATATTGTTCAATATTAGCTATGAATATGATATAAAATATTTTCATTTTAACAGCATTGTGTGTTTTCATATCCTTTTATCTATACTTTTACCGTCGGATTCATTTCCTTACTCTTAACTTAGCAAATACCTATATATATATATATAAAATATATATATATATATATATATATATGTATATATATATATATGTGTGTGTGTGTATTTGCTAAGAACTAATCTGCAAAGGTCAATAGTAAAGGTGAAGATTAAATCCCATGATTATGTACCTGCTCCTCTTTCGGTATTCCTTTTGTCTTTGAAGAAAATAAAAGAACAAAGCTCTGTCATTTTATATGAAGCACATGGTTCTGAAGAAGAAGAAATTGTAAGACTGTTGTTAATTACTATGTCT
Source organism: Doryteuthis pealeii (assembly GCA_023376005.1). Taxonomy (NCBI): domain Eukaryota; kingdom Metazoa; phylum Mollusca; class Cephalopoda; order Myopsida; family Loliginidae; genus Doryteuthis; species Doryteuthis pealeii. The sequence goes on from CM042157.1 coordinate 73,487,735, forward strand.
ACATCTGTAAATAATTTAGCAACAATGCCGAACAACGTCTGATCAGATTTCTTAACATTGCTAAACAAATATGTACAACAATCATCATCATCAAGTTAGGCTAACAGCATAGATTTCCATGAGTCTTACTCTCTCTCTCAACACCCATCCCTATCGGTCATCGCTCATGGCAGTTTTTTCCACACAGCATCCAATATCCACACACAGATGATCAATGTAAGCTTTTGCTAGTTGGCTTACTCTGGTGTGTCCATGAGTAGCTGTCCATAGGAAAAACATCACTATCTAATTATAATAATCTATACACATGTATATGGTTTCAAGTAATTATTTTCATTTGATAATAGTCTGCACACAGTTATATGGTTTCTGTAGAATAATCATACTAATTCCAATTACTGTTGAATTTGTAAGACAAGGCAGCAAGTAGTCGTAACTTAATACAAATCTGTCTTGCTGCTAATACTACTGAAAAATGCCAGGTTATTTATGAAGTCTCATAACATCATAAAAACCAAGCAGCCAAATGTCTTTGGCATAAAATAACTCAACAATGACAAACGATAACACCGATAGACTTTATTCTACTTAGAATAATTGGTACACTTTACTAAGAGTTTATATTGTCTAGTATTTCCCAAAGGTGAGGTAATCATTAAGTAGGGAGGATAACTATCAATTACTTATTACACAAGGGTTGACATGTAAAATTCAATCAAGAAACCAACCTAGTATTATAACTATATATCTGCATTGAATTTGTTTTTTCATGCACTTGCTGAAAACATATTGTAATAAGTAATTGAGAGTTACTTCCCCTGTTTTATTATTACCACCCATTTGTGTAAATCTTTAACTTTCTGAAAGTATATAAACTCCCAAGAAACTATAACTGTATTCTAAGTAGAATAAAGCTTTTTCCTCTAAGCATTTTTTTTGAACCGGTAAACTAGCTTTTCTGCCATAAATATTAAATGAAGGGGAGCCCATACTAATAATCATTTTATTTTTACAAAAATGTTTAATTTTTGTTCATTCATTTTTTCATTGGGGTTTTTAATTGTACATATATATCATATATATCATCATTCCCCCCTCCGCCATGAATATGTAAATATGGGTTGGGTGTAGGATTTTCATAGAGTAAATGAGAATTTTTGGTGACTGTTGTGCGAATCGGTTTTATGGTGAAAGGAAAATTGTAGAACGAATTGGGTCACGAATGAGAATAGTTAAGTTAAAAAGATAGGATAGTGATGACCAGCCTCTTAATCCCTCACACTTTTAGGCCTTGTGCCGCATTTATGTGTTTAAGCATAATAAATATACTAAGTAGAATAAAGCTTTCTCAAGTCTGACATGTGTTCATTTATTATTACATGTGTTAGGAATTGTCTTCCCTTGGATCTGGAAGAGTTATCTTCCCTCTCGGTTCCTGGTTTGACCACCAGGGGTCTGTGATATTTAAGCGCCTTTTACAAACTCTCTCACTCTCTTTCTTCTCCAGGAACTCACACACATGGGTTAGACTTTTGTGTCTACACTCTTCTCGTGTGGGAGCTTGGGTCCCCATTACAATGCTAGTAAGTTCACTTCTATATGTACATTTAGGTAGCTCTTGTATACCTCCTTATTGTATTTCCATTCTTGAATGTGTCCTTTTATTATATCTTACACACATTTCTTGTATTGTAATAAATGTCTCCATGTGCTTTTATTAAAGTCCATTATTTTATGTTCAACACTCGTGTCGGAGTTGTTTGTTTCAACCAGTAATAATATATATATAACATTGAACCTTACACATGTATCTTTTCCCTTTTAGGATTAAACAATTAAACTGTTCAATAAATTATTAGTCACTGACTTCACATTGATAATTCTAGATTGTTAAATCCATTAATCTAAAACCAATACAACTGAATTACCAGTTGATCACATGGATTCTATAATGATAACCTTGACAAGCATAAACAACAATAGCCAAATTAGGAACTAACAACACAGTCATGTTTCAAAGTAACAGTGTTTTCTTACCTCCTATGAATAAAGAGCTAATAGTAATTTTTTTGTATTCTGTATTTTGTAGCATAAAAAAATGAAGGCAAACATAGTTTGAACTGTAATTAGTTTTGGAACTATTATTCCTTAATTTTTGTTTTTTTATCTTTGGAATTTTGGTGTATAGAATTTTGTGTGGTGAATAGAAATAAGAACCAAGAGTAATTCTTGCACTTCCCAAAGCTTTCTGCTATCTTTAGTGCAAAAAGAATGTTAATAGAAATAAGCTCTTTGTTTGGGTTTTAATTAAACACTGATAAAACAAAAGTATTGATATAATCACGACTCAGTGGTAAGTTAGCATAAATAAATCATAGAGACAAATAGATTAACTTTATATATATTATTATATATATATATATATATATCATGGTTTGGCTTTGTGAACAAAGATTAAGGGAAATATATATATATATATATATTATACACATATATACTTAAACAGTTGCTAGACTTAGCTTTCTCTTGCACAATCTAAATGTATCCAGTGTGAACCGAATTCATCATATTGATAATAGTTTATGTAAGCATACACACATATATATATATATATATATATATATATATATATATATATGTGTGTGTGTGTGGGGGGGGATTAAAAAAAACAGCAAAAAAACTCCCATGGGGCCTTGACTGGAAGAGCCCCTCTGCGCATGTCTGACAAAAAGGACTGACACCCTACTCCAAAAAAGATACTTCAGTCATTCGAACTGAAGCTGCAACTGAGTATGGTCCTTTTCTAGCCAGGGGCATGTCCCCTCACTACAGACAACTATGCCCCATTCAACAAAGCCTAAGTCAAAACTACCTCTTGCTCTCTTTACTTTCTCATTCCTTAAATTTCATTTCAGCCTACCAGCCCCAAAGAAGAAAGAACCAACTTTTATTAAGGACAAGATACCAGTGCAAACAAATATAACTTAGCCACATAAATGGTGACCCACATGCCGGACGTGGCAAGAAACCAACAATATTGGGGATTATAAATTAATATGAATGAGCTTAAACTACATAGAACAAACAACCAACCACTCCCAATAGTTCTCTGATTGGTTAATGGATGCGAACAGGTGGAGAATGAGTGAAAGAAAGTATGATGAGTTGGAAGTCTGGGCTGTGGTTTTGAAGAGAATAGACGTAAGATAAGTGCCTATTCTCCAAGGCATTTTTACTTGGGATAAAATAAATGAGCTCAGAAAAATCAAGAACATCTTGTGTTTGTTATTAAAAACTATCAACAGCACAAGACAAGATATCCCAAAAGATTCCTAAGAAATTTCCAGACTCAATAGAATATGTAATGCATAATAGTAGTAACTAGCAGGACCTTTGGATATACAACAGTATGATAATTTAATTATTACGTTTGATATGTTAACTTAAGAACTATTACAAATTGAGTCAATATGTAAAAAGTATAATAATCTTGATTTAACACTTTATCACTCATTTTTTTCCCTTCTTTTCATCTTTTAATTATGTTCAATTGAAAAAAATTAGCATTATTGTTTCTGTGTATCTTACTCCTAGTCTCTTTCTTTCTTATATTTTTTCTGTGGCATGTCATTTTCTTCTTTATTATAAACTAGCAGTGGCTACCCGGCGTCACCTGGGTAGAGGGGGATTTTTTAAAATTAGTCCCACAGATCCATTATTACTGAATTGTGAGTTGAATCCTCGTGGGATGCCCCATTTAAATCCTTATGTAAAAAAATAGACCTTGCATTAATCCAGTTACTCTGAAAAGAAATGTTAATGTCTACTATCTAAAATATCAAATGAAAAAAAAACCCATGCAGTTATTTAAATTTTATTTTTTAATTATCTTCACGAATATAAATCAAATCTCTATTATTTTTGCTCAAAAACCAAGCCCTGGTGATATTTAATTTGTGTATATATATTTACTTTGTCATTAATTGTTTTATTTTCAAAGTTCCTCCGGACATACACATACACACAACTGTCCTTTATATATGTATAGATAGAAGGACATACATACATGCAACTGCCCTTTATATATGTATAGATAGAAGTACATACATACACACAACTGCCCTTTATATATGTATATATAGAAGGACATACATACACACAACTGCCCTTTATATATGTATAGATAGACGGACATACATACACGTAACTGCCCTTTATATATGTATATATTTACTCTGGACATACATACACACACTACTTCGGTCTAGAACATCAGAGCCCAACTCAGTCAAGAGAATAATTGAACAGTAAGGAGATAAGTATAGAATTATTACTATTATTTTATCACTCTTTCAACTCAAAGACATACCTCCCACCTTCTCACTGCTACTAGCACCTGTACAGCAGCATTTTTAAATCTAGGAGATCATTCTGTCAGACAGTGGACAAACCATCTTTAGTTTAAAAGCCACTATAAAACTACAAGATACAAACTAACTTTGCTTGAAGTACGAGGCACAGTTACCTAAAAATAGTATTCATAGAAAATTTATTCCAGAGCCCCAAAGCAGACATGTCCCCACACAGTATGCATGAACATACATCTCATCATATTTACATATGTTTATGTAAATAGGTCTAAATATATCTGTCTACTCATATATAAATATACAAAAATGTACATATATCATACGTACTTTTAGGTAGAAAGTAGAAAGTAGAAAAACAAAGTATTCCAAAAAAGGTGAATTTATTCTAGATAGTGATGTTTTGGTTTTGGTTTTTATCAAACCCTCATCGGGACATAAAGATGCCAGATAGTGGACAAACCATTTTTAAATAAAAAAGAATTAAAAGCCTCTATAAAACTACTGTAGAATAAACATCATACTCCCCTTCACGGGAAAACTGTTACTAGCATCCAGTAACCAGACAACAAAAAATTGGTACCTGTGAGGGAATATCCCATTGGATTTTGAATCTAATGGGATATTCCCTCACAGGTTCGAATCCTGTTTGCAATGCTATATTGAAGTCAGTCAGTATACTGTTGGTTTGAACAAGTGCAACTGGCTAAGCACAACTGCCAGTGCCCCAAGATAGCTGGTATTCATGGAAGTCAAGAATAGTCCATTCATGTATTTGGGTGATTCCATTCCTTGAGTCCTGATTGGCTGCTTGGTTTCTATGATGTTATGAGGCTTCATAAATACCCTGGCATTTTGCAGTAGTATTGCGACAAGATTAGATTCTTATTCAGTTATGACTACTTGTTGCCTTGTTTTACTAGGTTTGGTTAGTTTTGTTTTATGGCATATTAACCTCAGTGGGTTATTTGATGCAATAAAGTTTTGAAATAAAGTAATTTTTAATGGATACTCAATGTTTTTTATTTTATAAACACACGTTTTTCTATTTGACCCATAGATGGGATCCTAACAGGTACTACCACTCCGGGTCAGAGTGGACCAGGGAGCAATGGTGATGAAGCGGTAAATACTTAAATATTGCTCTCTCGATTTAAAAAAATACCGATTAATTATAGAATAGCATATATTCCCAGCAGAATCAAAGAATCAAGTATTCTTCTATTCTACATGTGTAATGCATTATAAGAGAAATCTAGAATCCTAGTTGAATAACATATTCTATTCTTGTTCATGTTTTCTAAGAATTGTTTTTTTTTCATATTTTTGTTTTTCTTCATTAGAAACTGTTTATAAATACATATGAGGTCAATGGTTACCATAGCAACACAGTAAAGCTTAATTTTTTTTCTTTTTTTTTTTTTTTTTTCTTTTAGTTTAGAAAAAAAAAAAAACCCAAAAAACAAGTGAGTAAATTGTAAATTTCAAAACCCTGAGACTGACAGCTCAGCGACTGGGACTCAACAGATTTATTCAATTATTTATTCACCGGAAGAACAGGTGTGCGCAATGTTACTATTCTCACGATGGGAGGGAGTAAGTCCCCCATGGCATAGTTGCTAATATGCTGGAGTGTGACATCATAGTAAGTGAGTTCAAACTCCAGTCGTACTATTACATTCACTTTTGGCCTAATGCCCATGTGAAAGATATGAACCCCTCATTTCCCCCAGCTTAGGGTTTAAATAGCACCACTACTGTTCTTCTACAAGGATGGCTTTAGCATTATATAAACCATGAAGGTCAAGGAATGTCATGATACATATGTATTGATAATATAGTTTGCCATACTGATAGTAATCAATATATATATATATATATATATATATCTTTGAAAGGAAGGAAAAACTCAGCACCTTTATTCCATAATAAATTTATTTCGACCAAAATTGGGGCCTTTATAATTCTAAGTTGATTTAACAAAGCTCCCCAAATCAAGTCTCATGAAATGGATAATCATCAATAATTTGAATTGCATAACAGAAAATTTTTTCTTAATGTAGAATCATTTCCCCCTCCTGAAAAAAAAAAATTAACAAAATGTATACATTATAAGTATTGAGTTTTTCCTTCCTTTCAAAGATAAATATTGCTCTGTATATAATCTAAAAAGATTATTATACTTTGAGCTGTCTGTAGTGATTTAAAGATTCTCTGTATTTGTACATACTGGATCATACAATAATAATACAGTGAGTCTTAGAAATTACATATAAATCATCCCTTACTACCAAGTTTTGGATACCTCACATCTATCTATCTCTCTCTCTCTCTCTCTCTCTCTATATATATATATATATATATATATATATATATATATATATATATATATATATGTAGTAAAAATTAGAGGGAGAAATGTGGACAAAGGAACAAAACACAGATAAGTTATGTAGATGATATATTTCCCTATGCATTGAGCTTGGCTTTCATCAGTCGTTTATTTGAAGCCAAGCTCAATGCACGGCGAAATATATCTCCAACATATACTTGTCTGAGTTTTGTTCCTTTGTCCCCATTTCCCATTCTAATCTTTACTATATTCTGTCAAATTTACTCCAATCCTCTTATCCTCATATATATATAAGTATATTTTGGCAGCATTTTTTCTTTTAAGCATGTGCTGTTTAACTCAATGGACAATTCTTGTCTGACAAGTTTTTTTCAACCCTTTCTAATCGTCTGGCCATCTTTTTAATATCAGGTGGAAACTGGTGTATGAATCCACCAAAGGTTCTAACACAAGTACTTTCTGCACTACTTACTGCCATCATCAGGTGTGGAAATGGTGATGTTCCTACTGCTATTGTTTGTTTAAAAAGAAATAATGGAAACATCTCACCAGTTCCAGTTCTGATGTTAAAAAGATGACCTGACAATTAGAAAGGATTGAAAAAAAAAACCTTGTTAGATAAGAATGGTCTGTTGAGTTCAACATATACCATATCTGATTCGATATATATGATATACAGGAGTTGATACATACATTCACCAAAAACTGTCTGAGTTCGAAATTGATATTATACCTTCCTTGATTTGTCACTTCCAAACATCATTATTGGTAAATTGGTAAATCCTCTAGATGACATCCAATATCTCTGCAGAGCTGATGAATGTATGTATTTACCAACTACTCCGAATGAGCAGGATATCACATCATCAATTTATTTAGCCGATTTAACAGATTTGAATTCAGAGTTTTCCTTCTACTGGACTCGTTGCCATATAAAGGTTAAAGAGTCCAGTCTACCCTGCTATTTACTCATAGATGGAGGGTGAATAGTTAGATTCATACCTTTCCCAAGGCTATTAGTGCTATGTGAAATGCAAACACCCTTGTCTAGGATTTGAACTTGTGTCATTGTGTCTATTTACTACGATGGTAAATATCCCCATGAACACCTGCATCAAGAATGTAAGGTTTTGCTGGTCAGCCAATAATGGTGTGTCCAAATGTAGGAGTTCATTGCTTATGAGCTGGTCTGTGTTCATATCAGTTACCATAGTGATGACTGATAAATTCTTACCTGCTACTAGTACCATGTAAACTAGTACTAACTGTTCCCTGCTCGGGTAGTCTGCAACTAAACTGGCACCTCCATCACGCACACCTTGGTTTGTCTGGTGAGGTGGTTGTGCGGACACCCAGCACCAAAAAGAAAAAAGGAGCTGTCAAAGGGCTGATGAGCTCCAGGGGAGCCAGGGCCATCCGCACCAATATTAGTAGGATTGGGGTACTTACTACTTACATAAAATCTCAAATGAGGTAGATGGGGTTTCTTAGCCTTGGACAGCAATCCATTTAGACAAGGAAAGGTCTGTTATGAAAACCTCAGCTGCCTAGTGGCTATACCTCATTCCAAGGAAAGGCTAGGGGAGTAAACTCCGAAATCAAATCCAGAGCTGGAGTTCCTAAGATGATGCTTAACTTCAGCAGTACCCAGTGTGGAGAGGGGGACCTGCTGCTTGGGTGACAGCTCATCCTCCATATCAACCCGCCCAAGCTACATGGTTCCACATTTTTTTAGACATTATGCCATCATCTCTAGTAGACAGATGGATGCCAACGATATATATGAAGAGTGTAGTTGAATAGTGAAAGTCAAAAAGTTTGATTTGATGTCGTCTTGTGATAGGAGGTATCAAGGGAGTGTGTAAAAAGAGAGATGAATCTCTTAGATGATGACAAAGGACATTCAGATTCTGCCATTATTTCAAAGACTAGAGAGAGAGAGAGAGAGAGAGAGAGAGAGAGAGAGAGAGAGAGAGAGAGAGAGAGAGAGAGAGAGGAGAGAGGAGAGAGATGGAAAGGTGGAGAGAGAGAGAGAGAGAGAGAGAGAGAGAGAGAGAGAGAGAGAGAGAGAGAAAGAAAGAGAAGAAAACAAGAGATAAAAACTTTTTCAATTTGAAAAGTATTAATTTGAAAAGACATTTATTAGTATTATCTGTGTTATTTGGACTATTGTTATCTGTACAATATTTCGGCCGATGTACCCTCTAGCCTTCTTCAGGTATTTCTTCTCGGACTCGGGAACCTTCTTGTCGTAATTGGGAGCCATCACGAAACTTTGAACCTAACCCTTTATTCAGTCTATGGGGGTATCCTGTTCTCATTCCGCTAACCATAGCTGGGGTAGAGGTGTTAAGCTGTGTTAATTATCATTCTATGCTACTGCTGCCCTTGGCCAGGATTGAACCTACAGTCCAGAGATAACTGTCACTTAGAACTGTCTTAACCTAACTCCTTTATCCACAAGGCCATGTGTCCAATTGGATGTTGTACAGATAACAATGAGGACAATAGTCCGAATAACACAGATAATAATAATCTCAAACATTCAGAGAAAGACATTTATTGCCTTTCATTTCTGACTTTTCTTCCACACAGTCACAATGAAAACAAGCAAGTAACCCTTCCCTTGAAATGGACGTGGATTGTCTCTTTACAGAATGGCAATGTATACTGATAATCTTTCTCTGTTTCTTCTTGAAATTCAAAGTCTTAACCGTGTAATGTTAAGTCCCCCAAGGCAAAATTAATCTCCGTCACCCCAAAATCTTTCCCCTGCTCACCATGGCACACGTCTTAAGTAAATTAAATTTACTCTACCCGAGGCTTTGCTAATATTTCTTGTTCTTTTTCAATTCCTTATGTATGTAATAGATTTATATGTAAATTCTCTTGCAGCTTGGTGTCTATCCATTTTGTAATTAAATGTATTTTTGTATTTAACCTATGTTTTTCATTTGTTTCTTTTTTGTGTTTGATATGACACGTTTTTCCAATTATAACACACATACACACAAAAAACCCCAAAAACAATTGCATAAACTGTTGCACACAAATACATAATATTATAGGGAAGATCTTATGTTTGTTAAATACAATGCTCACAGAGAATTTTGTTAAGTTTTGCAAAATCAACACTGATAATCTCTTTATGTCATACAATGGTTATATAGGAATTTGAGGTAGCAACCATTATGCATGTACAGAAGAAAGAAAGAAAACCTTTTGTAGAGAAGAATGAAATAGAATGGAAAAAGGTTGTATGGAAGAATGAAAGATGTTGTGAGAAAAAAGAAAGAAAAATGTCATATTAGAAAGAAAGAAAAAAAAGAAAATGTCATATGTAAGAAAGAAAAAAAGAAAGTAAAAGAAAGAAAGAAAAATGTCATATGTAAGAAAAGAAAGAAAGAGAAAATGTCATATGTAAGAAAGAAAGAAAGAAAAATGTCAAAGAAAGAAAGAAGAAAATGTCATATGTAAAAAAAGAAAAAAAGAAAAATGTCATATGTAAGAAGAAAGAATGAAAAATGTCATATGTAAGAAAGATAGATATATAGAAAGAAAAATAATGTTGTAAGAAAAAAGAAAAAATGTATGTAAAAAGAAAAAGAAAATTGTCTTAAGAAAAAACTAAAGAACAAAAAATATCATAGAAAGAAAAAAAGAAAGAAAGAAAAAAGCTTTGTAGGGAAAATGAAAGAAAGCAAAAGAGGTTGTATGTAAGAAAGACAGAAAAGGGATGTCATTGAGCATTAAAATTGTGCATACACTTTAACATGTTTATAATAAGGAAAAGTACAAAAATTTAGTTATTGATTTTTACTGATTAAATGATATAATTCAATAATTAAAAGTTCTTCATAAGCACATCCTAGCCTTTAGAAAAAAAAATGTTTCAAACCACTCACAAGATTAGGGTTATATTTTTTAGAATAACATTTTAAATGTAAATAAAAATAAAAAACAATTCCTAAAACAAACAAATATTATTATATGTAAATTCTTAGCTTCTTTTATTGTTGAAATGAATTTCTATTCCTCCTCTCTTCTTTCTAAAGTCCTTTTAGTATGGTCATGGACCCTGTATTTCAGCTAGTATATATATATATATATATATATATGGAGGTGCATAGTGTAATTGTTAGAGTCATGGGAAATGGACTCGTCGACCTGAGTTCAAATCCTGGACAAGGCTGTTTGCATTTCACATAGTGCTAATACTCTTGAGAAAGGTATACGTACAATTACTCTCCCTCCAGCTATGGGTAAATAGCAGGGCAGACTGGGCTCTTAATCTTGGCTAGGTAACCAGTCTAGGAGAAGAAAACTTTGAATTCAAACCTGTTAAACTTTGCTTTAGAAATTGACTGTGTGTCACATCCTACTCATGCGAAGGAGTTGGTAAATGCATATATATATATATATATATATATATATATATATATTTATCATTTATCAAAGAGTTACTACCATGTAATTTTTTTTGTTTTGTTTTTTGAAGTTAGTGCTTCAATCAGGCAAATATATATTTCATTAGCTACATAGATTTACTTAGTTCTCCTGAAGATGGTGTACTAAGAACACTGAAACCATGTTAGGGAAATAACTTTCCTACAACTATATAGTGGCCGGGTTAGCTCAGTCGATAGAGTGTTCGGCTAGAAACCACAAGGTTCCTAGTTCGATACCGGTCCTCGCCAACTCAGCGTATGAGTAGCACAGGGATCTGTGTGGTAAAGTAAGGAGCTGATGGTAGGTGTGGCGCTCCACCTCAGAGGCAAAAATAATCTCCTTGGTCTAGCGCAAGTGAAAAGGGGATAGACTCCCTCACTGATTGGCTGATACTGACTTTAGGCCGCCCCGAAGACTTTACTTTTTTCTTATATGTATATAAGCAGTTGCAAATCTATCTATTATCTACATGAACAGAAAAATTCCTTGTGTATGTGTTATCTAATTGGATATCTATAATATGTGACCCTTTCTTGCAACATACAATTTCCCTATACATGTTTTTCCCCCCTGAGTTACTTTAACTGACCTTATCTGTAACTGTAAAATTATCTACAAAACTAATTAGTGATTTACTTATTTGGATAAGAAACTTCATCTTTCTTGTTTTTGTTATCATATTATAATAGAGCTTCTGTCTTTCTGTCTGTAACCAAAACTATATTACTACTCAAGTCACAATTTCCTTAGTTATTTACGTCACATTCTCCATGAATTTATCTTTTATTTAAACCCTTTTATTGATAAAATTGTTTTACATTATTAATACTGCTGACCATATCTGATATTGACCACATACCCCACATGCACGTGTTAGGCACTAGGCCCTATTAATGTGGGACCACCCACGAACTGAAGCTCATGGGTGGCAGGTGCAAGAAATGCGTTAATCCAGTCAGCATTCCTCCTTAAGGGTGAACCTTAGGTACTGGGCAATAAACCCAGCACAGCCCCTTAAAATCAAGGGGCAGGTGTTGACTGGTGGATAGCCCCATGGGATCAACGTTGTTAGCTTTTATGGTTCAACTTAAAATTCTTCAAAGGACACATTGACCAAAATGCTGGGATAAAAATAACAGGAGATACAATCCTGGATAGTTTGTGAATCAATGGAAATAATCTTTTTTACAAAATCCCTGGAGGCATTTGAATAATCTATAAGTGAACGGAAGACTTATTACTTTTGAATCAGAATAGTTTGGATGATACTAAAGAAAAAAAAATCTTAGATTGTTTGTCAATCACATACAGTACTATTTTGATATATCACATGACTTCAGTGTGGCCTGATTTATCAGGCTGCGTCAAGCTGGGATCAAAATTTGACCAATCTTTCGTCAGTCAGAACCTCTAACCACCAAGCCATGAGCACACACACACACACACACACACACACACACACATATATATATGTATATATATTTCTCTCTCTCTCTCTATATATATATTTAAATTTTCAAAACATAAACTGTAAAAATTTCCATATTTTTCAAACCTGGAAATGCATTTAGACTTTAAAAAATTAATTTATTTCAAATCTTTTTCTTGTATTACTCATTTAAAAAAAAAAATTGACAATGTTGTGTCTTCAAGAAGAACTATTGTATGCATGCCCGGTATTTGGTTTTTATTTGTTTTATATCTAAAATTTTTTTTTTTTCTTCCAATATTTTTTCAACATATCAGTTGTATTAATTTCCATTTTTTTCACTTTATACATATACATTTTTTTCACTTTACATTATATATATTTTCATTCGCACATACACACGTACAAAATCCCGCGCTAGGATACAGTCTTAACATCACAACCAACACGCATTTTCAATGTCACGCACATTACAACATACACACACGTACAAACAAAAATAAACGCATTCACGCTCACACGAGAATACAGTTATTTAAAAAATAACATCATTTTCAAAAAAAAAAATTCATTTGGGAAGAAATGCCATAGGTGGACTGCTTCAGTTCAATTCTTTGGATAAAGAGGTATTACCTCGAAAATTCAAGAAAGAATAAAAATACAGGTCAACACACAACACCATTGTTACCGTATTATTATTTTTTTTATTTATTCTAAACTGCATTGTGATAGCCTTCTAAATCAACCTCCTAACCAATATATATATATATGAGAGAGTGAGAAAGACTGGAGCATATAGACAGACCAAGGACTTACAGACTACAGAGCCTATGAGGAGGGAACAAGGTTAAATTCCAACACAGAAGAAATCATACAAAAACAATCTACCTGTTTATCTCTGTCTGTACCTATTCCAATCTGTTTGTAATAATTTGCATTATTCTCTCTCTCTCTCTCTCTCTCTCTCTCTCTCTCTCACCCTCTCTTTAAGCCTTTTAGCATATCTCTTACTCATTCTATATTTGTCTGTTAATATCCATTTTACTGTGTTCCTATCTATCTATCCTTCTGCTTATTGATGAATGTATGAGTGTTGTTTTAAAAACGCACCATAAGTTTTTGAGAAAGATTCACTTTCGAGAGTGACTGGCCTTTTATTCATATCAAAGAAAGAATCTTCTATATATTAATACCATGTTCCTTAATTGTACGTCCATTATCATCTTGCTACATCCTCTGGTTAAAAATGAGACCATCCAAATTGACCAAGATGAAATGCAAAAATGTAAATCCTGATTATCTGGTGTTGCTTATCTCAGATTCTTATCTCTTATGAGTGTTGTCACCTCAGCTAAATAATGGACCATTTCATTTTTATTATAAAGAAAGAAAGGGAAGAAAAAGGAGATGCTACACAGAAAATATATAATAAGAAAGAAAGAGAGAGAGTAGATGAAAGATAGAGAGCAGGGGTGAGCGCAATGAAAGTGATAATGCTAATCTGTTTCAATCGAACATCATGAAAAGACGAAAAGAAGGAAAAAAGAAAAAAAATGAGTGAGAGAGAGTTAAATCAATATCATTTTACTTTTTGCATATTGAACTATTTTGTAATAGCTCTTAAGTAAACATATTAAACATTGTAATAATTAAATTAGGGCCAGTTTAGCTCAGTCAGTAGAGTGTTTGGCTGGGAACCTCAAAATTCCTTGTTTGATACCGGCCCTTGCCAACAGTGTATGAGTAGCATAGGGATCTGTGCAGTAAACTGATGGTAGGTGTGGTGCTCCGTCTTAGACACTAAAAACAATCTCCTTGGTCTAGCACTAGTGAAAAGGGGCTAGACTCCCTCACTGTCTGGCTGATACTTACTTTAGGCTACCCCAATGACTTTACTTTAACTTACTATGGTATATCCACAGATCCTGATAGTTATTAATAAACTAACAACAAAAAATAATTTCTCCAAGTGCAGAATATCATACATTCTTCTGAATAACTAGCCGCACAATTCCACTTTTTCAATGATCTATGAATAGAAAATCTCAGAAGGAGAAAGAAAACCAAGGATCTTGTCTAAGAACTGATTATGGTTGTTGCTGATTTGCTTCTTTCGACCCCCCCCCCCAGGTGATTACCCTCATCACAATGTTTTGTAATACTCACTTGTACATAAAAAGAAGAACAAAAACAACTTAACAAAAACATATGTCTTTCATTCCAACTGAAATTTAATACATTAAAACAGAAAATAAGACTAACAAAAAATTGTTTCTTATTTGTAACACCATGGTCTTGCTTTGAATACTAGAGTGTACCGGCCAAGCTATGACTGAAGTCCTTCACTCTAATGGCATGGTACCTCTATTTATACTAGGCACAAGTATTTAAATTTTAATATAATTAAGTATTGAGTGAAAAAAACTAAAGAATATTACACTTATTTTTACTTAATTGATTTCAATATAAAATTATACATAGAATTGCTTTTAATATGTTTGAGAATAAAACAATGAAATCAAAAATCAAAAATCAAAAACACCAAGTAATTATTTATTAAACCCATTAAAAAAAAACAATATGCTAATTATTCACACCATATACTATGTAAATCTTTATTTCTTAATGATACTAGCAAATATATGCACCCTCCGGGTGCAAGTATTTAAGTTTTAATGTAATAAAATATTGTATTAAATTAGAAATGCTAATGAAACTAAATAAGAATGCATATAAAAATATTTGAAACAGAGGGGGGTATAATAAAAAAATAGAACAACTGAAACTTACTCTTCCCTCACTCCCATCTTTCATTGCTAAATTTTCCTAATTTAACTATTTAGTTAAAATAGGAAGTAAAGAATAAAATTATAGTTATTTTTTCTTGTTAATGGATTTCTTTTAAGATTTATCCCTGAGATTTTAGATAATATTCATTAAGATAAAACCAAACAATTAGAAATCAGTAATACTAAGCACATATTTATTAAAATCCAATTCTTAATATCAATATGCAAATTAGCCTTCCCATTCACACTGTAAACTGCTGTTTTGTTGTATATATAAATACCATTGCATGGTATTAGTATGTAGATATTACCAACAGTATTAATAATGTAAAACAATTTTATTAATAATTGAGGTTTAGATAAAAATAAAATCCTGTAGAATATGATGTAAATAACTAAGGGAATTGTTACTTGAATAGTGATATAGTTTCGGTTACAGACAGAAAAACACACAATCTCCATTATAATAAGAAGATATAACACATAGACATTGTTAATAAATAAGATGCTAATTAAGGTTAAATAATGATTATTTAATAACTCATTGAGAATATAATGTAATAACAAAGGGAATTGTGCTATTGGTAGTGACATAGTTTTGGTTACAGACGGATAGACACACAATCTCCATTATTATAAAATATGCAGGTTTGCTATTTTCGTTTACTGGTGATCAGTGATCAAATTCCACTTTATTCATATATGACACACGTTATCAGTTTATGTAACTGATGTATAGAGTGGCTTTTGAGGTTTAGTTTGCTTTTTAAAAGATGTGTAGTTGAATCAAATCAACATAGGAAAAGACCTTTCATCAAACAGTCGAGAAAAATAAAAAAAAAAAAAAAATAAATAAAGAAGAGAAAAAAAGGCAACAAATAAGAAAGAAATTCTACAACTGTATCATGAAGTGTCCTTGTCTTTTTGTTCTTCTTAGTGTCACATCTCTATTGAGTAGTCATGAAACAGCCAAAAAATAATCGCACCAGTCACGAATAATTTACAGTGATGGCTTTTCTATTCTTATGCGTTAAGAGACAGACAGAGGGTGTGCAGGAAGAAGAGACAAAACTCAAAATAATAAACAAATAATAAAAAAAAATCAAAAAAAATGAAAAAAAAAAAAAAAATTAACAAAATAGCAAAGAATAAATTAAAATAAAAAAAAATAACCAAAATAAAAAGATAAAAGTGTGTAGAGAAAAAAAATATAACCAAATAAAAAGATAAAAATGTGTAGAGAAAAAAAAAAAAAAAAAAGAAGAAAATAAAAAAAATTAAAAAAAAATAAAAAAAATAAAAAAAAGAAATGATCTTTTTTTGAACTTTTGTGACTTTTGTGTTGGCAGATTCAATGAGTTAGAATTGTGTAGATGTCATTAAATACTTAAACTCTCGAACCGAATCACTTTTTCCAATTTAATCTTCGGATTGCATGCTTTTATTTCCAAGAATCAGGACAAATACAAAGTCTAAATGAAAAAGATTTAGAAAATTAAATATACAATACAGCCTCGACGTTTGCAGACTTGGAGTTTGTCATGAATAATTAAATAGGAATTTTTCGCATTTTGCGGCTTACTGTGGAAAATTTCAGACAGTGTGCATAGATTAGAAAATTTAAAGAACATTCTTAAAATCAAAATAATAAATCATAAATAAATAAAATGAATACAATAAATAAATAAAATTCAAATAATAAAATAAATAAAATAAAATCTAAATAATCATAAACAGATAAAATGTATGTATTATTAATCTATTTCATGATCCATGCTGTCAGCAGGACTTGATGATGATGATGATGATGATTAATCTATTTATTTTATTAACTTTAATTATTTTATAACATATTTATTTTATTTTAAGGAGGCATTCATAGTATAATGGTTATTATTGTAGAAAATGGACATGGTGACCGAGTTCAATACCAGACAAGCTGTTTGCATTTCACATACCTTGAGAAAGGTGTGAATCCAACTATTCTTCCTCCTACTATGGGTAAATAGTAGGGCAGACTGGGCTTTTTAACCTTAGTTTAGTAATGTCTTGAAGAAGGAAAACTTTGAATCATTGACATGGAGACCTGAGTTCAATTCCGGGACAAGGCTGTTTGCATTTCACATAGAGCTAATACCTTTGATAAAGGTATGAATCTCACTCTTTTCTCCCTCTAGCTATGGGTAAAATAGTAGGGTATACTGGGCTCTTTAATCCTGGTTTAGCAATCTGTTTTGAAGAAGGGAAATTCTGAATTCAAACCTGTAAGCATATAAACCTTTGTGTTATTTAATACTAAAGCCATCCTTGTAGAAGAACAGTAATGGTGGTATTTAACCCATAGGCTGGGGACAATGGGAGTGTTCATACCTTTCCCAAGGGTATAAGCCAAAAGTGAAGTAATAACATAGGACTAGCTCACTACAATGTTGCAGTCCAGCAAATTGAAATAGATCGCTAAGTAGGACTGAACCTATTCTAGTAGTGACCACCCCAAGTGGAGATTTAAGAGGTTTGAATTCAGAGTCTTTGTCTTTCTTTTCCTAGACTAGTTGCTTAACCAAGGTTAAAGAGCCCAGTTTGCTCTACTATGTATCCATAACTAGAGGGAGAATAGTAAGATTCATACCTTTCTGAAGAGTATTAGTGCTATATGAACTGTGGCTTTGTCCAGGATTTGAACTCAGGTTTGTAGAATAATCAAGCTAAGATCCAATTACCATCGAATTGGTAAGACACAGCAGCAAGCAGTCATAACTTAATACGATCCTGTCCTCTTGCAACTCTACTGCAGAATGACAGGATATTTATGAAACTCCACAACATCATAGAAGCAAATCAGAACTCAGGAATGGAAACACCCAAATACATGAATGGACTATTCTTGATTCCCATAAATACCAACTGTCTTGGATACTGGTTCAGTTGTGCTTAGCCAGTTGCTGTTGTTCAAACCAACAGTAGACTGACTGACTGACTGACCTCAATAGAGTGGAAGAGTCCATTTCCTATGACTCTAACCATTACACCACGTGCCTCCCTAACCTGTTAACCACTATACCATGGGGATACTCTCCTTCTAAAAGAAATGGATATTATAGTCTTTTGTAAAGCTGCTGCTGCTGCTAGACATTTAATATCCATAACTTGTTATTGAACATAATTTTTATCCTCTGGCTCTCTATCCTATATTTATTTTGATATCGAGACAAACATCTTTATGAGATATCCAGGGTTGCTCAAATGTATGTGCTTATAGTGTAATGGTTATCGTCATAGAAAATGCACACAATCACCAGAGTTCAAATCCTGGATGTTTGCATTTCATGATGAGCAACTAATTATATCTATGTATACCATCTAATAGGTTAGCTCAGTCGATAGAGCGTTCGGCTAGAAACCACAAGGTTCCTAGTTCGATACTGGTCCTTGCCAACTCAGCATATGAGTAGCACAGGCATCTGTGCAGTAAAGTAAGGAGCTGATGGTAGATGTGATGCTCCACCTCAGATGCTAAAAAAAAACAATCTCCTTAGTCTAGCACTATTGAAAAGGGGATAGACTCCCTCGCTGATTGGCTGATACTGACTTTAGGCCACCCGTCGACTTTACTTTATGCCATCTAAAATCTATTGACTGATTAGAATTTAATCTATAGAGCAATTAAAATAATTCATTTATCTTTTCCTATTATTTACAAAGAAGAAGGAAAGAGAAGATGTTTAAGTGAGAGAGAGGGATAGTATGTTGAAATGGTTTAGTTTGGTTTGTTTTATGGCATATCAACATCAGTAGGTCATTTAATGCCGATAAATTTTGAAATGAATTAATTCTTAATGGATACACAATTTTTTTTTTTATACCAATAGATGGGACCCTAACAGGTACTACCACTCCGTGTCAGAGTGGACCAGGGAGCAATGGTGATGAAGGGGTGCTCCACATTCCCCAAACCTCCAAAACTGGAACCTCACCATCAGATAGAGTTTAACGTCATTCCCAGGACATGTAGACCCTCAGCCACCACCTTCTAGCACCCATATGATAAAAATGAGCTGGGGCTTGCGATAAGAGCAATAGGGTTGGGGCAATCATATAGGTGCTAGGGCTTGATGTGACCAGCTGATTGATCGTAGGGGCCTCCCCAACTGCCAATCTAGCCCAAGAAAGGGCCAAAGTGGATTATTGCAAGTCATACATTAGTATGGCAACCAGTCTAGGAGAAGGAAAACTCTGAATTAAAATCTGTTAAACCCTGCTTGTGCCACATCCTGCTTGTGTAGAGAGGTTGGTAAATTCATACTTATATATAAAATACAATGTGACATAAATATATATATATATATGTAAGTTTGAAAATGAATAATATATATATATATATATATATATATATATATATATATATATGTGTGTGTGTGTGTGTAAGTTGAAAAATGGAAGTGAATCCAAAAATTATGTTTTATGATAGATGGAAAGAAAATGTTTCTCTATTATTATTATTTTACTTTATTTTGTATTTAAAATAATAGTAAATACAATGTATACAATGACAAACTCTTGGTCGAAACATGTGTCAGCATTCCAATAGATAATTTTTATCCATACAACATTTTCTTACCATTTATCTTTCAACATATATATTTATATATATATGTAATTATCAGTCAAGTAACCGGGTTTCTTCATCATCATCACCCCCTAAACTTGAAAGTCATCAGAGTGAGGGGCATGAAGAGACAGACAACCTTCTTCAGGCTGTTCTAGTAGCAGCTGTCAAGAAAAAATCTGGGAAGGTCATCCCTGTTCAGTCTTTGATATTGTCACCAGTGTTTGGTTTGTCACCCACGTTTCTGTCTTTGTTTCACGGTGTCTTGCAGGATATTTTTAGAGAAGGTGCTATGTCTGGCAATGTGTCTGAACCAAGTCAGATTTCATCATCTGACAGAAAAGGTTTTCGTTGGGGTGGGGAGTCCACAAGTGTCTTGATCAAGCCCCTCAAGTTATCTGTTCAACTTGCACTCCCTGTATGAGATGTGGAGCAGATTTCTCAGGCATTTAGTTTCAAGGTCCTCAATTCTTGATTTCAGTGTCTGCCTAGCAGTGTTTATGTCTGTACGAATAGCAGGGTGGATACCACCAGCGACAACCTGTTACACGACACAGGAATGAGAACTTCTTTTGTTTTTGTAACATAAGGAATTGCTTGACACCAATTTGCCTTGTGCTATAACAAAAGAATTTCTCATCACTCACTAGTAGGACAAGTTTGTTGTTATACTACAAAAAGGGGAGGTGTGTTTAGTGTAGTGGTTATCGTCATAGGAAAGGGAACTGGTTATCTAAATTCAAATTCTGGTTTGGTTTGGTTTGTTTTGTTGTACAGCATATCAACCTCGGTGGGTCAATTAATGCCGATAAAGTTTTGAAATAAAGTCATTCTTAATGGATAATCAAATTTTGTTTATAAACTCATATTTTTTAAATTTAATTCATAGATGGGGCTCTAACAGGTACTACCACTCCGGGTCAGAGTGGACCAGGGAGCAATGGTGATGAAGGGGTGCTCCACATTCCCCAAATCTCCAAAACTGGAACCTCACCATCAGATAGAGTTTAACATCATTCCCAGGATATGTAGACCCTCAGCCACTGCCTTCTAGCACCCATATGAAAAAAGGATTGGGGCTTGCCATAAGGGCAATAGGGTTGGGGCAATCTTATAGGTGCTAGGGCTTGATGTGACCATGTATACAAGGAAAAATTCTTGGTCAAAATTTGTGCCGGCACTTCAATAAATTTTCATCCATACAACATTTTCTTTCCATTTATCTTTCAACATATATATATATATATATATATATATATATATATATATATGTGTGTGTGTGTGTGTGTGTGTGTGTGTATATATATTCCATCAAATTTTGGCTTTTTCCATATAGTTTAATACAAAATGCAGACAAATCTTCTTACAATATCTATTTGGTTTTTGTATTGGTATTTTTAATCCTTGGTTCAAATTTCCTCAATGAAGCTGTATAAGTATGTTAAAATTAGTATTATTTGAGGAATTTATTTTTCTTTTCATTTTTATCTTTTTATTATTTCCTGTGTGATTCTAAAATTTAATAATATTCAACTTACCATTCATGTATCTACTTTTATATATATATATATACCTACACCTCCGCACGAGCAGGATGTGATACAAAGTCAATTTCTTATGCGGAGTTCAATAGGTTTGAATTCAGAGTTTTCCTTCTCCTAGACCAGTTGCCTAACCAAGGTTAAAGAGCCCAGTATGCCCTACTATTTATCCATAGCTGGAGGGAGAGTAAGATTCATACCTTTCCCAGGGGTATTAATGCTAAGTGAAATGCAATTACCACATCCAAGATTTGAACTTGGGGTGACGAGTCCATTTCCCATGACTTTAACCATTACACCACACGCTTATCTACTTTTATATAGACACACATGAATGCACATAAATGCATAAATCATATTTCCCATTGTAAATATAAATTGCCTTTCCCGCCTGATGTAATGAATATGTAAATACCTTGGTACCCCCTCACTATTATCTGATTGGACAGTGTCATCTATAAATATTCGACACTGTGGTGGTACAAGCACCTAAGCCTACTAATCTAAGCTTACTTGTCTACCAGTCAGAATA
Source organism: Doryteuthis pealeii (assembly GCA_023376005.1). Lineage (NCBI taxonomy): Eukaryota > Metazoa > Mollusca > Cephalopoda > Myopsida > Loliginidae > Doryteuthis > Doryteuthis pealeii. Next base: position 73,509,801 of record CM042157.1, read on the forward strand.
CCACCACGACTGTTCGGAAGATGTACTGCTATTCGACGCACCAGCTACTACTGCGATAATATACCAAATACCAACTTCATAATATATCCCTTAACCTGGATATATCACCACAACAAGCAGGATGTGACACAAGGTCAATTTTTTTAAGCAGGGTAAAGCTGGTTTGAATATAGTTTTCCTTTCTCCTAAACTGGTTGCCTAAGGCTAAAGAACTATCTGTTCTACTATTTTGAATTTAAATTTTTATATTTAATCTGTAACCAGTAGTATTATAATAGGACTCAAACTGTCCAGCATATATATACCCTATTTAATTGAAATAACAGCATATTTCAATTAGATAGGGTATATATTTTTTCTATTAATCATAATCTAATATAATACACACTCATGCTTGCGCACGTGCGTACACATTTCACCTAGCATAATCGAGTGAGCCGTTGCAGTGTTTTTTGTTTTTTTTAAATCTTGGAATGCTGCCTTTGTCAAAAAATTTTAATAGATTTTTTCTCTCTCACATTTGAAAATCAACTATAAAAAAACAGAGGCTTGCAGACTTCTTATCTTCAATGATAATTTATTTTTCCTCAAACTAATGAAAGCTCTGATGAAAATCTATAAAAACAAAGCAAAACAGTGCAGCGTAGGCGAAATAAACATCATTCGTTTATAAACTTGTGTTTTTCAATTTTTTGCAATATTACATAAATACATGTATTTACCCAACCCCTAAACATGAGCAGGATGCGACACAAGGTCATTTTTTTAAGCAGTTTAACAATTTTGAATTCAGGATTTTCCTTCTAGACCAGTTGCCATACCAAGGTTAAACAATCCAGTCTTCTCTTCTATTCACCCATAGCTGGAGGGAGTATAGCTGGATTCATAACTTTCTTAAGGATTTAGGTGTCCCATCATGGTATAATGGTTAGCAAGCTAGTCATGCAGATCCCTTATTACTGGAAATTTGATTCTTTCTAGATGCCCATTACTTGCAATTTTGTGTCACATCCTACTTGTGGTGAATGGATTGGGTAAATATCTACCTTTCCCCAAAATTAGATTAGTGCTATGTGAAATGCAAACAACCTCATCCAGGATTTGAACACGGATTTCTGTGTCCATTTCCTATCATGATAACCATTACACCACAAACATATGCACAAAGGGCATTTTGATACTGATCAAAATCCTGAAGAAATGCTTTTTTAAATGTTCATGTAATAAGATAATAAGAATTGTTGAGTTGACTCCAACTTAGAAAGGAAAGGGTTTTGTTCAAAATCAAATCAGCAGTCAAGTTACTTAGAGAGTGAGAAAGATATAGCTTATAATACCTTCTGCAGTTATACATGTGTCCTTATGGTGTGATGAGTAAATTACCTAAATCTATTAATAATGGAGATTCGCTTCCGGTTTTTGTCTGTAACAAAAATTATGTCACTGCTTACGTCACATTACCCAAAATCGTCATAACATAGAATAAATACACTCAAAATTTGAACATGCAACATTAGACAGTCCTCATTGTTTTTTAAAACAAGTTTTAATAAATACATGACTGGTATTATATATCTATATATAGTTTGTTTTATTTTAATACATATTTAAAGTTTACATTTCAAATTGTTTTATTCTTTAATCCTTTAATGAATTTGCTGATTTTACTTACTTAGGGTACAAACTCGCTGATATTGAATTTTTTACTCCCACCCCTCAGGCAATATGTTTCAAAAATCTATTTTTACATCGCCCGGAGTGCGTTTTTTTATTTTGTACTAGTCTTATTATAATGGAGATTGTGTGCTTTTCTGTCTGTAACCGAAACTATATTACTACTCATATCACTATTCCCTTAGTTATTGACATCACATTTTCCATGATTGTATTTTTATTTAAACCTCAATTATTAATAAAATTGTTTTACATTATTAATACTGTTAGCCATGTCTACATACTGACAACATGCAATTATATTTATATATACAACAAAATAGCGGTTTACAGTGTGAACGGGAAGGCTAATTTGCATATTGATATTAAAAATGTGATTTTATTAAATATGTGTTTAGTATTATTGATTTCTAACTGTTTGGTTTTATTTTAATGAATATAATCAAAAATCTCTTCAATGAATCTTAAATGAAATCCATTAACAAGAAAAAATAACTGTCATTTTATTCTTTACTTCCTCTTTTAACTAAATACTTAAATTAGAAAAAATAACAATGAAAGATGAGAGTGATGGAAGAGTAAGTTTCAGTTGTTCTATTTTTTATTATACTCCCTCTGTTTCAAATCTTTTTATCGGTATTCTTATTTAGCCTTTCTAATTTAATATCATATTTTATTACATTAAACTTAAATACTTGCACCCGGAGGGTGCATATATTTGCTAGTATATATAACTCCCATCAACTCCACCACCATAAAGAGACGAAAAAATGAATAATATCAGTTATGATGAATGTAAAGTGAGAAGAATGAAAAAATGGGAATGAAAAACAAGAAGAAATGAAAGAAAAATGAGTTTCTTTTCAAAGTTAATGAATGTTTCAATTTAGAAATTCATTTTTCAAAAATGAAATCTAATTCATCAGTTGAACAACGAAAAGAGTTTTTCTGAAAAATCTTTAAATTCAAAGTTGAGCAAAAGTTGTTAGTGGTCAAATTGTATTCAGAGATGAAGACACAATATGAGCGTTACAATGCTGTCAACTCTAATGAGTTGGTTGTCTTTAATTTAAACAGCACAGAATGTTTTCTCAGTGTTATTCAATCAAAACATGAGGCAATTTCAGTTGTTCATTCTTCTGCAAGTATTCAAATCTTTAGCTTTTGTTGTTCTAAACTATTAGGCTGTTTAGAAAATAATAGCCGATTTTATTACACATTTAAATGAAAAATCAGCCATTATTTCTTAAGTAACCTCATAAAAAGCAAATAAAAAGCTGTCAAGTTAGAATGACTGAAAAGATTTGACAGCAGCCAGTCATGTCTCCAACTTTATGATGTTAAAATGTTGAAGACCACTTTTGTAACTGAACTCTTGGCAAAGAATTCCTTTTTCTTTCTTTTTCATATAAGGTCAGTCTCTCTAGCACTGCTTTTACTTATACTCACACAAACATGTTATACGAGGGTATACTTAACAATTCATAGACTGACCAAAATACTCTCATAGAATGTGACCGAATGAGATTTATTTTTCAACATAGTCTCCCTTGCGGTCTCATGTAATGTGACCAAACTATTAGATTGTTTAGAAAATAATGGCCAATTTTATTACACATTTAAATGAAAAATCAGCCATTATTTCTTAAGCAACCTCATAAAAATCAAATAAAAGGCTGTCAAGGTTAGAATGACCAAACGTATTTGACAGCGGACAGTCATATCTCCAACTTTGTCATGTCAAAATGTTGAAGACCTCTTCGACAGCTGAGAATTTTTTTTTTCCTATAAGGTCAGTCTTCCTAGCGCTGCTTTGACGTATACTCATACAAACAAGTTATACAAGGGTAAGCTTACAAATTCGCAGACTGACCAAAATAAGTCGTCAGGGTGGCCTAATGTCAGTATCAGCCATCAGCAAGGGAATCTATCCCCTTTTCACTAGCGCGAGACCAACAAGATTGTTTTTGCATCTGAGGTCCTCACTTCACCGCACAGATACCAGTGCTACTCATACGCTGAGTTGGCGAAGAACTGGTATCGAACCAGGAACTTTGCGATTCCTTGTCAAATGCTCAAATGACCGAGCTAAACTGGCCCTATACTCTCATAGAATGTGACTTAATGAGGTTTATTTTCAACATGTGAGTTTCTGCTTATTTGGTTGTTGGCTGCACCACTGCAACCGATCTCCTTGTAAATTTAGCCGCTGGTATTTGTTTACAAAAGAAGGTTGGTACGGTGATGCATCCACAAACTTGGGGACAAAGCCCAAAGATATGTGAGTTTCTGTGTGTTTAACTTTTACTGAAAAACTAGTTACAGTAAATATTATGCATCAACCAAAGAGATTTTGATAGTATGAAGAATAATAGTGGAGTGAAATCTAAAAAGGGAACAAACTATTTGTCTGAATTTTTTAAATAATTTGTATTATTTGGATTTGACAAGTAATACCTGAAGAAGATAAAGATGCAGACAACAGATTGTTTATCCCTTTTTAATTAGATTGTTAATAAGTGAAGGAATTTTTTTTCTTGTTTTAATAATTTTTTGTGTTTGTTCAAAAAATAAATCAATAGATAAAAATGAAATAAAAAGTAGTCAAATTTTAAAATGAGAAATTCAATCAAAAATAAGTATAAAAACTTTGGTTAGGTTGAGAACTTTTCAGTACCCTCTTGTTATCTAAAAAAGTTGGTTTGGACAATTCTAAAAGATAGCAAGTAAAATAGAAAGAGATCATTTTTAATGCCCCTAATAAATTGAAGTCTTTGGCTTAGTACTGTTAGAGGTGAATAGACAAGAATCTCCATTCTTAAAATTTCTATTGTGTTGCATGAATCCTTCTCTTCTCCCAGCTATGGGTAAATAGTAGGGTAGACTGGGTTCTTTAGCCTTGGTAAGGCAACCAGTCTAGGAGAAGGAAAACTCTTAATTCAAACTTGTTAAACTCCACTCAAAAAAATGAGGACCATATGACCTTTAGTTATATATATATTAGACAGATGATTTTTTAGATTTTTTAAAATTATAAAACTAACCCCTAACCCTAACTGCTGAACAAACAACCGGATGTTGACGGTGTAAATGAAAAAAAAAATGTCCTTATGAAACGAGATCGCAAAAGGGGTGCCTAAAAGTCATATGGTCCAAAAATGAAATAAAAATCAGTAAAATTCTTGAAGAAACGTTTCTTTAATTCTTTTAAAACGAATACTTCAATAAAAAAAAAATATGAAAACCCACTTTGGTTAGTCTGAGAATTTTTCTGCCTTCTCTTGTTGTCTTAAAAAGATGCCAGAAAAATAATGCTCAATTGGCTAGAACTTGTTTTTACTGATTATTGTGACCAGTCATGGGTAACCAACAGGTAATTTGGCAAAGGAAATTTCCTCAAACCACTTTGGTAGCAGGTGTTACATCTGGTGAGATTCATGCAAATCAATTAAGTTTTTTTGTTTTTCGTGTTACCTAAGTTATTGGAAAAAGATCTCATTACTTATTCAAAAACTTTCCACTATTAAGAATAAGACAACATCAATGATTGTCTCTAAACATGATGTCTAATAATATGACTCAGCTGAATGAGAAGACTCAGCCCAATGGTTACTGCATGGAATGGATTCAGGAGTAGCGAGAGTTTTTGGAAATTTCTCAGGGGTCAAATACTGAGTGAGGGATCAAATCTTGAATCTCACTTTGTGCAAATACCCTTAGTAATGGCATCAAAACTCTTTCCCACTGCTAGTTATAGGTAAATAATAGGGCAAATTAGGCTCTTTAGCTTTTAGATTGCATTTACCCAAGCCCTCTGTTGAAGTAAGTTAGTGTACTGTTGGTTTGAGTAACAAGCTAAGTACAACTGAACCAGTACAAAAACAATTGGTACTCATGGAAATCCAGAATAGTCCACTCATGCATTTGGGTGATTCCATTCCTTGAGTCCTGATTGGCTGCTTGGTTTCTATGAGGTTATGAGGCTTCATAAATAACCTGTCATTTTGCAGTAGTATTTGCAGCAAGACAGATTCGTATTAAGTTATGACTACTTGCTGCCTTGTCTTACCAATTCGACAGTAATTGGAACTAGTATGATTATTCTACACCCTCCTCCAAGGGGGAGAGGTTAGATACAAGGTTAATTTTTAAGCAGAGTACAACTGGTTTAAATTCAGAGTTTTCCTTCCCCTTGATCAGTTATCATATCAAAGTTAAAGAGTCCAGTCTGCCCTACTATTTACCCATAGCTGAATTTGAACTTGTTAAATTTACCTTGTGTCACATCCTGCTTGTGTGTGTGGGTGTTAGGTAAATAACTATATAACAGTAGAGCTGTAAGGATTTAGATTTTTTTAAAACTTGAATAATATCACTGCAAATTTTAAAACATTAAAAGCTCAATAATTTCAATTTTTTGGACTCTTGTCCTCATCTTGATTGTGGTATGTATTGATACAAAGTTTCAGCTGTTGTATCCTCTGGCCTTCCTTGGGTGTTCCCTGTGTATCCGAGCATAGTAATGATCGAAATGATCCAAAAATGATTTCCCAAGTTCGATCATTACTATGCTCAGATACACAAGGAACACCTGAAAACTGGAGAATACAGTGGCTGAAACGTTGTGTTTATACATACCACAATAAAGATGAGGACAACAGTCTGAAAAATCAAAATTATTCCCATTAAGTCTCATCTCAAAAACAAAAACATAGACAAATAATTAAAAACTTAAAAAAAAAAGTTATTTTGGTCATTTGTTGTTGATTTATCTGTTCAAATTTGTGAGCAGAAAAACGAGAAGAGGTGAAAAAGAAGTGTTAGATGACTTTGTAGTGGACCAAAAGTTATCACTCTGAAAGCAAAATTAAAATGACGAAAATAAACACTTTGTGCAAGTTGATTGGTGCTGCTATAGAGAGAAAAATAGAAATATTAAAAATGATAATTTTCAACCAATCAGAGGCGTTTGCACCTAAAAAGAAGTTTATCAAAAAGACCCCTTTCTGGAGCCTATCTGAACCCTATATAAACGAAGGTTTTTTGGAGAACAAGAGATGAAGAACCAACTTGCCTGAATACTCCACGCACTTTATGTTAAAGAAATATGCCCATAAATGCATAAGGTATTATAAGCTATATCTTTCTATATCTCTAAATACCCTGGGTACTGATTTGACTTTGAACACAAAACTCTTTCTTTCTCAGTTTGAGACAACTCAACAACTCTACTTATTTTATTACATGAACATTAAAAAAAGCATTTCTGCAGGACTTCGATCAGTATTCTTGATTATTGCAATTTTTGTATCAATACACATTTTATTTGTTAAAAGTATGAGTTCTTTGTTTTTTTTTCCTTTATACATGTGTTCTTATAGTGTGATGAGTAAATTACCTAAATACATACACACTCAACAATTCTTATTATCTTATTACATGAACATTAAAAAAAGCATTTCTGCAGGACTTCGATCAGTATTCTTGGTTATTGTAATTTTTGTATCAATACACATTTTATTTGTTAAATGTATCTTTGTTTTTTTCTGCCTTTACACAAGTGTCCTTATAGTGTGATGAGTAAATTACCTAAATACGTACACACCATAAACTGGTAACCTCCGACGCATCCACTATAACTTTTAACAATGCTAACATTCACCAAGGAAGGTCAGAAAAAATATATTGGCTAAAAAGAAAGAAAGAAAAAAAAACTGTTTTCTGTATGGTGTGGTTTTCTTTGTTCTCAGAGGAGAGAAGACTGAAGTGCAAATCTTGTGTATGAATATGGAATCTTCTATGTTACATTAGTTGCTGATCGTATTATTGGGAATGAGTCAAACAGGTTGCTCGTATATTAACCATTATTTGCCAATTTTTCTTTCTTTTTTTTCTTAAACACAACAACAAAAATAACAAAGAGATGCCACTCTTTTCTTCTGGATTGTATTTCTGGAGAAGGCTGTAGAATGGATTGGGCAAAATAATAAAGTATAGTATTATTGGGAATGAGTCAAACAGGTTACTCATATATTAACCATTATTCTATTTGCCAATTTTTCTTCCTTTTTTTTTTTAAAACACAGCAACAAAAATAACAAAGAGATGCCACTCTTTTCTTCTGGATTGTATTTCTGGAGAAGGCTGTAGAATGGATTGGGCCAAATAGTAAAGTATAGTATTATTGGGAATGAGTCAAACAGATTACTCATATATTAACCATTATTCTATTTGCCAATTTTTCTTTCTTTTTTTTAAACACAACAACAAAAATAACAAGGAGATACCACTCTTTTCTTTTGGATTGTATATCTGGAGAAGGCTGTAGAATGGATTGGGCAAAATACTGATGATGGTAGTAAAGTAAGTGTAGGGACTAGAACTCTCCTGTGCCTTCGGGGACAGGATGTAGAAAAGGTAACATCCCTTGTCAGGTTGGGGAAAGAATTCTCTTTATGGTTTTGGGACCAACGTGTGAGCCTCGTAAACAAGCTCTTGTTTCAGTCTCTTGTGACTGAAGGAACTTTCCCCTCAGTGAGGGAGCAACAACTGTAGACCCAACCTGGCACCTCCCTCAATGAGGGAGATATATGAACTGTAAGTACTGCCCCTAAGTACTTTGTTATATTGACTGTTGTTGAGTTTATATGTGAATAAATAAAGGTTAAAAGTACATGTGCTTTCTATTTTGTCTTTACATTCTGTGAACATATCTTTTTCTTATAGACTGTAGGCAGTTATTCCTACATAAGTAAGTAAAGTCGTCGAAGTGGCCTAAAGTTGGTATCAGCCAATCAGCGAGGGAGTCTATCCCCTTTTCAATAGCGCTAGACCAAAGAGATTGTGTTTTGCGTCTGAGGTGGAGTGCCACACCTACCATCAGCTCCTTACTTTACTGCACAAATCCCTGTGCTACTCATACGCTGAGTTGGCCAAGGCTGGTATTGAACTAGGAACCTTGTGGTGTCTAGCCGAACACTCTACCTACTGAGCTAACCCAGCCCCTATCTATACATATAAAAAAGGCTGTTGTGTGTATGTATTTCCAGATGAAACTACAAAAATAAAACAATTAATGACAAAGTAAATATATAAACACATTAGATATCATCAGTCCTTGCTTTTTGAGCAAAAATAAAGAAGATTTGATTTATATTCGTGAAGATAATCAAAATATGAAATTTAAATAGTAACAGCATGTTTTTTTTTTCTTTTTGTTTTTTGTTTTTTGTTTTTTGCATTTGATATTTTAAATAGGAGACATTGATTTTTCGGACCATATGACCTTTAGGCACCCCTTTTTCAATCTTGTTTCATCAGGACATTTTTTTTAATTTACACTGTCAAAATCCGGTTGTTTGTTAGGGGTTAGGGTTAAGGGTTAGTTTTATAATTAAAAAAAAAAACTCTAAAAATCATCTGTTAAAGGGGGTGCCTAAAGGTCATATGGTCCGATTTTTCTTTTGTGCACTTTTTTCTGACACCCCCACTAGACCGGACATATGGATTTTAATGGGGCATCCAACTTGTGATTCAGTGATAATGAATCTGCAAGACTAACTTTTTTCCCCCTGCCCCACTTCTACCCAGGTGACGCCGGGTAGCCACTTCTAGTCTTATTATAATGAAGTCTTATTATAATGGGGATTCGGTATCTATCTCTCTGTAACCTAAACCCCGTCACAATATGTCGCAATAACCTCAGGAATTGCGTAAATTTATCAATGAGTATTTATAATCAAAATCATTAATGCCTATAATATAGAATAAATCTTATTTATTAATGATATCTCTATGAAAATCTATAATATATACTAATATTATACTAATAATAATTAGTTAATAATATGTTATAGTTGGATGTTGTGGTGTAATGGTTAGAGTTGTAGGAAATGGAGTTAAAATCCTGGATGAAGCTACATTTCACATAGTGCTAATACCCCTGGGAAAGGTATGAATCCACCTACCCTCCCTCCAGCTATGGGTAAATAGTAGGGCAGACTGGGCACTTAATACTATATAAAATAACCCTTGAAGAGTTGTCATACTTTTAAAATCAATCTTTTGGTTTTGATTAGGGAGTCAGAGAAGAGAAATATATGCAGTAAAAAAAATGTTATTGTTTTTTTATTGATTTTCTTTTCTGTATACAATCAAGTGAAAACCAGCTGCCAACTGATTGATTAAGAACTATTAAATAAACCATCCATCCATGACAAAAAGGACCACATGTGTCTATTTGTACAATCGTCTACCTGTGCACACATGCACAGTTCTCTGATCTAAGTCATATCATTGTCTATCAAAGTCTCTTAATGAAAGTGTACATTACTATGTACTAACTGAAGTACCTCCTCTATGCTGGGTAGTGTAGAATAATCATACTAGTTCCAATTACTATCGAATTGGTAAGACAAGGCAGCAAGAAGTCGTAACTTAATACGAATCTGTCTTGCTGCAAAACTACTGCAAAATGACAGGTTATTTATGAAGCCTCATAACATCATAGAAACCGAGCAGCCAATCAGGACTCAAGGAATGGAATCACCCAAATGCATGAGTGGACTATTCTGGATTCCCATGAGTACCGATTGTCTTGGCACTGGTTCAGTTGTGCTTAGCTTGTTGCTCAAACTAACAGTATGCTAACTCACTTCAACAGGTAGGTATTTACCCAACCCCTCTGTCATGGGTAGGATATGACTCAAGGAGAGTTGATCCTAAATTGTATCTGGCTATTGACCAAAATGAGAAGGTTGTGCAGAAATTGAGAGAATGAGGACATCAAATTCAGCGTATGGTATGGCATGGTCAGCCTTGTAAAATCAACATCGTACTCACCTTCACAGAAAGGCTATGACTACCGTCCAGTCACCAGACAAAAAAAAGAGACTGCAACCAAATACAGGTTCAGTACCAATTACCAGAACACAGTCTTTTGTTGGGTGTATATAGATGAAAGCATCCACACTACAACCAGCAGCCAATGAGAATCTCGGTAATGGACTTGGCTAAGGTACACAGTGGACCAACCTGCTATTTAAACCAATTACCAACTCTGGGTTCTCAGAACAGATTCATCTGGCAACACAGCTGAATACTGATCACCTTATACTAATTTCAACAAACCTGAAGCAATGTAGCATTTCTCACAATGTTCACTGCACTTGGTATAACAAGATAGCAGACGAGTTGGCCAAGGCTCAGAGGAAGAAAAGCTTTATAGTTCTTGAGGGTCCCCATATTGAGAAGCATCCTCAAGCCAGTCATCAAGACCATCAGAGACAACTCTGCATGGATCCTGGACGTCATCATCATTGGTGACTAACACAAAAATATTTTACTACAAACACAAATATATGTATTTACCAAACTTCTCCGGATGAGGAGGATACAACACAAGGTGAATTTTTTAAGCAGAGTTTAAAAGTTTTAAATTCAGATTTTTCTTTCTCCTACACAAGTATACTATCCCAATATTAAAGAGCGCAGTCTTCTCTACTACTTATCCATAGCTGGAGGGAGAATAGTTGGATGCAAAGCTTTTCCAAGGGTATTAGCACTATGTGAAATGCAAACAGTTTCATCCAGGATTTGATTGTAAAGTTAATTTCTTACTATTATCTGTGTTATTCAGACTATTGTCCTCATTTTCATTGTTATCTGTATAATGTTTCGGACGATGTACCCTCCTGCCTTCTTCAGGTATTTCTTTTCAGACTTGGGAACCTTCTTGTCATAATCGGGAACCTTCTTGTCATAATCGGGAGCCATCACAAAACTTTGAACCTAACCCTTTATTCAGTCCATATAGCTGGGATAGAGACAGTTATCTCTAAACTACAGGTTCAGTCCTGGTCAAGGGCAGCAGTAACATAGAATAATAAATAACACAGCTTAATGCCTCTGCCCCAGCTATGGTTAGCGGAATGAGAACAGGATATCCCCATGGACTGAATAAAGGGTTAGGTTCAAAGTTCCATGATGGTTCCTGATTATGACAAGAAGGTTCCCGAGTCTGAAAAGAAGGTTCCCAAGTCCAACAAGAAATACCTGAAGAAGGCTGGAGGGCACATTGGCCTAAATGTTGTACAGATAACAATGAAGATGAGGACAATAGTCCGAATAACACAGATAATACTAATCATCAAGCCTCATCTCAAACATTCAGAGAAATTAATTTCTTACGTGACAATAGCTGTTACATTCTAAGCATCTCTATGCTGGGTAAAAGCATCTCTAGACATGATGAGGCTAAGATATGAATAAAAAACATTGTTTCTATTTATTTCATTAAAGGAAACAATATCTATTTCATAATCTTTGTTGTCAATTAAAAATGGTAATTATTACTACATTAGATAATCAGACATAACAGAAAAGATATTTTCCAATCACATTTTTTACACAGTTATCTTGAAAATATCTCAATTTGAATGAGTGTTGTTTTCTGTCCAGAATATTAGTTTTAGATTAAATATTAATGCTATGCAATTATTTTGGTTGGTTGGGTTTTATGGCATGTCAACCCAAAATGGGTTACTTTATGTCAAAGACATTTTTGTTTTATTCATTCTTGATGGGTACTCAGTTTATTAAAGCTCAGTTTTTTAAAACTCATTTTTTTCTATTTGACCCATGAATGGGACCCTAACAGGTACTCCTGCTCTGGGTCAGGGTGGATCTGGAGTAATGGTGACAAAGGAGTACTCCACATTTCCAGAGCTCCAGAACTGGAACTTCACCATCAGTTAAAAAAAAAATATATATATATATATAGATAAAAAGAGTTGGAGCTTGCCATAAGGGCAATAGGATCAGGACCATGCAAGGGCTTGATGTGACCAGCTGATTAATATGAGAGGGCTTCTCTGACCACCCGTCTTGCCTAAGTAAGGGCCAAAGTGGAGTGTTGCATGACATGGTCTACTCAGCCAGCAGAGTTCCATCACAGGTTGCCAACCATGGCCAACAGTTGGCCTCATTGGCGGGCCTTACCCCTTTTAAGAGGTGCAGTCAGTGTATTCTAAAGCCCCAGCTGACAGGGCTGCTATTATTTTGCATCTTAGTTTGAATAACTGAATGTTAGCAGGTCCTGATAATTATCATTATAGAGTTTTTCAAACCAGCATTAGCTGACAGTCTTTCACTGGAGTTGGAGTGACAACAAGAAAGAAAGAAAAAAAGAAAGAGATGGGAAAGATAGAACGGGTGAGCATGTGGAAGCAATAACGCTAATCAGTTTCAATCGAAAATGAAGAGAGAGAGAGAGAGAGAGAGAGAGAGAGAGAGAGAGAGAGAGAGAGAGAGAGAGAGAGAGAGAGAGAGTTAAATCAAGATTATTATACTTTTTACATACTGAACTATTTAGCAATAGCTCTTAAGTAAACATATCAAACATTGTAATAATCAAATTATCATACTGTGGTATATCCACAGGTCCCTCTAGTTAAATATATTTCTCTTGAGTGAGCTCAAAGGGGATTCTTAAGGTAAGAATTCTGATAGAAAAATGATGGTCTTTCAAACTAATACACTGGTTGGCAACTAATATAGATAGAGAGGGGGTGAGCATGCAGAACTGATAATCTGTTTCAATCAAACATAATGAAAAGAAGGAAAGAAAGAAGGAAATAAAAAAAAATGATTAAGTTAAATCAAGATAATTATACATTTTACATACTGAACTATTTAGCAATAGCTCTTAAGTAAACATATCAAACGTTTAATAATCAAATTATCATACTGTGGTATATCCACAGGTCCTGCTAGTTATTTCATAATTTACATAAAGAAGGTGAATAGTTTTGACTGCACCAGTTTTTAGAAAAATCTATAACCATGAACGTGATATGAATTTATAAAAAAATTCACAAATTATTCAAAACTAAATGCAGAATAAACTATCTGTGCCCAATTCAATACTACTTGCAAATATTGGAATTTCCTTAAAAAGTATACAAGTAGCACAACCTGATAATGATATATATAGTATCAAAAATAAGTTGTATAACAACTATAGCAATATAAAAATTAAATGGTTTGGTTGTTGGTGTTGAAAGCTATCACAATGCAATTGTAAAGAAAAATAAGGTAACTATGGTGTTGTTTGTTAACCTTTGATTTATTCTTAATATTTCGAGATAAAGATCTCTTCATCTGGAGAGGTTGCTATGAATTGTCCATTCTGTTTTGTACCTTATATCTTCCGAATTCTCTGCATTTGTAAGTCTGTGAGTGTGTGTCTGTCCAACAATCTCCAAAAATTACAAAACACTTTTATGAAAATTAAAAAAAATTTTTTAGTACCTGTTAGATATTTGTTGGGAAATTATTACCTCAAAGAAAGGAAAAGATATAAAAATCATTTTTTAAAATTTTTGGTTGGTTGGATTTTATGGCATGTCAACCAATCAGGTCATTTTATGCCAAAGACTCTCTTGTTCTATTCATTCTTGATGGGTATTCAGTCTTTTTTAAAAAATGTATTTCATTTAAACTCATGTTTTTCTATTTAACTCATAGATAGGACCCTAATATTAATTTTTTGGTGGAGTGATTTTGAAGGATTCCTAAAATGTTCCTAAAGACACAATTGGACACATGACACAGTGGATATAGGCGTTGAGTTAATACAGTTCTAAATGACAGTTATCTCTGGGCTGCAGGTTCAATCCTGTCCAAGGGTTTTAGTAACACAGAATAATTAACAGCTTAACACTTGTACCCAGTCATGGTTAATGTAATGCGAACAGTCTACCCCCTGTGGATTGAATAAAGGATTGGTCTAAAGTTCCATGAAGGCTCCCGATTATGACGTGATAGCTTTCAAGTTTGAAAAGAAGGTTCCAGTGTCTGACAAGAAATATCTGAAGAAGGCTAAAGGGCACATCAGATGTCAATATAACAATAAAAATGAGGACAATAGTCTGAATTATCCAAATAATACAAACATCAAGCTTCATTTAAAATATTCAGAACAAGAACAAGTTTGACAATATTGACAGATAAAGATATTGATCAAATTCCTCAAAACATTTTGGGTTGCAACTCATTCCCTCAACTCATGGTCTAGATACACAATAGGTTAGGTTGACTTGTCACTTTTTTAAAATATCAAATTACATGAAACTGATATCAAAAATTAAATCTTTCACATGAACCAATTTTTGACGAATTGGCATCAAAGATAGTAGACAAAAATGCACTGAAAAATCCTCGGTTTTGCAACAAAAATTTGTCCATTCTGTTTTGTACCTTATATTTGGCCAAAAAATCGATCAAAAAATCAAACAATTTCAGTACTTAAACCAAGGAATTTTTCATTTTATTTTATCAAAATTAAATTAAATGACAGAATAATAACTCAAGTTCAAATAAAAAATATGCCCCTCCACCCCATTATGGTAAAACCAAGGATTTTTCAGAGCATTTTTAATGCTATTTCCTCAAAAATTGGTACAAGTTTAAGTTCTAATTTTGGATATCAGTACTTAATAGACCAATATACAACTTTCAGTGTTTCATGTAATTTGATATTTTAAAAAGTGAAAATTCGACCTCCTCTATTGGGTATTTACACCATGAGTTGAGTGGATGAGTTAATATCCAAAAAGTTTTAAAAAGTGAAAAATCAACCTAGCCTAATACTCAACTCAAGTGCTGAATAAATTAAAAACATTTGGTTTTCTTAATGAAAGCAATGAATCCTACAACTCTCTGTGTCTCTCACCCTCTCTCTCTAATAAAATGCCTGTTAAAATTCCCACAAATTCTTTCCAATTTCGTGGATGCTCTTCTTATGGGTGAATAAGTTAAAATTGTCCAATGAAATCTAATCACTCTAACAATGACAAAGCCTTAGGAATTATAAACTAGATAGGAAGGAGAATTAGCACAGAAAATGCAATCACCTGACTCAGCCTTGACGAAACTTGAACAACAAGTACCCCCCCCTCCTCCAACAAAAACAAAAACAAAAACAAAATTGAATTGAGTTGAGTCATGATTCTTATGTATTTGCAATAATGGCTGGCAGCCTAAAAGTCTGTAAAGAGTGCTTGCTGGTAGAAAACAATCCGGATTTTATGAAGCAAAAAATTAGACGGAAGAAATTGCTTTTTTTTTTCCTTTTTTTTTTTTATAGTTTTAAAATTTTTATTTTGATTTCTGTCTTGTGGAGAAAAAAGAACAAGAAAGATTTGGTTTTAGCTGGACTGCTTTGATGGGTAATGCAGAGAGAGAGAGAGACGGAAGAGAGATGGGAGAGATAGAGGGAGGAAAAAGGGAGAGAGAGAGATGAAGAGAGAGAGAGAGAGAGAGAGAGAGAGAGAGAGAGAGAGAGAGAGATGGGAGAGATAGAGGGAGGGAAAAAGTGAGAGAGAGAGACGGAGAGAGAGAGATGGGAGAGATAGAGGGAGGGGGAAAAGGGAGAGAGAGAAGAGAGAGAGAGAGATATGGAAGAGATAGAGGGAGGGAAAAAGGGAGAGAAAGAGAGACGGCAAGAAGAGAAAGAGACGGCGAGAAGAGAAAGAGACGGCGAGAAGAGAGAGAGAGAGGCGAGAAAGAGAGGGAGAGGTAAAGAGAGAGAGAGAGGTAAAGAGAGGGGAGAAGAGAGAGAGGGGGAGAGAGAGATGGTAGTGAGAGAGAGAAAGAGAGAGGGGAGAGAGAGAAAAAAGTTAAGAGAGAGGGGAGAGAGAGAATTGATCAGAGGGGTCCTCTCCGACTGCCTATCTAGCCCAAGAAAAGCCTAAAGTGGAATATTGCAAGTCATGGACTGCTCAACCACTTGGGTTCTATCCTTAAGCATCATGGGTCACCATCCATGGCCAACAGGTGGCCCCATTGGGGGAGTCTTACCCCTCTGCAGAGGCGCAGTCGGTGCATTCTAACGACCCACTGACAGGGTGGCTGAGCAAACTAAACTGATTTGTTTTCTAGAAATGGACTAAGATTACTAGTACTTTAAAAATGACTGTTTTGTTTTTTCAATATGAATAACAAATCCGCTAAATGTCATCTTTAGAGCTGGGGTGGGGGTGGGGATTGTAAGATAAGCGTGAGGAGCAAAGAAAGAAATAGAAAGGTGAAATAGTTAAGTAAGAAAGAAGAGAGTAATGAAAAAAGAAAGAAAAGAGGAATAGTGAAGGACAGAAAAAAGAAAGAAAGGCATGAATCCAATTCATTTGGTAGGGCAACCAGATGAGGATACCCCCCCCCCAAAAAAAAATACCCTGAACATGATCCAAGTGACTATTTGAGCAAACTAAACTGATTTGTTTTCTAGAAATGGACTAAGATTACTAGTGCTTTAAAAATGGCTGTTTTGTTTTTTCTATATGAATAACAAATCCGCTAAATGTCATCTTTAATGTTATTCTTTCAAAAAAAACACAGAGCTTACTAAACAGTATGCATAAACATATATTGCATATGGATGAGATAGCATTGAGTACTTTAACTCATTTTTCATCGAGTACTTACACTCCTTACCCTCATATGATAATGGATATTTTATACTTTCTTGTCAAGTTTAAATCTTTTTTCTAGTTATAGATATTTATCATGCTTAAATTGTTTGTTATTGTTTTGCTTCATTCATTTTTATTTTGTTAAAAATACCCAAATTCAGAAGGAAAAAAAAAAGGTTATGGTTCCTGCTAGATCACTGTAGTTAAGTAACTATGAGCCTGTTCAATACTTAGTTTGATGACCACTTAAGCATATACAGTAAGAAACATATATAAAATGCATTATGTAAATCCTGATTATCTGGTGTTGTTTATCTGCCTAATTCTTATTTCTTAATTTTACGACCATTATCATTTTGCAACAGCATCTTGGTTAAAATTGAGACCGTCTAAATCATCCAAGAAGAAATGCAAAAATGTAAATCCTGATTATCTGGTGTTGCTCATCTGCCAAATTCTTATTTATTATGAATGCTGTCACCTCTGCTAAATAATAGACCATCTTTTTTATTTTAAAGAAAGAAAGGGACGAAAAAGGACATGCTACACAGAAAAAATATAACAAGAAAGAAAGAAAGAGAGTAGAGGAAAAATAGAGAGAGGGGTGAGCGCTCTGAAGAGATAATGCTAATCTGTTTCAATTGAACATAATGAAAAGATGAAAAGAAGGAGCGAGAGAGAGAGAGAGAGAGAGAGAGAGAGAGAGAGAGAGAGAGAGAGAGAGAGAGAGAGAGAGAGAGAGTTAAATCAAGATTGTTATACTTTTTACATATTGAACTATTTAGCAATAGCTCTTAAGTAAACATATCAAACATTATAATAATCAAATTATCCTACTGTGGTATATCCATAGGTCCTGCTATTTTCTCATGATGCAAAAGGCATTGCTAATAATTTACTATAAAAATGCATTGAAACCAGGAAGAAAGGTATTGTCAGTGGTCAGGAATTAATGTTAATGAAGCAGATAATTGAATTGTTTTCTGTTGCTTAAATTGTGTCAATCATCTTAAGTCAACTGAATTAACATCAAGTGGTGGGGAAGGAGGGATGGTTCTATTTTTAAAAAACAATTTGCCATTTCTGTGGACTTAATTTTTTTTCACCTTGAGTATATTAAGAATTTTGAAAATTTGTTCAACTTCATAATGACTCAGTTCAATACAAAAACAAAAAACAAAACAAAACAAAAAAAAACAGACAAAAAAAAGTTTTAAAAGTGGAAGTTAAAATGTATATGAATGTATTAATATTATTGTAAAATCTTTTTTAAAAATTAAACAAGAATATTAACATAGACAAAATATTGGATTATTCAGACTATTGTCCTCATCTTTATTGTTATTCCACAATGTTTTGGCCAATATGCCCTTTGGCCTTCTTCAGGTATTTCTCATCAGACTCAGGAACCTTCTCTTCGAACTAGGGAGCCTTCTTTTCCAACTTTGGAACCTTCTTTTCGTAATCGGGAGCCATCACAGAACTTTGACCCTTTCATTGCTTCCGACTCCTGACGAGGACTTCCCATTTTTTTCATTTTGTTATTATTCATGAATTGTATAAAAAGCCTAAAGATATTGTTTTGCTAAAAAATTGCATATTTATATGAACTTTTAATTTTTGTTTTCAGGAAGAAGCTTATTCTTATGAAAGCACAAAAGAACTGTTGGATAAAGATGTGGTTCAGTTACATGCCACTAGGTGGCAGTCCATAATTTTTTTTCACCTTGAGTACGTTAAGAATTTTGAAAATTTGTTCAACTTCATAATGACTCAGTTCAATACAAAAACAAAATAAAAAAAAAAACAGACAAAAAAAAGTTTTAAATAGTGGAAATTACCTTTCCAGATATTAACTGGCTTGGCCAAGAAGTTAATTCTGTTTATTAATCATTAAAAAAAATTTCAACATACAAGGTGCATCAAAAAAAGTATCAAGATTTTGTACTTTTTGACACACCTTGTATTCTGAAAAATTCAACGTTCCATTCATTGTTGATTTCTATCTTTATAAATACAGTTTCAAACTCAGCACTTTTATGACATACTTGTATTCTGAAAAAATTAACATTCCATTCATTGTTCATTTTTATCTTGGTAAATACAGCTTCAATCTCAATACTTTTATGATACACCTTGTATTCTTATTTTTCAGCCTATTTTTTATTTTCAAATTCAACTTTATCTCAACATTTTTGCTCTACTTAAAATATCTTTCAAATAACTTAACAACTCCATCCTCATTAAGCTGTTATTGTTGCCTTTCAGAATTTTAGAAAATATTTAAATGATTGTTGTAACCTATTAAAGGTTACTAAATAAGAAATAACCAAACGGAGGTTGGAAATTAAATGTCCAAATATTATTGTCTCAATTGTCAATTAGTTGTCCTTCAGCCATTGTTAGCAATGGACGTTACCCCAAGGAAGAAAATTGTAATGCTGCATTAACACACTGGAAAGCTTTACGGAGGGATTGTGAATATTATAATAATAACAAAATTTTTTGTTCTATTTCAATTAATTTTTATAAAGATGTAGGTGCAAGGGCTTCAAGACATGCTGGAGATCCTTATTCATGGATCCTAAGAAAGGCAGCAGTGATACTATTGAAAAGGGAAAGAGGTAAGTTGTGAGGTCTGATGGTCAAGAATGCATAAATCCACTTTACACTATTTCTTACGGCAAATATATTTACCAACCCCTCCACACAAGTAGGATGCAACACAAGATCTATTTCTTATGTGGAGTTTAACAGGCCTGAATTCAGAGTTTTCCTTCTCCTAGACTAGTTACCTAGCCAAGGTTAAAGAGCCCAATCCATTCTACCATTACCCATAGCTGTAGAGAGAGTAGTTTGATGCATATTTACCAAGGGTATTAGCATTATGTAAAATGTCAACAGCTTCATTCAAGATTTGAACTCATGTCGATGAGTTCATTTTCTACGACTCTAACCATTACACCACACACCTCTATATGGGAAAATTTTAAAGGAAACACTGTTTCAGTTTTCAAACAAATCTGTTCTCGAACATAACCTTGGAATGAATTATGTTTGAGAACTGAAGTTCCACTGTAATTGGAAAACTCATCAGCGATATTCTTTATGGATTCCTACACATAGACACACCATAAAACTTTGCAAAACAGTTTTAATATGTTTTATTATTCATGGTAAATTTTCCATAAACAACACAAACCAATTCTTTTTTTTCTTTTTTGGTCATCTGATTTATATATTTAAATTTTCTGAAAAATAAAATACATAACAAGCCCAAAAAATTGTTGCTTATTTTCTTCTATCTTCAATGTTTGAATCAATAAACAAAAATATTCCAATTCTGATAAAAAAAAAAATCTTTTAAAAATGCATGCTGATATGACAGCTGTCATAATACAATCAAGTTTTTTTTTTAAAAAATTATTTTCAACATTAAATTTATTGAAAAACTTTTTTATAAGTTTGCTTCACTGATTTTGCTTCTTTCAGAAAAACAATTGCAATCTCCAGAAACATTTTATCTTTAGTGAGGAAAATTTGACAAATTAAAAAAAAAAAGTGTATGTCAATATTGTTAGGAGAACTACTTCCTTACAAAACTATCATTTTTATACCCCTATCTTTTAAAGTGGCATCATCACATTCAAGGCTGGTGTTTAGGATCTCATGAGGATTTTTTACTCAACTACCTTGTAACCCTCCCCTCCCCAAAAAATAACAGACAAACAAAATGATCATCTACAAAAAAAAAAAAAAAAGAATCGACAGATTTCCAACGTTCCCTGAAAACTATGGCCTCTCACACCATTGCAAAAAGGAAAGACTAATTGTGCTTGCGCATTATTTTAAATTAACTTAATTGTTATTAAGAACACATTTTATGATATTTTTGTGTTAAAGCATGCAGTTGTATTGATTCAAACAAATTCGTATTTTCAGTGTAGATTTACGGTGAAATGAAAATGGCTGACCAAAACATACGGCTTCCTCAAAGTGAAACAAACAAGGGGAGGTTACTCTCATTTATCTAACTAATGTTATATAAGCTAACTCGGTCCTAAAAATAATGCAAATATATGTGCAAATATAACTGGGACTACCCCTCCAGATGTAATGGGGACCTCCCCTCTAAAGAAGTAAAGTAAAGTCGTCTGGGCAGCCTAATGTCGGTATCAGCCAGACAGCGAGGGAGTCTATCCCTTTTCATTAGCACTAGACCAAACAGATTATTTTAGTGTCTGAGGTGGAATGCCACACCAACCATCAGCTCCTTACTTTACCGCACAGATCCTTGTGCTACTCATACGCTGAGTTGGCGAGGGCTGGTATCGAACTAGGAACCTTGTGGCTTCTAGCTGAATGTTCTACCAACTGAGCTAACCCAGCCCTAAAAATAATGCAAATATATATCCAAATATAACAGGGACTACCACTCTAGATGCAACAGGAACCTCCCTCTAAAGCAATAATTAATGTAAATGTATATGTATATGCAAATATAACAGGGATTACCACTCCAGATGTAACTGGAACCTCCCCTCTAAAGCAATAATTAATGTAAATGTATATGTATATGCAAATATAACAGGGATTACCACTCCAGATGTAACAGGAACCTCCCCTCTAAAGCAATAATTAATGTAACTGTATATGCAAATATAACAGATACTACCCCTCCAGATGTAATGGGGAAATCCCCTCTAAAGAAGTAAATAATGTAAATATATGTGCAAATATAACAGGGACATCCCCATCCAAAGAAGTAATTAATGCAAATATATGTGCAAATATAACAGGTACTACCCCTCCAGATGTAATAGGGACATCCCCTCTAAAGAAATAAATAATGCAAATATATGTGCAAATATAACAGGTACTACCCCTCCAGATGTAATAGGGACATCCCCTCTAAAGAAGTAAATAATGCAAATATATGTGCAAATATAACAGGTACTACCCCTCCAGATGTAATTAATGCAAATATATGTGTAAATATAACAGGTACTACCCCTCCAGATGTAATTAATGTAAATGTATGTGCAAATATTCTATGAAGAAATGTGTTTGTTATTTACTTTACAAACTAAGAGATTTTCTTTATTTACCTAACAATCAGGATTTTCATGGTTAGAAACTCTGGGAGAAACGAAAAAAGAATTAAGGGGGCATTTAGCTATTACAAAACTAATGAAAAAAAAAATTATAGTAAAAATATTTGTTGACTACGATTTAACTATGGATCTTTGTTGTATTACCAAAATGTTCAGTGTATTTGCATTTCATAATCATATTCATCCGATATTGGTCGAAGTAGCAGCATAATACAATAAAAGCTTTTTTGTGCATGAATGACCAGCAAAGTCATGGTAACATTTTCTGTTTACTTGTTTTTATTGATTATAACAAAGCTTTAAAATTTGTAATTCTGTTATGTCATGCTGTTAGTAGCTAAGATTTGAAAATATAGTTTATTGAAATGAGAGAGTTACATCAAGGTTGACAGATAATCTATTAATGATGGAGATCCGGTCTCTTTTTGTCTGCAACCGAAACTATGTCACTGCTTATATAACATTACCCCAAATTGTCAATGCATAGAATAAGGAACAATAAATAAGATAAATAAAAGCTGTTATTTTTTTTTTACTTTTGTCCTTTTTTGGTATTAAGAAGTTAACTAAAAGTTTACAAATGAATAAATATGTACAATTTTCCGATATGGCCTCACTCCTCTGGCAAAATTTCGGGATAGATTCACACCACTGTGCACTAAGAGGAGGATTAAGGGTATTGAAGAATTTCACGAGACACGATATTTCTTCCTTCGTCTTTTCACCTGGTTTATTTTGTGATGAACGGATCGACATTATCAATGTATATATTTTGCTAACGATTACGCTGAGCTGGATTTATTTTTGTTTGTTTTCAGAGTCACGCTTCATCGTTTGCTTCTAAAAACGTGTCTTATCTTTTTTGTTTGTGATTGGTGTAATGCTGATGTATAAAATATTCAAAATAATTATTTAATTAATAATCAATCAATGCATGCAGCATTTTTATTATTTGAGGGGGCCAGAGGTAAGTTTTCATTTCAAATTGTTTTATTTTTTTTACTCCTTTAATAAATTCGATGATTTTACTTAGTTATAATACAATCTCTCTGACATTGAATTTTAAGGCAATATCTTTAAAAAAATAATTTTTTACATCACCTGGAGGGTGTTTTTGTTTTTTGCTAGTATAATATAAAGTAAGATGTTTATGAACAAAAGAAATTCTAAAACTTAAAATTTTATTGCAGAGGCTGCATGAGAACATGGCTGCATTGAATACAAATTTTCTTGCAATCATTTTTGCAAGCAAATATTAGATCAGGGATTCCTAACCTATTGTAATAACTAATGAGAGTTGCCTCCCCTATTATATGATTACCTCCTCTTTGGAGAACTCTGTAGGGAATACTAGACTTTTTAAACTCTTAATAAGTGTACCAATTATTCTAAGAAGTATAAAGCTTTCCAAAGTCTATCGGTGCTATTGTTTGTCATTACAATTTATTCTACTTAGAATAATTGGTACACTTATTAAGAGTTTATATAGTCTAGTATTTCCTAGAGAGTTCTCCAAAGGGGAGGTAATCAGAAATATGGGAGGTAACTCTCAATTACTCATTACACCTGTCTTAGTCCAGACCCTACCTCAATAGCAAAAATAATTTAATGACTGCCTTTACTATATATCTTTTTTGCCCCTGCTGTAACGAGAATGAAGGTCCTGACTTTTGTGAGCTAGAACTACTATATTAGAAAAGGAGGAAGAAGAAATAAGAGATGATAAAGGTTTAAAAAAATAGTGATGAGCCAAAACAGGATGAACGATGATTTGACCGGAGAGTGACCTCCCGAATGGAGAATTGAGTGTCAACCGGAAGTCGGTGTTGATCGGAACCGGAAGTCATGTGGTGAAGTGGAACAACGAAGAAAGGGACTGGCCTCTTTTGGATTTGGGACAGCATAGGGTTAAGACGTGCCCTTGGTCCTGTGTGGGATGATGGTAGTTTAATAGTTCTCTCTCTCTTTCTCTCTGACTTTCCTCCTCTCTGATACGAACCCACGAGATGAGCCTACTCTGGAAATAAAGGCTAGCAGTTGTGACTACATATTTCTCGCGTTGTAATTTTTATCAACAAGAAGACATTTTAGTACCGTGAATATATATATTTATGTATATCGCTTTGGGTACTGTGACCAGATATACGACAACGTTACGCCTGCCCCAACTAGAAAAGTGTCAGTGAACACCCACTGTTACCAAATCTTTTCTACAAGTAGTTCGAGGTAGAAGATCAAAGGCAAAGAAGGTTGTTAGTTTCACTATGTAAATGGAGATAGACTTGAGAAGACTCATACTGTGAAAACAGCAATATATAAATTATATATACATTGAATAAGAATACTAAGATAATGGTGTCCTGGGTATGATGTTAAACTGCATCTAGTGGTGAAGTTCCAATTCTCGAGCTCTGGGGAATTTGTAGTACCCGTTTTATGCCATTACTCCCAGGTCCACCCTGGCCAGGAGTGCTAATACCTATTAGGGTTCCATCTATGGGTTAAATAGAAAAAAAATTAGTATTAAGAAGATGTGTTTAAAAAAATTGAATACCCAACAAGAATGAATAAAACAAAATGTCTTTGGCATAAAATAACCCAACAAGGGTTGACATGCTGTAAAATCTAACCAACCAAGATAATGTAGAAAAAGGAATATTAAGAAAGCAAAAATCTGAAGATATAAAAAATCATCATCATCAAGTTATGTGGACAGCATGGATTCTCTTGTCTCTCTCGTGCCATTCATCCCTCGCAGCTATCACTCTAGATGGCATCCAGTGTCTGTATAGAGCAGATCATATAAGTTTTTTTGGTTGACCATCACTGGTGTGTCCATGTGTAGTAGTCCATGAGAGAACATTACTAATGAGTTTGTACTTATTTCTCTAGCACTGCCCAGTATGTCTTACTGCTCTTGAATGGTTTGTGAGATGGGATGTAAGTGGTCAAACAGTTGTAGTTTTGTAGGATTTTGTTCTGTGAGTTATTTTTTTGTTTTCTTTCTCCTAGATTGGTTGCCATGATTTGTTCAAAACAGCTTGCAGCATATAGCTTTTTCTCCAGGGGTTACATTAAAGCCCAAGTGGTGCAACCATACAGTAATATTAACACTGGGTGCTGTTCCAATTGTGAAATCAAGAAATTAAACATATTCAAACTTCACTCTAGAGAGCAGATATTTTTGTTAAAGATCAAAATCCCTGTCACGATCGTAGCCCTTGTAACAAAAAGCGCCCCCACCCAATCAAAGTTCAGATCCATTGGCTATTATAGAATAAACTCCTATATTTTATATAAAAATAAAAATAAACACACAAACACATTCTTTTCCTAAACTTAAGGAAAAGAGATTAAAACAAACACACGAACACAATCTTTTTCCCAAACTTAAGGAAAAGAGATTAAAACAAATGTTTATACAAAAGTCAGAGTTCGATTGGCTAGATTAGCAATGTCTTAGACTATGTCCGTGTGTTCGCACTCAAAAAATTAATTCGGAATTATTTAAAGAGAAAAAAAATTCAACATTCACACAGATCCCATCTCGCTGTCAGACAGAACACACGACTGACAACAAGAAAGATGTCCGAGTGAAAGACTCACCAACACCAAACAAACGCCATACCTTCTGAGTCACAGATTACCAAAGATCTCACCACAGCAATTGATATACATTTCATCAGGTTGTATTCACAAACTTTAATTTTCCATTTTGTCAATTCTAATTCTACATACATATTTTACATTATTTACACTCTTCTTATTGAACTTTGACGAATCTGCATACATATTTGCATTGTGACATTACACATTAAACTGCATTACCCCCATTACACTTGAGCATCAGACGTAATCTGGGAGGTCATAAAAAACAAAATGCCAATGGAATTAGACAATTTCTGGAACTACCCTCGTGTACATATGAATGCCCCACACAGGTGGCTCCTTACCTATTTTTAATCCGTACCCTTCTTCAATAGTGAAAATAATTTAATGTCTGCCTTTACTTTATATCCTTATGTCTCTTCCCCCACTAGAAAATTGTTAGTGGACCCCCATTGTTACCAACCTTTTCCACAAGTAGTTCTAGGTAGGAGATCAAAAGGCAAGCCAAAGAAGATGGCCAGTTTTACAACATAAATAAAGATAGACTTGAGAAGATTCATACTGTGAAAACAACAATAAATAAATCTTATATACATTTAACAAGAGTACTAAGATACTAAATTATGATTAGTACATAGTTTGTAGCAACAGGAATGTTGTGAATTAAGCAAACAATATCTGAATTAGTTAACTCTTAGAGTCCTATACCATCTCATTCCACGTGGCCGGAAGTCTCATTCGTTTTCCTAATCCACCCCAAACGATAGCCTTTGTTTAAATGTAATATTAAACATATTTAGAAGTCTTTGATTTAAGGGAAATAACAGGTAACTTTAGATGCAAAGGTCATTTTTAGCCATTTTTTTAAATATATTCTTTTAGGAATGCTCTGGACTTAGAAAATTCTCAACAGGATGTAAGAGTTAAGTCTTAACTAAATCCAGTAAAAAAAACATTCTGTGGCTTGAAAAAAAAAATTAAACAAATCTGCTTGTGTGAAGAATTGTGTTACTTTCTTTTTATTCAGTGAAAAGAATTTTACACCAAATGTACAGACTACAGTTTTCATTGTATGTATTAACCCAATCCATCTACCATGAGCAGGATGCTACATAAGGTCAATTTTAAAGCTCTGGCCACCTCTCAGTACTCACAATCTGTCACCTACCTTATTTGATGACTTCCTTTTCTGACCTAATTACCAAGATCATGTAATATATATATACAAGGTGTGTCAAAAAAGTATCAATATTTTTTGTACTTTTGGATGCATCTTGTATTCTGAAAAAAAAATAACATTCCATTTATTCTTCATTTCTATCTTGGTAAATACATCTTTAAACTTGGTACTTTTTTGACACACTTTGTATTCTGAAAAAAAAAAGCTAATGAATGGAACGTTATTTTTTTCAGAATACAAGGTGTGTCAAAAAGTACAAAAATCTTGATACTTTTTTGACACACCTTGTATATATATATTATATAATATATATATATTATTATACGGGCTGGTTTAGCTCAGTTGGTAGAGTGTTCAGTTAGGAATCACAAGGTTCTTGGTTTGATACCGGCCCTCACCAACTCAGCATATGAGTAGCACAGGGATCTGTGTGGTAAAGTGAGGAACTGATGGTATGTGTGGCGCACCACCTCAGATGCTAATATAATCTCCTTGGTCTAGCGCTAGTGAAAAGGGGATAGACTCCCTCGCTGTCTGGCTGATACTTACATTAGGCTGCTCAACGACTTTATTTTCATATATTATCATACTAAAGCTGAGTGTATCAATGTTTGTTTCGCTAAGGTTTTTTTTCCTGTTTAGTTTAATGACTAAAATTAGATACTAAAATATTCCTTACTTGTGTGATTGAACCATGTTTGAAAAATAATTAATTTTCATCATTTTAATTAGCAGTAATTTGCAATTAACTCACAAAATAACCCATCTCTCACTTATGTTCTTATCTATTAATTTTCACTTTCTCTATATATTTCATTCCCCTTGCTATTATATCTATATTATATCTATTTGAGAGCAATTTGGAAGACTGGAGTGTCACTTGCTTACTTGTTGCCTGCTATTTGATCCCTGCCACCACCACCAAATCAGCAATCAAGAGAAGTCTCTTTACCACTCCATTATCTAATAATAAATATCCCCAACCTTCCCCTCCCTGTCGGCTGGGGCGTTAGAATGCACTGACAGCACCTCTGCAGAGGGGTAAGACTCCTCCAATGGGGCCATCTGTTGGCCCTAGCACCTATATGATTTTCCCAACCCTATTGCCCTTATGGCAAGCCCCAACCCCTTTTTATAATATGGGTGCTAGAAGGCAGTGACTGAGGGTCTACATGTCTTGGGAATGATGTTAAACTCTATCTGATGGTGAGGTTCCAGTTTTGGAGGTTTGGGGAAAGTGGAGCACCCCTTCATCACCATTGCTCCCTGGTTGACTCTGACCCGAAGGTGCCAGTACCTCTTAGGGTCCCATCTATGGGTTAAATAGAAAAATGTATTTATAAAAAAATTGTATTATCCATTAAGAATTGATTTATTTCAAAACTTTATTGGCATAAAATGACTCTGTGAGGTTAATATGCCGTAAAACAAAACAAACCAAACCAAACCCCAACCTTCCCTTTCACTTCTGTACATGGTAAAAATTGTCAACAGTGTTTTTTATTTTGTTAATCTAAGAAGTATAAAAACATAAGATAGTCCCCCTTCTTAGTTCTTCTGTTCATACATTTTTTCAGGATGAAAGTGTAGTATCTTATAAAGCACCTATATGATCAACGGCAAGATCTAGTAGAAGTTGTAGAATAATCACACTAAATTCCAACTACTGTCGAATTGGTAAGACAAAGCAACAAGTAGTCGTAACTGAATACAAATCTAATCTTGTCGGAATACTACTGCAAAATGATAGGGTATTTATGAAGTCTCATAACATCATAGAAAACAAGCAGCCAATGGAATCACCCAAATACATGAATGGACTGTTCTTGACTTCCATAAATACCAGCTATCTTGGGGCACTGGCAGTTGTGCTTAGCCAGTTGCTGTTGTTCAAACCAACAGTATACTGACTGACTTCAATATCTAGGAGAAGGAAAACTTTGAATTCAAACCAGCTGTACTCTGCTTAAAAGTGACCTTTTGTTGCATACTTTTGTATATATTTTTAATGGTTGTGTTGTTCTAAGCATAATAATCAAAGATGTATGAGACATAGGTATTGTTGGTTATTTCCTATAAGTCCAACATAAACAAAGGGGAACCACTATTGACTGATAAATTATTTCTTTATTGATCTACTAGGAAAAAAAGAAGACAGGGTTGAAGAATAATCAAACTAAGTTCCAATTACCGTCGAATTGATAAGACATGGCAACAAGTGGTTGTAACTTAATACAATCCCGTCTTGTTGCAATTCTACTGCAGAATGATAAGTATTTATGAAACTCCACAATATCATAGAAACCAAGCTGCCAATCAGAACTCAAAGAATGGAATCACCCAAATGCATGAATGGATCATTCTTGATTTCTATAAATACCAACTGTCTTGGACACTGCTTCAGTTGTGCTTAGCTAGTTGCTGTTATTCAAACCAACAGTAGACTGACTTCAATAAGGGTTAGAGTTCGGATTTAGGGTTAGGGTTGGGGTTTAGGGTTAGTTTAATGGGAAAATAAATAAATAATTCATCAGTCAAGAGTGGTTCCCCTTTGTTTATGTTCGACTTATAGGAAATAACTGGTATTGTCTTTGATGATTAGTTTCCTGGTTGATAAACAGCTGCTTCAAATTCATCGAAATATAAATGAACTTAAGGAATTATTGGCTGTCTCCTTTGACATTAACAGTTTCAATGATTATCTCTTATGATTAATTGATAAACGTTTTGGTTTTGGGTTTAACAAAAATGATTGGTTATCAAAAATAAAGTAACATTTTTGGCATTGATCGATTGGGATACTGGATAAAAAAGTGGAGGAATAGAATGGATAGAAATTGGGGGGGGGAGGAATGAATAAAAAGAAGAGGAGGAATTGGAAGGTGGAAGTGGGAGGATATATATATATATATATATATATATATAGAGAGAGAGAGAGAGAGAGAAAGTTATCCACAGACACCCTGTTCTGAAATATTACATCCCCTCAGTGTGGCTAGACATAGCAGGTTACCTCCAGCTTGGAGTGAAATCCAAACAATTTATCACGTCAGAGTTTTTAACACCTGGGCCACGAGTGTGCCAAAAATTTAACTGATATATATATATATATATATATATATATATATATATATATGTATGTATGTGTGTGTATGTGTATGTATATAGTCTGGCTCAAGAAAAGCCTAAAGTGGAATATTGCAAGTAATGGACTGCTCAGCCACCAGGGTTCTAT
>CM042157.1:73545082-73570082 GCA_023376005.1 Doryteuthis pealeii
TTTAATTGAAAAAAAAAAAAAAAATTACATGTTTGGTTTATTTGTATAATGAAATTGTGAATTACAGAATATATTTTGGTAATTTCTTGCCCAACTTATATATTTTCCGAGTCGTTTATTTGTGTCTTTTTTGTTGGCAAATATTTTTTAAACGCCTCCCCAAAGATTTTTATCAGCAAATCAATGTAAATATTCAACAACCCCACTTTTAAGAAAGAATGAGAGAGTGTTAAATCAGATTATTATACTTTTTACATAATGAACAATTTAGCAATAACTCTTAGTAGACATATCAAACATTGTAATAATTAAATTATCATACTGTAATAAGTTCAGAATTGTAGAACAGTTGTGGTACTATTTAACCCATAGCTGGGTATCAGTTTGAAAGTTATTGTTAGCCGTTATAGGGGATTGACAAGTCAGTTCACCTTCTCTGACCTGGATGCTGATTAGCTAAACGCAGGCATGAGAAAGTAACTGATTTATTTAGTTAAATTTATGCTGTTAGTCAATGGGACGAGACGTAACGCTCATCTGTCTCAAGATGCCAACTTTTGTTGGAGGAATTAGTGTACTGTTGGTTTGAGCAACAGCAACTAGCTAAGCACAGCTGAACCAGTGCCAAGACAGTTGGTACTTATGGAAGTCAAGAATAGTCCATTCATGTATTTACGTGATTCCATTCCTTGAGTCCTGATTGGCTGCTTGGTTTCTATGATGTTATGAGGCTTCATAAATAACCTGGCATTATGCAGTAGTATTTGCAGCAAGATAGATTAGTATTCAGTTACGACTAATTGTTGTCTTGTTTTACCAATTCAACAGTAATTGGAACTAGTATGATTATTCTTCACTTCTCACAACAAGGTTGAAGACCCTTTTGGGCTTTGGGTTTTTTAATAAAGAATAAAGAAAAATAATTAAGTCTTGCATAATCATTACAACCAAAAAATAAGCATAGACAACCATGGTTTAACTAAAAATTAAACCAGATGGAATGAAGAGTGTCCGGATTAAAAAAAAAAAAAAAAAAAAAACTCCCATGGGGCCTTGACCGGAAATGCCCCTCTGCGCAGGCTCAACAAAAAAGCCTAACTCCCTTCCCCAAGAAGATTCCCTTGGTCATTTTGAATGAAGTCTGAGACCGAGGTAATTTGTCTTCTAGATAGGGCCATGGCCCTCGCTATCAATGACTATACCCTGTTCAATAAAGCCTGAGTTATGAAGCCACCTTCTGCCTTTGTCTCTTTCCTTTCTCCTTCTTTGAATGACTTCCATTTCAGCACACCAGCCCAGAAGAACTAAGAATCAAGCTTTTATATGGGGCTAAGATACCAGTACCCAAGCAAACTTTAACATAGCCCCATTTGTATTAAACTTTTTATTCCAGCCAATTTTAGTCATATCCAACTTTCTGTCTTTAATTTTATTGTCATTGGATAAAAGATTTTTCTCAATCAGCAACTGTACCGATTGACTCTGTTATCTGAAACATGTGACTGACTATAAATGTTGCTTTGTTTTAACCTAAATACAATATTTACTAGCAACTACTAGGCTAATAAAACCTTATTTCGCCTCTGTCAACAAACCTTCAACTTTCTTTTCAATGTGATATACTTTATTTTAATCACTCAGAAAAGTTTAGTTTGAATTAATTGGTATAATAATATAATTGGTATAATAATAATTAATTGGTATAATATGACTCTTAGATGAAATTCTTTACAAAAACCCGCCATTTTTTATTCTTTGAATTTTATTTTGAACAGCTTTTTTAGCCTTAAAATAGTGTGGTTTGGTTTGGCTTGCTTTGTTTTGTTTTACAGCATATCAACCTCAGTGGGACATTTAATGCTGATAAAGTTTTGAAATAAATTAATTCTTAATGGATACACAATTTCTTTTTATAAATACATTTTTCTATTTAACCCATAGATGGGACCCTAACAGGTACTACCACTCCAGGCCAGAGTGGACCAGGGAGCAACGGTGATGAAGGGGTGCTCCACATTCCCCAAGCCTCCAAAACTAGAACCTCACCATCAGATAGAGTTTAACGTCATTCCCAGGACATGTAGACCCTCAGCCACCGCCTTCTAGCACCCATATGATCAAAAAGGGTTGGAGCAATGACATAGGTGCTAGGGCTTGATGTGACCAGCCGATTGATCGGAGGGGGCTAAAATAGCGTGTCTGGAGATTCAACTTGGTTACTATGATGTCACAGTCCAGCACATTAGTTACTACGCCACGGAGATTCTCTAGAAACAAATTGGAAGTAAGCAATGAAAGATAGACATGACAAGAGAGAAATGTACAGAAATAGTCACACACTGTTTATTAGTATTATTATAGCAGATACTGTATCCTGGGACTCATTAGTGGTACTAATAATACTTTACAGATTTCAGATTCAATCAACCGCCCTATTTGTTATGCCCTTTTGTTTGATTACAAAGCTTTCAGTTCACTCAGAGATAATTGTCCATTTTTAATCCGAAGAACTTGATTGGACACTATTTTGTGTGGTCATTTAGAAATGTCCAGACAGCCTGGATACTGCCTGGTGGGGAATCCTCATTTCTTGCTCATAATTAAAAACATTATTTTACAAACAATATTATTTCTACATTACTATTATTGATTGATTTTAATGGCATCAACCTGTCTAGGTTATTTAATGTCTTTGCACATGGTCCAATTGAATATGTAATTCTTGAACAGATCTATTTGATCCATAAATGGGTAATCCTTAACTATTTCCTCGTAAATTCGTACCATAAAATAAACTGAACCCTCATTTTATGTCTGTGTTTTTGCAATAAATGTTTTATTTTTCTTGCACCCGTTATTTTACAATACTAAATATTTAAAAAATTTATTTTAATATTCACTTCAATGTGTATATTCTAAAAAATTTTATTTTGTGAGAATGGTTAGTTTTAAAGTGGTTAGTTTTAAACACGGAGATAAAATGAGGGTTCAGTTTATTTTATGGTAGGAATTTATGAGGAAATAGTTAAGGATTACCCATAGATAGGTTTGGTTTGTTGGATAACCCTT
The DNA here is from genome assembly GCA_023376005.1 of Doryteuthis pealeii. Classification (NCBI taxonomy): domain Eukaryota; kingdom Metazoa; phylum Mollusca; class Cephalopoda; order Myopsida; family Loliginidae; genus Doryteuthis; species Doryteuthis pealeii. The sequence goes on from CM042157.1 coordinate 73,548,152, forward strand.
TTTGGGTTATTTTATGCTGAAGACATTTTGTTCTATTCATGCTTGATGGGTATTCTGAAAACTTCTTTTTTAAACATATTTTTTAAAAACATTTTTTTCTATTTAACCCAATAGGTTACTACTACTTTGGGTCAGAGTAGACCTGGGAGTAATGGTGAAGTGTACACCACACTCTCCAGAGCTCCAAAATTAAATTTAAACATTAGATGCAGTTTAATGTCATACCCAGATCATCCCATAAATGGAATGCTAACAAGTACTACCACTTTGGTTTGGTTTGTTTTGTTTTACGGCATATCAACCTCAGTGGGTTATTTAATCCTGATAAAGTTTTAAATAAATCAATTCTTAATGGATAATACAATTTTGTTTATCAACTCATGTTGTTCTATTTAACCCATAGATGGGACTCTAACAGGTACTACCACTCCGAGTCAGAGTGGACCAGTGAGCAATGGTGATGAAGGGGTGCTTCACATTCCCCAAACCTCCAGAACTGGAACCTCACCATGATAGAGTTTAACGTCATTCCCAGGACATGTAGACCCTCAGTCACCACCTTCTAGCACCTATATGATAAAAAGGGGTTGGGGGTTGCTATAAAGGTAATAGGGTTGGGACAATCATATAGGTGCTAGGGCTTGACATGACCAGCTGATTGATCGGAGGGGGCTCTCCGACCGCCCATCTAGCCCAAGATAGGGCCAAAGTGGAGTATTGCAAGTCATGAACTGCTCATCCACCTGGGTTCTATCCTTAAGCATCACGAGTCGCCACCCACGGCCAACAGGTGGCCCATTGGGGTAGTCTTACTCCTCTGCAGAGGCGCAGTCGGTGTATTCTAATGCCCCAGCTGACAGGGCCTACCACTTTGAGTATGAGTGGACCTGGGAGTAATAGCAATGAAGGGATAATCTACATTTCCTAGATCTCCTGAACTGAGCCACATGATCAGATGTAGTTTGATATTATACCAGAACAACACTTTTTTTTTGGGGGGGTCTACCCCTTTGCAGGGGTACGTTAACTTATTCTGAGACCCAATCGGCAGGGTATATATTACTATGTATTACAGTAAGCCTGTAAGGTTGTTGAATAACAGATAAGAACATTTCATTTTTTTCAACCAGGAGCTCAGGATCAAAGAACCTGTGGGGCTCAGGATTCTTTGGGCTAATTTGAATTATTTTTTTTGTTTTTTTTATCAGTTCACTCAGGTCATTAGCAGTGGAGACTATAATAAAGGATAAGCTCTTGGTAATGCTCAAACTTATGTATTACAGTCAAATCATGCTGAAAGCATTGGTCCCCACTAGATCATTGAAGTTAAGCAGCAATGAGCCTTTTGAATAATTGATTGGGTGACCTCTTAGGCAACAGTAGGTACTGTAAGTAACCAGAGTCTGTTGTTTATCAAAATGACTTAATATGGCATTAAATGACTCAAAAAAGGGTTGACATGTTGTACAACCGAGCAACATAAAACTCATGTCCCCTTTGTCCTAGAGAAGTTTGGCTGTGTAGAATTTCTAATTAGCTGTATTGCAAGTTGAAACTGCACTGAGCATCAGAGCGTTGATAGGTGGTTTATATACAGTTCTGGGTTGTTCCACTATGTACTTTGGCCAAGCTCATTGATTCTGATTGGCTGCTGCTTTTCAGTGCAGACATTTTGATCCATAAATACCCAACACATGGCTATGTTCTGGTAGTTAGCATTGGATTACAGCTTGTCCCCCCTTTTTTTTGTCTGGTACCTGGATGCTAGTTACAACCTTCCTGTGTATAAGATATGTTGATTTTACAGGCTGTTATTGGTTTTATATAATCGACGGTCGACGGGGCGGCCTAAAGTCGGTATCAGTCAGTCAGAGAGGGAGTCTATCCCCTTTTCACTTGCGCTAGACCAAGGAGATTGTTTTAGCATCTGGGGTGGAGCGCCACACCTACCATCAGCTCCTTACTTTACCGCACAGATGCCTGTGCTACTCATACGCTGAGTTGGCGAGGACCGGTATTGAACTAGGAACCTTGTGGTTTCTAGCCGAACGCTCTACCGACTGAGCTAACCCGGCCCACTTTTATATAATAGTTGTGTGTTAATAGTACTAGCAAATATATGCACCCTCCGGGTGCAAGTATTTAAGTTTTAATGTAATAAAATATTGTATTAAATTAGAAAGGCTAATGAAACTAAATAAGAATACAGATAAAAAGATTTGAAACAGAGGAAGTATAATAAAAGATTTGAAACAGAGGGAGTATAATCGATAAAATAGAACAATTGAAATTTACTCATCCATCACTCTCGTCTTTCATTGTTATTTTTTCTAATTTAAGTATTTATTTATAAGAGGAAGTAAAGAATAAAATGACAGTTATTTTATTTTGTTAATGGATTTCATTTAAGATTCATTGAAGAGATTTTTGCTTATATTCATTAAAATAAAACCAAACAGTTAGAAATCAATAATACTAAGCACATATTTATTAAATTCGATTTTTTAATATTAATATGCAAATTAGCCTTCCCGTTCACACTGTAAACCGCTATTTTGTTGTATATATAAATATAATAGCCTGTTATTTATATGTAGATATTGTCAACAGTATTAATAATGTAAGACAATTTTATTAATAATTGAGGTTTAGATAAAAATAAAATCATGGAGAATGTGATGTCAATAACTAAGAGAATTGTGACTTGAGTAGGAGTATAGTTTCGGTTACAGACAAAAAAACACACAATCTCCATTATAATAAGATGTTTTCTTTATTTTTTAGGTGAAGCATTATCAATCATTATTAATTTTGACTTTTATTTAATCTTGTCTTTTTAAAAAATTTAGTTGCTTTTTATCACAACTTGCTGTAGGCATTACCAGCGAAGTCAGTTGAGTCAAACTTTGTATTGTTTGTATTAAGAAAAGAAGCAAAAAATTAGAATTACAAAGTTTTACTTAGTCGACTAATACTCACTGTTACTAAATGGTGACCCATCTCAACAGGCTTAATGCTGCTTAACTTTGATGGTCTGGTACTCGACTTTAAACCAAACAGATACATGGGTTGAATAGGTGTCTGTTTGGTATTATTATTGTAGTATCCTATGCTCATGTTTTATGAGCAATAGACTCGCCTATACAAGCTATATAGACAATGATCGGCCCCTCCTCATTTTGTAGCCGAGTTTCGTTTAGCTAAATATCTGTTCTGAGCCTGTTGAAACTCAGCTACAAAATGAGGAGGGGCAAATCACTGTTTATATATCCCACCTGAAGGCACTGAGTATCAACTTCAAGGGACCTTTACCTTCTATCTCGTATAACACGTATTTACTCGTAGTAATTGATGAATATTCACAGTTTCATGCCAGCTGTTTAAGGAAACAAAATAAAACCCAGCTGACTGAGAAAATCTAATATTTAATGAAATCAGAACATTTCAATGGGGCCTCCTCAGAAGTGATTAAAATGCCAAGTAAAATTATACACCTATTTCCCTTGTTGGGTCACTTATTTCATTTTTCTTGTCATTGTCAAGCTAAAATAACTTGAATTCCTGAATTGCCTTTTTCTTAATTTTCCATCTCTGACATCCATTTCAAACCTGACAAAATGTTAATATGAAAGTGACATTACTGACTCAGTTCTAAATGACTTTACAGGGGAACATACAAACAAACAAAAAAGCACCATTACTCATTATCATTCCAAATAATCTATCCTGGGAATCATTAGCAGTGATTAATGACATTCTTGGTCCTATTCTCTGGGTACTCATTTAAGGGGTTGGTTTAGCTCAGTTGGTAGAGCATTCACCTTGGAATCACAAGGTTCTGAGTTTGATACTGGTCCTTGATAACTCATTTGTAAATAATCAGTTGTAAAAAATTATAAGGTTTCAAGTATTCCTATCTAATAGTAATTGTACACAATTATATGGTTTCAACTAACTATTCTTAATAAAAATAAGTCATACAGTTATATGGTTTCAAGTGTTCCTATCTAATAGTAAGTAAAAAAAAAGTAAAGTCTTGGCCTAAAGTCGGTATCAGCCAATAAGCAAGTGAGTCTATCCCTTTTCTCTGCACAGATCACTGTGCTACTCATATACTGAGTTGTCGCTGGCTGGTTTGAACTAGGAATCTTGTGGTTTCTAGCTGAATGCACTATAGACTGAGATAACTTGGCCCTATAAAAATATGGAATGTTTCACAAATTTGCGTGTCATCCTTGTGCAGGGGCTATGCTAAATTTCTCTGTATCGTTCCAAATTGTACACAATTATATGGTTTCAAGTATTCCTATCTAATTCAGGCAAATATATTGTTTTAAGTAATTATTCCTGTTTAATAATAATCCTTTGTAAACATTTGCCAGTTTAGATCAGTCAGTAGAGCATCTGCCAAGAAATTGCAACGTTCTATGTTTAATAACGATCCTTACCAGTTCAGTTCTTGAGTAGTATAGATTGGGTATTCAGATCTGTGCAGTAATACATCTTTGAGCTGATGGTAGGGGTGTCACTCCACCTCAGCAAAACAATCTCCCTGGTCTAAGGCTAGGGAAAAGAGAATAGACTCCCTCACTGTTTGGCTGATACTGACAATAGGCCACTCCACTGACTTTACTTCTTTTTACTAATGGCATTTTCCAGATCTAGTAAACCCCTATATTTGATCCTATTCTTTGGGTATTGGGTTCAGCATAATATCACACAGCTACCAGTTTGATTATGGGATAATGATCCCTATTTAATTTCTTTTGTTGGATCAATCATTGTTTGATAAATAATTCATAATTATCCACCTAAGAACCACAAGTTTAAGGGTTCAATACTGGCCCTCACCAAATCAGCGCATGAGTAGCATAGTGATCTGTGCAGTAAAGTAAAAGTTGATGGTAGGTGTGATGCTACACCTCAGATGCAAAAACAACCTCTTTGGTCTAGGTTCCCTTGCTGTCTGGCTGATACAGACTTTAGGCCACCCCAACGACTTCACTTTTTTTGTTTGTTTATGGGACCCTAACAGGTACTACCACTCCAGGTCAATATGGACCTGGGAGTATTGGCAATGAACCGGGTTCCACAGTCAGAGCTCCAGAACCAGGACACATTTGGGGTGGGAGGTTACCCTACTGAAGGTGATTCAGTCAGTGTATTCTAAGCCCTTCCTACTTTAGAAATGTTATCTTTATAAACATCTGTCCTTGGAATGACATTAAATTGTACCTAGTTGTGAAGTTCCAATTCTGGACGTCTGGGGAAAGTGGAGTATAATACCATAGATATAATACCATAGATATAAACAAATTAAGAGGCACGTGGTGTAATGGTTAAAGTCATGGGAAATGGACTTGTTGCCCTGAGTTCAAATCCTGGACGCGGTAATTGCATTTCACTTATCGCTAATACCCTTGGGAAAGGTATTAATCCTACTCTCCCTCCAGCTATGGGTAAATAGTAGGGCAGACTGGGCTCTTTAACCTTGGTTAGGCAACTGGTCTAGGAGAAGGAAAACTCTGAATTCAAACCTGTTAAACTCCGCTTAATAAATTGACCCTGTGTTACATCCTGCTCGTGCAGAGGGGTTGGTAAAAAATATAAACAAATTAAGAAGCACGTGGTGTAAAGAAATCATTGGAAATGGACTTGTTGACCAGAGTTCAAATCATTGATGAGCCTGTTTGCAGAATACTCTATCTTTATCAACTTTCTAATATATGAAGTATGATATATCTAATATATCCAATATGAGTTTCATTATTGAAGTAAGTAATCTTTATTATTATTCTATTGTTATTCTTATAATTATATCCTATTAAGAAGAATAAAAAGTAGGAAAAAAAACTGGGCTTTGAAAATTAGAAAAAATTCCAAGCTATGTGGACTAATCACAAAAAAACTTGCAGATATCTAATAGAACATGATTGCCGAGTAATGTTACGTTATTATTCTTTAACTATTATTAACATGGTGTTATATCTAATAATAATAATTTGTAAATGATTATAACTTCAAGTAACTATTATTAATAAAAATAATTTGCACACAGTTTTATGGTTTCAAATATTTCTCCCATACCAATAATTTGCTAGCAATTATATGGTCTTAAGTTACTATACCTATTTAATAATGAGACTTTGCTGGTTTAGCCCAGTTGGTAAAGTGTCCACCTTGGAACAACTAGGTTCCTGGTTCGATACCAGTCCTCGCCTGTGTAGTAAAGTGGGGAGCTAATGGTAGAAGTGGTGCTCCACCTTTGATGCAAAAACAATCTCCCTGGTCTAGCACTAATGGAAAGGGAATAGTCTCCCTCACTGTCTGGTTAATACCGACAATTGGCAACTCTGTCAACTTTACTTTTTACTCCCAAATTTTCAAACAGATCTACTTGTTCACCAAAAAAGGACTGTAGCAGATACTATCTTTTGTTTTTTTAAAAATTGAAATAGATCACTAAGTAAGCCTGAGACTATTCTAGTAGTGACCAGGTTTGAATTCAGAGTTTTTCTTTTCCTAGACTGGTTGCCTAACCAATTTTAAAGAGCCAATCTGCCAGATTATATACCCATAACTGGAGGGAGAGTAGTTGGATGCATACCTTTTCCATGGGTATTAGTGCAATATGAAATGCAAACAGTCTCATCCAGGATTTGAACCTGGGTCGACAAGTCCATTTCCTTTGACATGACACCACGTGCCTCCAAAAATGTTGTACATAGTTTTCAGATTTTAGAAGTTAGTTAAGTCCAAAATCAGCAAAATAGCTGGTCGAATCTAATATATCTCCAGAAAGGTAAATATTCTTAATTAACTTGTCTTCTATTAGAAGTTAAATTGTCAAAACTTGCAACTTATTTGATTTGATTTTATAAAATATGTCCAAAGCTGAATAATTAAAATTAATTTGCCTGTCTGTAGAAACTAGTTTATCAAATTAATATCGTTTGGAACTTATCTCATTTAGATTTATTCAATGCTGTTCAAATTTGTATAAGGTATCAGTATTCAGCTGTGTTGCAAGTTGAATCTGTTCTTAGAATCCAGACTTAGTAGGTGATTTATATAGCAGGTTGAGCTATACCACTGTGTAATTTGGCCAAGCCCATTTTCAGGATTCTCATTGGTTGCTGGTTTTAGTGTGGATACTTTTATCCATATATACCCAACACTTGACTGCTTTCTGGTAGATGGTACAGAGCCTGTATTTGGTTACAATCTGTCTTCTTTTTTTTTCTCCTTTTTTTTTTGTCTGGAGACTGGATGGTAGTCACAGCCTTCGTGTGAAAGTGAATATAATGTTGATTGTACACATGTAAAAAAAAAAAAAAAAAAATTAAAGACAAATCCTTTATTTAGTCTTTCTACAATATCTCATATCAGTTGAATTCTTCCACTGAACCCAATACTTTTCTTGCACTGCCTGGCACAGGGATTGAACCCACAACTACCAGATAACTAGATACACTTTACCACAGTCTAAATCTAGAGGGTACAGTGATCAAAACATTGTGACTACAACAATGAACAAGATGATTGGTTGATTTTAATAGCATGTCAACTTGTCTAGGGATATTTCATGCCAAGAGGTTAGGGAATCATGTTCATATTTACATTCTTTATGTCATTGTTTCATAAGAATTTTTTTGAATGCACCTGGGAGTAATGGCAATGAAGGTGTTCTTATCACTTCACAGATCTCCAAAACTGGAGCCTCATCATTAGATGTTGTTTAGTGTTATAAAGAAAGGACCCCCCTTTTTGTTTGGGGAGGGGGTTATACCACTCTGCAGGGGATTCAGTCTGTGCTTCATCAACAGGACTGACAACCAGCAAATAATATAATTTTTGATTAGTTTTCAACTGATGATGAATAAGATGTTTGTTTTTTCTTGGCAATTTATTGCTTAATATAGAAAATAGAAAGAAAAATATCTCTCCCTCCCCTCTCTTTCTCTTTCTTTATCCCTGTCTCTCTCTCTTTCTCTCATCTTTTTTTTCTATTTTCTATTTAGGGAAATGTACTTGTTAAATGTGTTCATTTCTATCTCTCTGTCTATCTCTCTTTCTATCTTTCTCATCTTTGTGTTTATTTTGATTTAATTGAAATGTACTTGTTAAATGTATTTATTTCTATTTCTCAATCTCTCTCTCCCTCATCTTTTTCTCTCTCATCTTTTTTTCTATTTTCTTTTAAGTGAACTGTACTTGTTGAATGTATTTATTTCCCCTCTCTCTCTCTTTCTATTAAGTGAAATGTACTTGATAAATGCTTTTTTCTATCTATCTATCTATCTATCTATCTATTTCTCTCTCTTTTCTCTTTCTTCTCTTTTTCTCTATTTCTATTAAGTGAAATGTACTGATAAATGCTTTTATTTCAATCTATCTATCTATTATCTATCTATCTCTCTTTCTATCTCTCTTTTTATTTCTCTCTCTCTCTCTTTCTCTATTTTCTATTAAGTGAAATGTACTTGATAAATGCTTTTATTTCTATCTATCTATCTATCTATCTATCTATCTATCTATCTATCTCTTTCTCTCTTTCTCTCTTTCTCTTTCTTTTTTCTCTTTCTCTCTCTCTCTCTCTCTCTCTCTCTTTTTCTATTAAAAATGTACTTGATAAATGCTTTCTATCTATCTATCTATCTCTCTATCTATCTATCTATCTATTCTTTCTCTCTCTCTTTCCTTTCTCTATCTCTCTCTCTTTCTCTATTTTCTATTAAGTGAAATGTACTTGATAAATGCTTTTATTTCCATCTATCTCTCTTTCTTTCTATCTCTCTCTTTCTCTTTCAATCTCTTTTTTCTTTCTCTATTTTCTATTAACTGAAATGTACTTGTTAAATGTGTTTATTGCATGCAGAGGAACATCACAAAACTTTCACTACAATAATTGTATATTCTCTTTGTATTCCGGCAAAATTCTGGCAGAAAGAAATCTTTTGTCATTTTAAATGCAACTGAAATGGTAATTTCTCTTCTTCAGCACGAAAACATATTTACCTGAAGAAACTTAGAAATGGATTAACGACATTTAAAAAAAAAAGTAATATCGTTACATTATTTGGCAATCATCATTCTATTGTAGACATCATACCTCATATATAAAAATTCATCAAAATAGATAGTGTCCTGGGGGGTGTGGATGCTAAATTGCATCTGGTGTGATACAGTGCTAGAGCTCAGTGGTGTAGAATCCCACCTTCATTGCCATTATACCCATATCATACCTGACCTGGAGTGATGGGTATCATAGTGGTGTACTTGTTGCATTATCATGCAATGGAAGAAGAAGCTTCCAGCAAAAAGACAAAGAGAAAGATAAAAATATATATTTAAAAAAGAGGGGGAATGGAAGAGAGGTCTTCCGGTCAAGAAGCAGGGAGAAGATGAAGAAATAGATAAAAGAAAAAAGGAAAACGGAAGACACCTCTTCCGGTGAAGAGGAGGAGAGAAAGATAAAGAAATATATATGTCCATTATCAGATCAAACAATAAAAATGTGTGGGCATATTTATTGTATAAAAAGGCCAGCGATGAAGGGTCAGGTCAGTCCCCAGCGAGCAGCCGAGAAGGTAACCTCGTCGTCTCTCGTATCAACCATCCTCGGAAGTTCATTGTGAACACGGCGCTCTTCACCATCCTACCCTTGGGCATTTCCAAGCATCAAGGGTCACCACTGACGACCAACAGGTGGCCCCATTGAGGGTTTGCAGTTGGTGTATTCTAAAGCCCCAGCCGTCCTGTGTAGTTTGTATAATGATGAAGTGTACAGTAGATTCCATCTTGTTTCAAATCTTTTCTCTGCTTTCCCCAACAGCTGCCAGCCTATTTATGACAGCAACATGTCCTGTCTGTTAAGATATCAGTTCCTCTGTTTCTCAACAGAATTATGCAAATAGATAAATCATGTATCTCTACAAAATGATGACTTGTTCATTAATATGTCGATCTACCAGTATCCATCATAATAACAAGATATATTTAGTTCTTCATGACAGCATCTCATATGATAGAGAATCATAATTCATAGTTTTAGTAGATCATCACATAGCCACAGTTGATTATCACAATACATTTTAACAATATCAGCAAGTGAAGAAAAGAAAGTGTTTAAAACTTTGGCATGATTTCTAGCAAATTTAATATTTACAGAATATTTCTGGTAAATTTCTGACAAATTGTATAATTTCAAGTAAATTTTAGAAATTTAATAATAATTTCTGAAAAATTTCATGATTTCTTGCAAATTTAATCATTTCTATCAAAATTCTGGTATATTTCTTTGTTTCAAGTAAACCTGTGGTAAAAACCTTGCTTTCTGGCAATTTTCCTAATTAACAGCAAATTTTAGAAATTTAATAATTTCCTGAAAATTTCTGATAAATTTCCTGATTTCTGGCAAATTAAAAATTTCTATCAAAATTCTGGTATATTTCTTAATTTCTAGTAAACTTTATGGCAAAATTTATAGTTTCTAGCAAATTTTATAATTTCCAGCAAATTTAATCATTTCTATTTAAATTCTTGTATTTTTCTTAATTTCAGTAAACCTGTAAAAAAGAAATTTATTATCTGACAAATCTGATAATTTCCAGCAAATTTAAGAAATAATTCATGATTTCAAGCAAATTTTTGACAAATTTCCTAACTTCTAGCAAATTCTAATCCTCCTTATTATTAATATCAACAAATATGGAAATTTTATGATCTAGAAACTGATCATTTAGGGGAAAATTTTAATCATTTGCATGATTTAACTTTTCCTTAAATAGATTTAATTTAAAAGATCCAAGTATGTTATGTATGAAAGATCAAAATGAAATAATTGATTTCCAACTGTAATTGCAGAAGCTTTATTCATCAAAGTTAAAGATGATTGCATAATGATTTTAAATGTTTTTCATACACAAAAAGTAAGAAAAAGACAAGTGTTAAATGAACATAAAGAATACAGAAAATTATCAGATATTTAATATCAACAACAGTATACCATACTTGTCAACATTAAGTGAAGGTTTTAAATAAAAATCATTTCTTAATTTTACATGTAGAAGCAGCTAGCATAATAATTTCTGTCAATTTTTGAAATACAGAATCATTATTCACTGATTTATTCTAATGATCTATTAATAATGGAAATTCGCTTCTGGTTTTTGTCTGTAATAAAAACTATGTCACTGCTTATGTCACATTACCTAAAATCGTCATAACATAGAATAAATACACTCAAAATTTGAACATGCAACATTAGACAGTCCTCATTGTTTTTTAAAACAAGTTTTAATAAATACATGACTGGTATTATATATCTATATATAGTTTGTTTTATTTTAATACATATTTAAAGTTTACATTTCAAATCGTTTTATTTTTTAATCCTTTAATGAATTTGATGATTTTACTTACTTAGGGTACAAACTCACTGACATTGAATTTTTTACTCCCGCCCCTCAGGCAATATGTTTCAAAAATCTATTTTTACATCGACCGGAGGTCATTTTTTATTTTGTACTAGTACCTCTAATAAACACATAGATATAAGGATTCAAGTTATATGTGAACGTATCAATAATTTTATTTATGAAAAATTTAATCCTTGTATTTATTGTTATAGACACAGTGTTTTGGTTGTTGTGCCCTCTGGCCTTCTTCAGGTGTTTCTTGTCAAACTCAGGCCCCAAATATGACATGAATGCTCCTGAGTCTGAAGAGAAGGCTCCTGAGTCTGAAGAGAGGCTCCTGAGTTTGACAAGTAAACACCTGAAGAAGGCTGGAGGGCACATCGTCTGAAATGTTTTGTATATAACAATAAAGATGAGCACAACAGTCCAAAAAATCCAAATAAAACAAATCAAGCTTCATCTAAACATTCAGACAAATATTAATAAGTATTATTTGGATTATTCGGACTACTACATTCATCTTTATTGTTATCTGTACAACGTTTCAGCTGATGGTCTCTCCAGCCATCTTCAGGTATTTCTTGTCAAACTCAGGGAACCTTCTTTTCAGACTTAGGTGCCTTTTCAAACTAGGAGCCATCACGGAACTTTGAACCCAACCCTTTATTCAATCCACAGGGGTATCCTGTTCTCATTCCACTAACCATAGCTGGGGTATAGGTGTTAAGCTGTGTTAATTATCATTCTATGTTACTGCTGCCACTGACCAGGATTTAACCTGCAGTCTAAAGATAACTGTCTCTTAGAACTGTATTAACCCAATGCCTATATCCACTATGCTAGAGAAATATTAAAAGCAAAGAATAATAAAAAAAGGAATACATTACCGATCAGAACTGTTTGAAAACCCACTTACCTGCAAAAAAATGGAAAAGAGAAAGATATCAATAGGAGTATTGGACACAATCATATATCATACATGACAAGTTTATTTCATTTAATAAAAGACTTGAATCTATTTCTTAGCAATTTTGCTTTTAGCCTTCTGAAATAAGCAATTAAGAGTTACCTCCCTTATTTTATGATTACCTCTGCTTTCAAGAACTCTCTAGTGAATACTAAGTAAGTAAAGTAAAGTCGACGGGGTGGCCTAAAGTTGGTATCAGCCAGTCAGCGAGGGAGTCTATCCCCTTTTCAATAGCGCTAGACCAAGGTGATTGTTTTTTAGCATCTGTGGTGGAGTGCCACACCTACCATCAGCTCCTTACTTTACCGCACAGATCCCTGTGCTACTCATACGCTGAGTTGGTGGGGGGACCGGTATCGAACTAGGAACCTTGTGGTTTCTAGCTGAACACTCTACCGACTGAGCTATCCCGGCCCCTTAAACTCTCAATAAGTGTACCAACAAGAAGAGTTGACATGCCATAAAACCAACCAAGTAGGAGTCCAGAAATGGTTCCATTGTCATTATTTTGGTACTATATAACACTTTGGCATAAAATAACTCAACAAGAGTTGACATGCCATAAAAGTTAACCAAATTGGTCATGAGAATTTTGGAAGTTTTTAAAAAATAATTCCCCTGCACATATTTTTTTTGTGTCCTTCTTGTTAAAGATTAAAATTAATTGTGCAAATTTAATAATACTAATTAACAGCTTAATATGGATGCTCGGAATGAAATAGAAATTTATTATTAGCCTCTTTTCCCTTCAAAAAAAAAAAAAAAAAAAAAAAAAAAAATAAATAAATAAAAAAATAAATAAAGGATGCAAATTCAAATTTTGCTGTAGGGTGATTCTTCATTTCACATCTGATCTGTTTACTAATCATTATGGAATGATGATCTGAATGTTGGGATAAAAAAAACGAAATAAATAATAATATATAATAAATAATAATAAAATAATAGATAATAAAAGGAAGAAATAAACAGACAAAATAAATGATACAAAAAAGAACAAAAGAAAAAAAGAAAAAAAAGAAAAAAGTCAATTTTTTTTGCTCGTTTTTAAATGAAGCTCTTTTAGATATGGAAACCTTATTAAGATCTTTTAAGGTATTTTTCTCTGCTAATCTTTCATTGAGAATAATTATTGGTTTAAAGAAGCAAATTACTGGATCTTCGGATATTTGGAATGTTGGAAGATGAATAGAAAATTCCTAGAATGTTTTAAAATTGATCAGATTTGACTTTTTCTAATGAAATCTTCAATAAATACTTCTGATAATCAAAGAAGAACAATGTGAAAAGAAGAAAATATAGGGAGAGGGAAAAGAGAAGAAAGAAGAGATTAAAGAAGAAAAAAATTAGAATGAGTGAAGAGGGAAAGAGAATGAAGAGAAAGAATGAGAAAATAGAAAAGAAAATAGAAAAGAAAGAGAAGAAAAGAAAGAAGAAAAATAAAACGAGAAGAAGAGTGAAAAACAAACAACAAAAAAAAAACAATGGGAATTAAAGAAGCAGAATAAAGAGAAAGAGAATGAGATGAAAAGAGAAGAATAAGAGAAAATAGAGGAAAGAAAGAAAAGAAGAAAGAAAATTGAGGAAAGAAGGAGAATAACAAAAAAAAAAGAAAAGAAAGAGAAAGAAGAAAATAGGGAAGAAGGAAAGAAGAAAAATAGAGTTAAAAGGTAAAGAAAGAAAAAAAAAAAGAGAGGAAGAGGGAAAAGAAAGAAGAAAAATAGAGAAAGAGGGAAAATAAGAATTAGGAATGGAGGAGAAAAGGAAGGACCAATGAAGAAAGAAAGAAAATGAAGAAGATGTAGTAGAAGAATAAAATGAGTGGAGGAGAAGTGAGAAAAAAAAGAAGGCCGGAAAGAATGTGAGAAAAAGGGTGTGAAAGTGAAACGAGAAAAAGGGGGGGGAGAAGTGAAACGAAAAAAAGGGGGGGGAGAAGTGAAACGACTAAAGGGGAAGTGAACAAAAAAGGTGGGGGAGAAGTGAAATGAGAAAAGGGGGGGGTGATACGAGAAGAAGGGGGGGGAAATGAAACAAGAAAAGGTGAGGGGAGAAGTGAAACGAGAAAAAGGGGGGGGGTGAAATGAGTAAAAAAAGGAGGTTAGCCGGAACTGAATCAAATAAAGTAGAAGAAAAATAAGCAAGTGTGTGTGTGTGGGGGGGGGGTGTTGAAAAGAAATAAATTTAAAAAAAAAAGAGATAAATTGCAGGAAGACAATATGGTGGCCCCATAATGGCTGCCTTGTGATAATGATTGAAATATGGTTTCTTTGTGCCTCTTTTTACAAGCAAGCAGTTTGGTAATGAAGGCAAGTCTAAAGTGAAAGGAAAGTAATTCACAAAAGAAGCCAAAATATTTACATAGCTAAATATCTTATTTATGACTGAAGAGGAATGAAAATATTTTGCTTTTTATTTCTCCATAAAAAAAAATTCTTTCACTTAGTGATTATGGCTTCGACATTGCTATATGAAACACTAACTCTCAATCTGCTGTGTCCGAGCTACTTAATGCAAACAAATATATACTAAAAAATATTACTTTTATTTTATTACAAGGAGGCATTGGTGGCGTAATGGTTATTGTCATAGACAAGAGACTCAATGAGCCGAGTCCAACGTTTGGATGAAGCTGTGTCTCACTTGGCTAATGCAAACAGCCTTGTCCAGGATTTGAACTCAGGTCACATACGCTTCTCACTTGTGCTCTGGAAATGCATGGTTATCCTCATAGTAAATTGACCCAACTCAGTGCATGAATTGCACAGCTTGGTTTGGTTTTGGTTAGTTTTCTTTTTACGGCATATCAAACCAGTGGGTCATTTAATGCCAACAAAGTTGTGAAATAAATTCATTCTTGATGCATAATACAGTTTTGTTTATCAACTCATGTTTTTTTATTTAACCCATAGATGGGACCCTAACAGGTACTACCACTCCGGATCAGAGTGGACTAGGGAGCAATGGTGATGAAGGGGTGCTCCACATTCCCCAAACGTCCAAAACTGGAACATCACCATCAGATAGAGTTTAACATCATTCCCAGAACATGAAGACCCTCAGCCACTGCCTTCTAGCACCCATATGATAAAAAGGGGCTGGGGGTTGCAATAGGGTGGCAATAGGGTTGGGAAAATCATATAGGTGCTAGGGCTTGATGTGACCAGCCGATTGATCGGAGGGGACCTCTCCGACCGCCCGTCTAGCCCAAGATAGGGCAAAGTGGAATATTGCAAGTCATGAACTGCTCAGCCACCTAGGCTCTATCCTTAAGCATCATGGGCGCCATTCACGGCCAACAGGCGGCCCATTGGGGGAGTCTTACCCCTCTGCAGAGGTGCAGTCAGCGCATTCTGACGCCCGAGCTGACAGGGCGGATATATACCTGGAGAGAATAGTTTGACATATACTTTTCCCATAACAAGGTATCTTATCATGGTGTAATGGATAGCAAGCTAGTCTCACAAATCTATTACTACTGAATAATGAATTTGATCCTCGCTGGATGCCCCATACTGGCGAACAGGTTGGGTAAATACTTACCTTTCCCATGGGTATTAGTGCTATGTAAAATACAAAGAGCCTAGTCCAGGATTTGAACTAGGGTTGGCATGCCCATTTCCTATGATGATAACTGTTACACCATGAGCGCCTCCATAAAAAACTCTGAATTCAAACCAGCTGTACCTCATAAGTAAATAACATGAAGTAAAAGAAATTGTTACAAAGTTCTGGTAATCGTCATGTCTGGAAAATTCTGCAAGAATCGTGGTTGGTAGATAGCAATCATGACTCCATAGATATTCTCCAGAGACTTATGTTATTCGTAATGGTAGCAACTGGTTTTTAACTACTAAAAATAATTATTACCCATATGTGATATGGTTTGTTCTTAGAAACAAGGAAAAGAGTGAATGATAGCAATAACAATTATGCCTGCTCATAGATATAGCAATACCATCTGAAAGAAATGTTTTACAGAAAACAACCATTATTTGGATCCCCCATGGTGTTGTGGTTAATGAGCTGGACTGCAACATAGTAAGTATTATTTGTATTAATTGGACTATTGTCCCCATCTTTATTATTATCTGTACAATGTTTTGGCCGATGTGCCCTCCAGCCTTCTTCAGGTATTTCTTGTTGGACTCGGAAGCCTTTTTGAACTTGGGAACCTTCTTGTCAAAATCGGGAGCCATCACGGAACTTTGAACCCGACCCTTTATTTAATCCATGGGTGTATCATGTTCTCATTCCGATAACCATAGCTGGGTACAGGTGTTAAGCTTGAAGAATAATCAAAGTTCCAATTACCGTCGAATTGGGAAGACATGGCAACAAACAATTGTAACCCAATACAAACCCGAATAGTTGCAAAGTCTACTGCAGAAGGACAGGGTATTTATAAAACTCCACAATATCATTCAAATCAAGCAGCCAATCAGAGCTCAAGGAAAGGAATCACCCAAATCACCCAAATTCATGAATGGATCATTCTTGATTTCTATAAATACCAACTGTCTTGGACACTGCTTCAGTGGTACTTAGCTAGCTGCTGTTATTCAAACCAACAGTAGACTAACTGACTTCAATAAAGCTGTGTTAATTATTATTCTATATTACCGCTACCCCTGACCAGGATTGAACCTGCAGCCCAGAGATTACTGTCACTTAGAACTGTCTTAACCCAATGCCTTTATCCACTATGCAAATAATATTAATTATCAAGCTTCATCTCGAAAATTTGGAGAAATTACAACTTAGAAGTAAGTTCAACTTTCAGTTGTGTTATATTCATTCTTGAACTAATATCCTTGAAAAAGGTAAGAACCCTCTCATCTTCCCAGCTATGGATTAAATAGTACCCCTACTGTACCATAGCTCCAGAACGATATATGTATCGCATAGGCCAACTCAAGTGTAGTAGTAGTCGCAGTTAGTAGTAGTAATAGTCTTTAGTTCAGAAATAACACATGCAGGTTGTATAGTCACAGAGGATGTTTATTTCTTTGATGCACATAGGTTCCTTTTCAGAGAGAAGGAAAGATAGAGAGAAAGAGAGGAGAGGTATGGTATAATTACTTCTGTTTTAAACCATGAAGGTTCCACCTGCTTCCCATGAGGCCTGGCTGAAAAGAGGACGGTTTTCTTCTGTTTCTCATCCCGGCATTATATCCGTTTCCGGTCAAAATCCAGAACTTCTGTTTTTAACTTTAAATCTATTTCCGGGGTCATTTCCTGGTTAAATTACTGAAACCCCGCTTAGTGTTTACTCTTCCAAATTTTAATCTTTGTTTGTTCTTATTTCTTCTTCCTCTCTTTCTCCTTTCAGTCCCCAAATTCTCTGTAGACCATAATGATTATGCAACACTACTGTTCTTCTACAAGAATTGGGGTTCTCCATAACATAGTGGGACAGGTATTGTTAGATTTGTCCTAACAAAATTCTAGAGTTACTCCCATTTATCAGTAGGGGGGCAGGTGCATTGTGGGAGCTAGGACTGGAAATGGGTCGTCACCATATATACACAAGATAGCTAGTTACACATAAGATGAGTTCTTAAGTCACAGTTTGGGTAGTATTGGAGTCAGTCAGTCAGTCAGTCAGTATACAATTGGTTTGGACAACAGCAACTTGCAATGTGTGTGACCGCCTCTGCAATTCTATAATTGGACTAATTAGCCATCAAAAAGTTATCATGCACTACAGAATGCAGAAGGAAATATCCCTTGCAATGTGTGTGACCACATCTGCAAGTCCAGAATTGGACTATGACATTGTTGTAAGCGAGTTCAACCTTCAGTAGTGTTACTATGTACATTTTTGGATTCATACCATCTTCCTAGCCAAGGGTTTAATAGTACTACAACTGTTTTTCAACAATGAAAGCTTTGGCATTAAATAACCCTTGAAGGCTGATATGCCATTAAACAAAGAAACCAAATCTGGAGATAGAAATCAACAGCATATGAGTTATAAAGACCAAAATGTCACCAGTGGTCATCACAGATCTGGGATTCCTGTAAAAGGTAAAGGAAAAGTTCACCAACCATATTCCCACCAGTAATAACACCTAGCATGCCCAGAAGATTGCATTACTCAGAACAGTCTCTATATGTCAATTGAAATTTTCTCTGACTGTACAAGATATAAAGCACAAAGGAAATAACAATAATAATAGTTGTAATAATAATAATAATACTTAGATATTGCCGAGAGCTGAAAAAGCTGTGGAAGGTGATACACATTGTAGTTGGTGTCTTTGGAACTGTCTCCAAATGCCAGGAAAAGAGACTGTAGGCACTGGAGATCAGAGGAAGAACAGAGACCAACCAGACCACAGCACTTTTAAGATCAATTTCTTAAGCGGAGTTTAACAGGTTTGAATTCAGAGTTTTCCTTCTCCTAGACCGGTTGCCTAACCAAGGTTAAAGAGCCCAGTCTACCCTACTATTTATCCATAGCTGGAGGGAGAGTAGGATTCATACCTTTCCCAAGGGTATTAGCGATAAGTGAAATGCAATTACCACATCCAGGATTTGAACTCGGGGCGACAAGCCCATTTCCCATGACTATAACCATTACACCACGTGCTTCCATTTTTTTTTGTTTATATGGCATTCATGTATCCTGTGGGATCTTTCATAGACTTTGTAAATCTAAGCTAACCAAGGATGCAACATTTCAAGTTTTAAGAGGACTTTTAATTAGGTTTGAATTCAGAGTTTTCCATCTGCTAGACTGGTTACATAACCAAAGTTAAGGAGCCCAGTACGCCCTACTATTTACCTATAGCAAAAGGGAGAGTAGTTGGATACATACCTTTCCCAAAGGTATTCACACTATGTGAAATGCAAACAGCCTCATCCAGGATTTGAACTTGTTTTGACGAGTCCATTTTCTACAATTCTAACCATTAGACCACGTGCCTCCACTTTTTTTTTGTTATATGGCATTCCTGTCATTGAAGTCAGTCAGTCAGTCAGTCTACTGTTGGTTTGAACAACAGCAACTGGCTAAGCACAACTGAAGCAGTGTCCAAGACAGTTGGTATTTATGGGAATCAAGAATAGTCCTTTCATGTATTTGGGTGATTCTATTCCTTGAGTTCTGATTGGCTTCTTGGTTTCTGTGATGTTGTGGAGTTTCATAAATACCCTGTCATTCTGCAGTAGAGTGCAGCAAGATAGGTTTGTATTCAGTTATGACTACTTGTTGTCATGTCTTACCAATTCGACGGTAATGGTTCTTAGCTTGATTATTCTACAGTGTATCCTGTTTGATCTTACATAGACTTTGTAAATCTAAGCTAACCAAGTCGTTTGAACATTTTCGCTTCAATGCAAAAGAAGTTGAATGTAAGTGAAATGACCCAAGAGATATATAAATAGAGAGATAGATATAGATAGATAGATATAGAGAGATATAGATAGATAGATAGAGAGATATAGATAGATAGAGATAGAGAGATAGATAGGTATATGTAAGATGGTTAACCTATTTTTCAAGTAAAGTCTTTTGTGATAATCAAGTATCTTTTGCTTAAGGAACAGAACGGACTCAATTCATAGACAACGGGACACAATGAAGTTCTAAAGATGTCTTATTAGAGCCCTTGTTAAGAGAAACTGGAAAAATTCAGATCGCAAATGTCAAGCGTACTGTGAAGATAAAACTAGAAATCGTATTTCAAGTGGAGGAGGAGGTTCACCAAGTGGACATGTTTACACGATTTGAATGCCAATGGTTTTAAAAGCTTCAAAACAACCTCTTGTCATATTGCTTAACGACCATAAGAGACAATTCAGATTTAATTATACATGAACTGATTGATAAACAAGCTCTCCAATCTAATAAAGTTTTTGGACGGATACAATAAGGAAACTGATATAGAAATGTAGTATGAGGGCTAATTGATAAATAAGGTCTCTACAATCCAATAAAAAAAAAAAGTTTTAGATCAGATAGAAATAAAATATGGTTCACTTGCACCAATAGATGACATTTTAGAATGTGTGTGAGGATTTCTGCCTTCTCTCTCTATAATTTCATCTTATCAATTATTAGTTAAACTAGCAAATATATGCACCTCCGGGTGCAAGTATTTAAGTTTTAATGTAACAAAATATTGTATTAAATTAGAAAGGCTAATGAAACTAAATAAGAATACAGATAAAAAGATTTGAAACAGAGGGAGTATAATAAAAGATTTGAAACAGAGGGGGTATAATAAAAAATGGAACAACTGAAACTTACTCTTCCATCACTCTCGTCTTTCATTGTTATTTTTTCTAATTTAAGTATTTAGTTAAAAGAGGAAGTAAAGAATAAAATGACAGTTATTTTATCTTGTTAATGGATTTCATTTAAGATTCATTGAAGAGATTTTTGCTTATATTCATTAAAATAAAACCAAACAGTTAGAAATCAATAATACTAAGCACATATTGGGGTTTAGATAGAAATAAAATCATGGAGAATGTGATGTCAATAACTAAGAGAATTGTGACTTGAGTAGGAATATAGTTTCGGTTACAGACAGAAAAACACACAATCTCCATTATAATAAGATATATAAAAAAAATCACCAATGTAAATTTGAAGTAAATGTTTTACGGTTGGAAAAAAATACTGGAATTAGCACATTAATAAAATTGTTTTAATACTGTTAGTTTAATTTACACATTAATAACATGCAATTGTATTTATACACAATGCAGTGTGAACGGTAAGGCTAATTTGCATATTGATATTAAAAATTTGGTTTTAATAATATGTGCTTAGTATTATTGACTTCTAATTGTTTGGTTTTATTCTGATAAATATGAGCAATTATTTCGGGGATAAATCTTAAAACAAATCCATTAACAAGAAGAAATAACTGTAATTTTATTCTTTCCTTCCTATTCTAGCTAAATAGTTAAGTTGAAAAAATTTAGCAATGAAAGATGGAAGTGATGGAAGCGTAAGTTTCAGTATTTCGATTTTAAAATTATATCCCCTCTGTTTCAAATATTTTATTTGCATTCTTATTTAGTTTCATTAGCCTTTCTAATTTAATATAATATTTTATTACATTAAAACTTAAATACTGGCACCTAGAGGATGCATATATTTGCATCAAATAAATTTTCACCACTGAAATAAACTGAAAAGACATTAATCCCTTCCAGCGCCCCCCTCAATTTTTTGTTATGTTTTTATATATAAATATTTAAAAAAAACAATAAAAAAGATGTTCACTATGTTTTTTTTGTTTTTTTTTTATTATATAGCAGTAAATAAACTAATAGCAGATAAGACACCAAAAATTTTTATTTAATAGCTGAACATTCTGGCTTGATAAAATATTCTTAAATAAAGTAATCAATATTGATAGAAAACAAAAGATAAGAAAGGATCCAAGATATTACCATAAATAGACTACATTAGGGTAGGTCGATTTTTCACTTTTTGAAATTATCAGATTATATGAAACACTTAAAGTTGTGTATTAGTCTATTAAGTACTGATACCAATATATATATATATATATATATATATATA
>CM042157.1:73587582-73607582 GCA_023376005.1 Doryteuthis pealeii
AATTCATACAAGGATTTCTATGAATCCCTAAAGAGAACTCAATGTATAATAATCAATAAATTAGATTAAATACAGAGCAATATTTCTTTTAAATAATTCTAAATAAAAAAATTTTTAATTTTTAAAAAGGCCTTTTGAGTTTCTGGTCAAAATAAATTCATCATGGAATTACGGTTTGTTAAGTTTTTTAATCCTTTCCCCACATATTGTTTCACATTTTATTGGATTGTTCTGAGTCTGTTATTTTCTTCACATCCATATATCTTTTGAAGCTTATGGGAAACTCTATGGAACAAAAACAAAAACTTTAGGTACCTTCAAAAGTCCAAGATAGTAAAGTTGGAAATAAAAAGGTGGAAATGGAGAAACTGGATAAAAAATAAAAAATAAGTTAATCCTCTCCGATTCCTGGGAATTGACTTGGCCAAGGTACAGAGTGGAATAGCCCAACCTGCTATTTAAACCAATTATCAAGTCTGAACATGGCTGAATACTGGTCACTTTATATGAATTTCAACAACAAAGTTGGCCTTGGCATTGAATAACCAATGAAAGTTGATATGCCATTAAACAAAGAAACCAAAACCACACTATCCTTGTTTATTAACTGCTTTAGTAAAAAAAGAAAAAAGAAGAAATATAAGTAAATAAATAGATAAATCATTGTGGGTGTGTAGAATACTTGTCTTCCTACTGAGTAAACCTTTTTCTTGATCACTAAGAGGCCAGTAACACAGTTTATCTGTTTATGAGATGACACCTTCTCCTCACATTTTGTTATTATTAACATTAATATTGGATGATCAGTCTTTTCGTTGAATGCCTGTCATTTTAGTTGATGAGAATATAAATAACTTGTTCATCCGCATTTTAGTAAAAACAAAAAAAACAAAAAAAGAAAGAAGAAAGTTAAAGTCTAACTTTTCAAAGGATCAAAATATAAACATTGTTAGAAATCCGCTTTGTTTTAATGGTTTATGACAATGATGAGGATTGTCTATATTATTATAGTGTCTGTAGTGATTAAACATGGTTTTATTAATATTGTCTAAAGTTATCTATTTTGATTAAAGCCAATAGAATGTGTATATATGTATATACACATGGAGGTGTATTTTTACCATTTCAATGGTCTTATCATTATTTTTTTTTAAATTAAAAATTTAAAAAAATAAAAAATAAAAATAAAAATAAAAATAAAATAAAATAATAGATTATTATAATTACTTACAGCGGTGGGATATATATATATATATGAATATCTTGGAAATCAAAGGAACTTCTTCAAAGATATTTATATGTAATCAATATTACCAACTGGGAAATAAAAGGTAGAAATGAAGAAACTGGAGAAATAAAGGAAATAAAAAAAGGAAAAATAAATTAATCCTCTCTAAGATCATTAAATGGTTCTCCAAATAGTGATAGTTTATGCTTGTGTTCATGCTGCCTGCACAGGCTAGGACAATGGGAATTAATGGCAACAGCTTTAAGGATGTTTAGTCCTAGCTGTATGGCGGGCAGTGAAGAACTCATCCCAGTATATAAAAGTTGCAGGTGGTTATTGTTGAGGAAAATGGAATGAGTTCAATATTTCACTTGGGAATCCATCTTTTCTTTCTCCAATTCCCAGACGAGACATATGTTCAGTTCCAAGATTTTCTTTCCCAGAACATTTGCAGATGAAACACCTTCATGAATATTTTCCACCCAGCTACATGACTCAACTAAGATAGATAGATAGATATGAATATACTGAGATAGATACATACATAGAAAGAAAGAATGTATATATATATATATAAATATTTACCGTTTAGATATATGTTATTGAAGTCAGTTAGTCTGCTTCAGTTGTGCTTAGCTAGTTGCTGTTATTCAAACCAACAGTAGACTGACTTCAATATGGCGCTGCGAACAGGATGGGATTGTATTCAGTTACAACTACTTGTTGCCGTGTCTTACCAATTCGACAGTAATTGGAACTTAGCTTGATTATTCTTCATACGTGACCATTTATCACTTTGAAAATTGGATTTTTAATCTTCATTTTCTTTTTTTTACTTCTTTGATGGCGAATTTATCTGGCAACCAGTCTAGGAAAAGGAAAACTCTGAACTTAACCCAGTTATACAGAATTCTTCTGTAGCCATATCAGTGCTACAGTATGGCTGCATTACTTAGACACTAAGAGAAAAGGGTAGATGAGGTTTTATGTCCAGAGTTAATAATGTCTTTCTGAATTGGGAATTCTGCTTTGTTGTCTCCATATCCTTCATTTTTAATGTTTTAACCCTTTGCTTGCCATGCATAGAAAGATCAATGGGTAAATGTGGATAGTTATCTAGCCTTGGTAAGGCAACCAGTCATGGAGAAGGAAAATTCTGAATTCAACCCTGTTCTACCAACATATCATGAGCCAGCATGGCAAGACAAAGCTACCCATGTTTTACATACCTTGGACAAGGTTTGAATCCTACAGGGAACTGATATGATTGGATGGGATATATATATATATATATATATATATATATATATATATATATATATGTATGGATAGATAGATAGATAGATAGATAGATAAGGGTTGTAAAGACATGAAGTCAACAGCACTATGTGAAATACAAACCAGATGAATATTTGTTTGTATTTTTTTCTGATATGCTGTTGTGTGGTGCATCATGGGAAGAGTCAACCATTTGATTTTATCTTAATTTTTGGGGCATGATGGGAAGGTTGGTTTTCATTGTGTGGGATTTAAGTGAGGGCATTCTAATCTACTTTTACATACATATGTGTGTATGTGTGTGTGTGTAAAAGATGTATTTGTATTATTTGTACTTAAAATCATTTATTTTATATTTTTTAAATTTCAAATCAGCTTCTCTTGAAAATTTATCAACTTTTTGCATCTAATGTTTCTTTGAAGTTGATAAGCAAACCAAATTAAAGCTTATTCTATTTTCTGGCCAATTATTTGCCTTCATGTATTTTAATTTGACATTTCACGATGAAGAAACTTTGATGTATTTAGTGACAAATAAAAAATTAAAAAATGGATCGGTTCACAATGTTTCAATTTTTTTCATTTATTTGTTAAAGTATAAATCAGTCTTTCCCTTTCCATTGATTCAATAACACACATGGGAGAAGAGTAAAAAGTCAGTGTAGACATAGATACACACACACAATATATATATATATATATATATATATATATATATATTATACATATATATATATAATATTAATTAATCTATATATATATATATATATATATATATATATATATATGAATTAATCTATGCATATATATATATATATATATATATATATCTACATGAATAATCTATCTATCTATCTATCTATCTATCTATATATATATATATATATATATATAATATAATATTATATATATATATATATATATATATGATATCCAAACGCAATAATGCAAATATATATATAATATATACACACACACACATTGACATGAATTAATGTATGTGTGCATACATATAGTGAAAGAAGAGAGAGAGAGAGAGAGAGAGAGAGAGAGAGAGAGAGAGAGAGAGAGAGAGAGAGAGATTGAGCTGTAATATAGATATCTATATTCAGTCAGTAATATATATATATATATATATATATATATATATGTGTGTATTTGGGCAGCATTCTTTCATTTATACATGTAGAATTAAACAAAAGGCACATCTCCTGTTTAACAATTTTATTTTTGATCTTTTCTAATTTTCTGGCCAACTTTTTAATGTTTGGGTGGAATTGGTGGATAAGTCCACCAAAGTTCAGTTCCCGCGTACTTTCGGCACTTCGAAGTGCCATCATTCATGCCCCCACTCTAATTACCGAAATATTCTAAGTGAAAATACACACATTCTGCACAAAGAAAAAAAAACAAAAAAAAAACTCCAAATACTAGAAGCTTTATACATAAAACAATACAAACCATCCTTAAACAAAATTAATTTCCAATACAGTACACACATTCTAAAATGCCTATAACACCTTTCTCACCAATTCTTCTCCTTCCAGCCTCCACATTAACATAATTTTAAAAAAAACCCCCAAAAACACCCCAAAAAACTGGAATACACCACCCCTGATGATGGCACTTCGAAGTGCCGAAAGTACTCAGGAACTGAACTTTGGTGGACTTATCCACCAATTCCACCCAAACATTAAAAAGTTGGCCAGAAAATTAGAAAAGATTAAAAATAAAATTGTTAAACAGGAGATGTGCCTTTTGTTTAATTCTACATGTATATATATATATATATATATATGTATATATATATAGGTAATATAGTTTGCTATATTTATAAGTAAAGACTGCTCAATATCATTGATAGATCGTGTATATCTAAGCATGAAATCAACAGTGTTTAGTAACTGACAGTTTCTCACCTATACACTTGGTTTGAAAATTGCATAAGTCAGTTACCAAGTGCGATTGACTTCATTACTCCAACTTACGTATGTTTATGTATTGTTTATGAAGAGAGGTTGACAAAATATCGAGTGAGTTGCAACTTTAACTGTTGAATATTAAACAAATTGAATATTCAAGTTGTTAACTAACATTAATTTAGGTGAAGTTGATTTTTATCTCTCTTGAAAAATGGTGACGTTTTGTAATCTATTTTTGTCTGTAAAATGAGTTCTACAGCTTCCCTACTTCTAAAAATTGGTTTGTAAAAGCATTTTTGCACAAGAAATCACAAAATGCTATCAAAAAAATCTTAAAGTTAACCAATTTTAAGTTATTGATGATGTTTTATTTTTTCATAGCAAGATCAATATCCCAATGACAAAAAATTTTTTCTATTATTATTTTGCATATATTGAACATTATTCGTACCAAAAAGAGAGTTTGGTTTTTGCTCAGAACTGAAGCTACAACATCAGTTAAAATTTTCCAAATCAGAAATCATTAATAACTTAAAATTAACCTTGGCTTGGTAACCAGTCTAGGAAAATTCAAACCTGTTAAACTTTTGTCTGAATTTTTGAATATCGGGCAGATATTTATTGAAAAAGAAAAAAAATTTACTGGCTGAAAATCTTGAAATAAAAAAAGCAGTTTTAAAATTACGATATTAAGGCATATCAAATGTATTTTTCTTTTTAAAGACCTTTAATCAAAACTTTCACGTATACAACTTAAAATGTTGTCATTATTATCATTATTACTATTATTATTATGGAGGTATGTGGCATAATGGTTAGAGTTGTGGGAAATGGACTCATCAAACCGAGTTCAAATCCTAGACAAAGCTGTTTGCATTTCCTATAGCGCTACTACCCTTGGGAAAGGTATGAATCCATATATTCTAGTAGAGCAGACTGGGCTCTTTAACCTTGGATAGGTAACCAGTTTAGGAGAAGGAACAACTCTGAATTTTAAAAACCTATAGTCAGTCATTGATTGGCTTTGTGGCATACATTTTGCTTGCCTGGGCCCCAACATTTTTTATATGGTACCCAGTGGTCCACAGTGACCTCGGTTGAGAACCACTGATCTAGTCTATTATCTAAAGTCTTGGACACCATTACAATTGGTATCAGTTTTACCCTTATCTTCCACAGTGTTTTCAATTCTTTAGCAAGGTCAATGTATTTATCTATCTTTTTGTTTTCTTTCATCTTCACCCTGTGATCTGCTGGAACTGCAAGTTGGTAAATAACATTTATTCTAGGTGAAGCATTGTTAGTAATAATAACAATATTTAAAATTTTTGCAGTAAATAATAAAGCATATGTGTGGAAATCTGATAAATTGATATGGCAAAATTCCTCTTAAAAAATCCGAGATTTGCCTCATTTTAGTGTGAAGAGAATAGACAGCAACAAATGGAAATATGTTTTAAGAGATGAACACTGAAAATACCGATAATGGCAAAGGTTGAAATATATATATATATATATATATATATATATATATATATATATATATATATATGTGTGTAAAGATAGCTCATGTCTAAGTACGTATGGAAATATAAAGAAAAGTATGGGGAAGAAGCAGAGGTTAAGTGGTTTATTTCAAAAAGAGCATTTTTGATGCGAGCAAATTATACTTAGAGGAGGAAAAATAGCATATAAGTTTTTACTGAATAAAAGGTCAGAATTAAGAGCTAAATGTCGCCATCAAGAAAAATACTTTCTTTGTAATTTGGCACCAGATTGAATCATGTAATACTTAAATATTGCATTGAGGATATATAATTATTCACTTGAATACAATAGACGTCAGATGTATCAGTACAGGCTCAACTAAGGAATGACCACATGAAACTCACAAACACGAGGGGAAAGATATAGAGAGGGGGTGAGTGTGTGGATGCAATAACACTAATCTGTTTCAATCGAACATGATGAAAGAAAGAAAAAAAAGAGTGAGAGAGAGTTAAATCAAGATTATTATACTTTTTACATATTGAACTATTTTACAATAGCACTTTTTACATATTGAACTATTTACAATAGCACTTACAATAGCATACCAATTTTGTAATAATCAAATTATCATACTGTTGTTTATCCACATGTCCAGCTAGTTCATTTATTAATTCTGGAAAATCCTCATTATCTGGTATTGTGTATATGCCGAAGTCCTATTTCTTATGAGTGTCATCACCTCAGCTAAATAATGGACCATTCCATTTTTATTATAAGAAAGAAAGAGAGTAGAAATAAGTGTGTGAAAGCAATCATGCTAATCTGTTTTGAAAGAAAGAGTAGGGGAAATATATAGAGAGGGGGTAAGCGCCCGGAAGGGATAATACTAATCTGTTTTAATTGAACATAATGAAAAGAAGGAAAGAAAGATAAAAAAAGCATATGAGAGAGTTAAATCAAGATTTTTATACTTTTTACATATTGAACTATTTTGCAATAGCTCTTAAGTAAACATATCAAACATTGTAATAATTTAATTATCATACTGTGGTATATCCAGCATCTGCTTCCATGTAGATAATGTGAACATTTTTAATTAAAATTTTAAGTAGAAAATTTATAATAAAACTGTACAATGTTATATAAATAAACTGTTGTGTTTAAAAACTTGGTTTTCATTTTTTTAGTCATATTACAATAATTCATACATATTTTAAATTTATCTACTTAGATAGTTGGATAAATATACTTATGATACAAATTGTGTATGTGCATTTATGCATGTGTGTTCAAGTGGGTAATGTTAAAGCAAAAAAGCTGAAGGTACTCATGCTTATAGGTAATCAGTAATCAAGTAAACAACTAATACTTAAAAGCATTTATATATTTTATATATATATATATATATATATATATATATATATATATATATTATATATATATAATGATAATAATAATAATAAAGCCTAAAGAGTCAGAAACTACCTTAGATTTCTCATAATGGATCATCATATATATATATTTAGAGGGAGATATATATGAGAGAGATAAATGATTTTATTATAAATATATATATATATATATATATATATATATATATATATAGTCAAACAGTAAGAAAGAGATAAATCTAATTTTAATCTTTAGACATATATATGAGAGAGAGAGAGAGAGAGAGAGAGAGAGAGAGAGAGAGAGAGAGAGAGAGAGAGAGAGAGAGAGAGAGAGATCTTTAATTTTATTCTTTATATATATACATACATATACATATTATATATGAGAGAGAGAGAGAGAGAGAGAGAGAGAGAGAGAGAGAGAGAGAGAGAGAGAGAGGCGAGATTAAATAAGTGTGTAAGCATACAATCGTAGACAGTTTTATAAATACTAATAATAAGTAAAAGTTCTAAAAAATTCTCTGCTCCACCATGAAGTAAATTATCTCAAGTAAATTGGTTTTAAAAACTTTTTAAAAGGTAATTTTTTTCTTGTTTGTATTAGGAACTATATATATATACATATATATATATACCTACACCTCCACACAAGTAGGATGTGACATGAGGTCAATTTTTTAAGCAAAGTTTAACAGGTCTGAATTCAGAGTTTTCTCATAAATTAGTTACATCGCCTAGTTTAAAGAGCCCAGTCTGCCTTACTATTTACCCATATCTGGATAGAGAATAGTTGAATTCATACTTTTCTTAAGGGTATTATTGCAATATGAAATGCAAACAGCCTCGTCCTGGATTTGAACTCATAACCATTATACCATACACACCTCCATATGTACACTGCTTCTTGTATACACACATAGATTTTTTGTACTTTTTGACACACCTTGTATTCAGAAAAATTAATGTTCCATTCATTGTTCATTTCTATCTTGGTAAATACAGCTTCAATCTTGATACTTTTATGACACACCTTGTATGTACATATTAATACAGCCCCTACACCTCTATGTATATATATAGGGATATATCCTGTATAAATACATGTATAATTAAGATGTTTATGTAATATATAAATTTTTTATGATGTGACAGAATTGTATACAAAGAAGGCCATTAGCTATTCTCTGGATAAGCATGACCTTCAAAATAAGTAGAAAAAAAAAATAAAGAAAAAATACTTTAATTTAATTTTCTTCCTTCACCAAAGTAGAAAACTTTTTTTCATATGCAAGAAAAATAAACAGAAAAGGCCTCAAATTATGGTATATTTTTAATGCATTTTTTCCCCCAGAAAAATTCATGAACCTTCGAAATATGGTTTAACAAGTGCCCATACCTTTCTTTGGAATTCCCATGGCATTTAATGTACACTGAGGCTTTCTTAATTACCAGTTAATATATCTATCAGATCTATATATCTATCAGGTATATCTATTTTCCTATTCCAGTCTGTTCATATCCTCTGTGTATATATATATATATATATATATATATATATATATATATATATATATATAGATGAAGGGAGGTTATCATAATCTTGAAAATTTACCACTACTACTAGATAAAAGGAACTCAACAAAAACAACCGAGTTTTCTGATATTTATTCCCAGATGAATATATTATGATAACTACACTATTATAATATAGCACATTAATGCTTCACACTAATGCCCAAACCTGATATATGTACTTCCAAAAAACGGATACAGATACAAAATTATATCTCAAATATATATATATATATATATATAATATTATATATATATATATATTATATGTGTGTGTGTGTGTGTGTGTGAATAAAAGGAAGTGAATCCGACGGTATATAGTATAATAAAAAATTGAAAAAACACAGGTTTAAATGAGTTAAGTGGTGAGTTTATTGGCTGACGCTGCAGTGTTTCGATCTATTAATTAGATCATCTTCAGGGCTTTTATTTTATATATATATATATATATATATATATATATATATGTTTTAAGCAATTTAGAGTTTTCCTTCCTTATTGTTGCTAACAGCCCAACAGTGAAGGAGTCTATCTCCTTTACACTTTCACTAGTCCAGGGAGATTGTTTTGGTGAGCACTTAACATCATCTCCCAGATGCTTTACCACACAGATCAGATTACCCGAGTTGTGCAACTCATGTGCTGGGTTGATGAGCACTAGTATTGAACCTGGAACCTTGTGATTCGTAGGTGACCAATGTAACTGGCCCTCAAATCTAAAGCAGTATTTAAACAAAAAAGGTCTTCCCTGGTTTGAAACATTTTCATAATTTTTTTAGTTCTCCAGAAAATTAGGAATTCATTTTCTTTGCAATTAGTAATAAATCACAAAAATTTCCAAAAACTCTTTCTTTTATTTTTCGCAAAATGTCTTTCCGATTTTAGTATCTTCTTCAGGCTTATTCAATTACTTCCTGATTCCATATATATATATATATATTGGTGCATCTCTCTTTTTATTTAATTTTCTCCCGTTTAACCAATAACATATATATATAAAATAAAGTAAGTAAAGTTGTCGGGGCGGCCTAAAGTCGGTATTAACCAATCAACGAGGGAGTCTATCCCCTTTTCACTAGCGCTAGATCAAGGAGATTGTTTTTGGCCTCTGAGGTGAAGCGCCACGCCTACCATCAGCTCCTTACTTTACCGCACAGGTCCCTGTGCTACTCATACGCTGAGTTGGGGAATCGAACTAGGAACCATGTGGTTTCTAGCCGAACGCTCTACCAACTGAGCTAACCCGGACCTTTACTTATATATATATATACCAACCTTTTGGAAGGTACCAGTGCTGTAAGGGCTGTTGTTATAGGAAAATTGACATGTTTGACATGAGTTCAATTCCCCGACAAGGCCAGTTGCATTTTATATAGCACTAATGCCCTTGGGAAAGGTATGCTTCCAACTATTCTCCCTCAAACTAGTAGGGCGGACTAGGCTCTTTAACCTTAGTATGTCAACCAGTCTAGGAGAAGGAAAACTCTGAATTCAGACCTGTTAAACTTTGCTTAAAACAATTCTCCTTGTGCTGCATCCTGCTCTTGCAAAGGGGTTGGATATATATATATATAATATATATATATATATATATATATATATATATGCTCATATGGTACTAGGTTATGGTTTTTGTATAAATTACACAAGTTTTGATTTATATTGTCCTCTGAGTTAATTGAATCAGTTTTCATTCTTTTTAAAGGATTCCCCCTTTTTTTTAAAACTATAATTTATAGATTCATTGAATTTGTATATATATATATATATATATATATGCATGTTCTTTTTAACTTGACCCACAATTCTTGTCTGACGAGTTTCTATCGTTTCAAATTGTCTGGCTATCTTTTTTATATCAGGGTGGAATTGGTGTATGAATACCCTGAT
Source organism: Doryteuthis pealeii (assembly GCA_023376005.1). Taxonomy (NCBI): domain Eukaryota; kingdom Metazoa; phylum Mollusca; class Cephalopoda; order Myopsida; family Loliginidae; genus Doryteuthis; species Doryteuthis pealeii. The sequence goes on from CM042157.1 coordinate 73,598,358, forward strand.
ATAAAAAACATGACCAGACAATTGGAAAGGATAGGAAAGAAACTCGTCAGACAAGAATTGTCTGTCAAGTTCAGAAAAACATGCATAAAAGAAAAAATGCTGCCAAAATATACTTTATACACACACACACACACACACACATGTATATATATATATTATATATATATATATATATATATATATATATTATATTATTGAAGATACTAGAAATCTGAAACATGTGTAACTGAAGTAAACTAAAATTTGGTTTGAAATGCAAAATTCAAACGAAATTTGTTGACCTTTTTTTATAAAAATGAATATATATATATAATGTATGTAAAATGATAAATAAATTATATATATTGTGTGTAAAATGAATGTATATATTATATATATATATATATATATTATATTTAATATATATATATAATATATATATATATATTATATATATATATATTATATGTAAAATGAATAATATATATATATATAATATATATATATATATATATATTAAAAATGAATAAATATAATATATATATATTATGTTAAATGAATATTATATATATATATATATGTAAATGAATAAATATATATATATGTAAAATGAATTAATATATATATATGTTAAATGAATATATATATATATATTTAAATATATATATATATATTATAATATATATAATATTATTATATTAATATATAATATAATATATATATATAATATATATATATATTTAATGAATATATATATATATATATATATATATATATTATATATATATGTAAAATGAATAAAATATATATTGTATGAATATATATATATATATAAAATAATATATATATGTATATATATATGTAAAATGAATAAATATATATATATATATATATATATATGTTAAATGAATATATATACATATATATGTAAAATGAATAAATATATATATGTATATATATATGTATGTAAAATGAATAAATGGATACCTGGGTACAGATATAAATTTATTTTGGAATTAATTTGTCTCCTCAGTCTGATTTTTGATAAGATCACACCAATAAGACCAGGTGTAAGGTTCTTGAATGAGTAAAATCAGACTGAGGAGGCAAAGAAATGATGAAATAAATTTATATCTGTATCAAAGTATCCATTTATTCATAATATTCATTTATATACAATATATATAATACTCTCTATATATAAAAATATATATGCAAATCTTTAAATGTATGTTTGAGTTCTCAATTTTGTTTGAATCCTCTCAAGGAAACACTTATGTCTTATACCTATATATATATATATATATATATATATATATATATATGTGTGTGGTGTGTTGTGTGTGTGTGTGTGTGTGTTGCATGTATGTGTGTCTATGTATAAAAATATGAAAAAAAATTCAGTGGATGAATGAATAGTTCTGCCTCTGTTTGAGTGTTTTGTTTATTTAAAATAAAAATCTTTTTATAAAAATTGAAATGAAAACTTAAACAAAACTATTCACTCATAAATAATTACATGTTCTGAATTTTTCTTTTTTCATATTTCTATACTTACATACTGCCAGATTTATTTCCATTTTCTTATATATATATATATATATATATATATATATATAATATGATATATTGAGAAAAATGGAAATAATTCTGACAGTGTTAAAGATAAGATATGAAAAAACAAAATATCCATAGGATGTATTTATTTATAAATGGTGATATGCCAATGTTTAACATTGCATTCTAACAATGCCCTGAAGATGGTTTAACAAAAAACAAAAACTGAAACATAAACACATAGATAAATACATCCCCTGAACATTTCTATTTCATATCTTTATATTTACAAACACACACACACACATACATATATATATATATATGGAGGTGCATGGTGTAATGGTTAAAGTCTTAGGAAATGGACCTGTCAACCTGAGTTCAAATCCTGAATGAGGCTGTTTACATTTCACATAGCGCTAATACCCTTGGGAAAGGTATAAATCCAACTACTCTCCCTCCAGCTATGGGCAAATAGTAGGGCGGACTGGACCCTTTAACATTGGTATGGCAACCTGTCGAGGTGAAGGAAAACTGAATTCAAACCTACTGAACTCTGCTTATGTGTGTGTGTGTATTTGCATATGTGTAAAAATAATGGATTATGTTTTTAGAAAATTTTTTATTTTTATCTTACACAAAATATCACATTTTTTTCTAAAAACATAATCCATTTGGTGGACCTTCTTTTTATATAATATTTAATTTTCTCCTGTTGGCCCATAACAACACTTTATATATATATATATATATATATATATATATATATATATATATATATATATCAGGGTCTAATAAAAAAAATCAAGCTTGTATCTTGAATTTTTTTCATTCAAAAATTCAAATGAAAATATGAATGACACAAAAGTATAAATAGTGATGTAAAACATATTTCCTAAGTTCTGGGCATAAAATTATCCCAGACGGTTTGATATGCCTTTAAAATCCATTAAGCAAGCAACCAACGTAGATGAATCAGCATTAATTCTCAAATTGTTTTTGATCAGCAGTTTTTGGAAAAACACACCTTCCCCAACACCCTTCTGACACTCCGGGTAAATATTGTAAAAATTAATCAATATTGTCAAACCAAATAAAATTCATTTTATCTATATTCATCAAAACTAAAAGGAAACACAAATAGAATTAGAAAAAAACATTAACACATAAATAACAAAAAGTTTAGGTGTGGGGGTGGGGCTAGCAATTCCAACCCTCACTCACCCCATAAAATCTACCGTGTTTCCCCCAAAATAAGGCCTACCAACAAAATAAAACCTAGCATGATTTTTTTAAGGATGATTTTAATATCAGCCCTTCCCTTAAAATAAGCCCTAGTTGAGAGCAGCAGAATTTTGGAATCTAGTGACTTGCAGAACAATAACATTCCAGAGGATGATGAGGTGATAATTTTTGAATGAATTGTCGTTTTTGAATAAAAGAACATAATGGTAAATAAATGTAGATCGTTTTTAGTAATATCTGTTTATTTAGATATTTCACAATTTTTCTACTTTGTAATGTCATTTTTTGATATATGAAGAATAAGACATTCCATGAAAATAAGCACTAGTGTTATATTTCAGAATGAAAATAATATTGATTTCTTTTATAGATAAAGTTTTTGGTGGAGTAACCTATTTATTTTAGGTCAAGCATTGATAGTAACAATTATTGAAGTCAGTTAGTCTACTGTTGGTTTGAACAACAGCAACTAGCTAAGCACAACTGAAGTAGTGTCCAAGACAGTTGGTATTTATAGAAATCAAGAATGATCCATTCATGTATTTGGGTGATTCCATTCCCTGAGTTCTGATTGGCTGCTTGGTTTCTATGATATTGTGGAGTTTCATAAATACCCTGTCATTCTGCAGTAGAATTGCAACAAGACGTGTTTGTAATAAGTTACAACCGCTTGTTGACATGTCTTACCAATTCGATGGTAATTGGAACTTAGTTTGATTATTCTTCAGTATCAACTAGGCAGAGAGGGAGTCTATCCCCTTTTTGCTAGTGCTAGACCAGAGTGATTGTTTTTGCTGGGAGCACCACACTTACCTTCAGTTCCCTATTTTACAGCACAGATCAAATTTCCCAATCTTATGTGCTGAGTTAGTGGGGACTGGTATTGAACCAGGAACCTTCCAATTCCTAGGTAGGTGCTTTACCGACTGAGCTAAACCGAACATTTTTTTGGGGGGGGCTGTTGCATTCATAATATATCTTATATGCATGACCTTTGAAATTGTGCATAAACTTTCAGAAGGTCTTGGATCATCAAGAGACATTATGCAAACAGCCAAAAAAAAAAGAAAAAAAAAGAAAGAAGCTTTTAAGAACACTCAGTTGATTGTTGAAAAATAAAAAAGATATTGCGATGAAGCCCAATAAATACAAGGTGTGATTAAAAAAACAAAAACTATCAAAAGTGAAGCTTTAACTCTTAACATCCTGTTGAGAATTTTCAAAGTCCAGAGCATTCCTATAAGGATATATCAAAAGATGGCTAAAAATGGCCTTTGCATCTACAGTTACCTGTTATTTCCCTTGAATCAAAGACTTCTAAATATGTTTGATATTACATTTAAACAAAGGCTATAATTTGGTGTAGATTAGGAAAACGAATGAGACATCCGGCCGGGTGGAATGAGGTGGTATAGGACTTTAAGAGTTAAACTTTTTAAAATCTAAAAATGTAGATGAAGACATGTGCACATCTGAACAGATGAATAGCAGGGCAGACTGGGCTCTTTAGCCATGGTTAGGTAACCAGTCTAGGAGAAGGAAAACTCTGAATTCAAACCTGTTAGACTGCTTAAGAAAATTAACCTTGTGTTGCATCCTGCTTATGCAAAGGGGTTTGGTGAATATATTGTTATATGTCACGTGAGTATTAGGAGGAGAGTCCGTCGTCTAAGTACTTCAAGTGAGTTCTGCACAGAGTAATATGTATGTTCTTAAATAGTGGTTAGAACCATCACCACTGTTGAGGTACGGGGAAGATGGGTCATTCCATTATATCATATATACATTGGTTGGCTAGTTAGTTGGTTGGTTTAATTTTATGGCATGTCAACCCTTGTTGGGTTATTCTATGCCAAAGGTATTTTGTTTTAATCATTCTTAATGAGTATTCAAAATTCAAGATATTTGTAATACCCACTTTTCTTTAAAAACAATTTTTTAAACTTATTTTTTTCTATTTAAGCCATAGACCCTTATATATATATATATATATATATATATATATATATATATATATAACGGAAAAAACATGCTAGAATAAATGTGCTGGAATCCAAAAGGATTATTTTGAAAAATATTAATGTTTCCTTGTTCTTGTTGGTTGGTTGGATTTTATGGTATGTCAACCCATATTGGGGTATTTTGTGCCAAAGATGTTTTGTTTTATTCATTCTTGATGGTAAGTGAAAAAATTTCATATTTTTGAAAATTTAAAATTAAATTAAGTTTTTTAAAATTCAATTTATTTTAAACATATATTTTGTTAACTCAATTTCATCTATTTAACCAATAGACGGGACCCTAACAGGTACTACCATTCTATAAATACATATACACATACGTGCACTAACACACACACACACACACACACACATATATATATTATTAAGTAGTAAAGTAGGCGGAGTGGCCTATTGTTGGTATTAGCCTGACAGCAAGGGAGTCTATCCCCTTTTCATAAGCACTAGATGAGAGATTATTTTTTTGATCTGAGATGGAATGCCACACCTAGCATCAGCTCTCCACTTTAATACATAGATTCTAGCTGTGCTACTCAAGCACTGCGTTAGTGAGGGCGGGAATCAAGCACAGAACCTTGTAGTTCTGAGGCAGATGCACTTCTGAGCTAAACTGGCCTGTATGGGAAAAAAAATACACCGACCTTAGATAAAAATTCTATGCCCTCAATATGTGATTTAATTTGTATATATAAGAATGGGTAGGTATTTACCCAAACCATTTACCATGGGATGGATGGGACATAAGGTTGTAAGAATGTGGCACCCAGTGAGGATGGAACTCGCTAATCAGTGGTGATGGGTTTGTGAGACTAGCTTGTTAACCATTACACTATAGTAGGATACTAACTTTTCATCTTCCCTTTGATTAAAACAGATTAGTACTATTGCTTCCACACACTCTTTCTATCTTTCCCCTACTTTCGTTCTTGTATTTTTTCTGTGTAGCATGTCTTTTTTCATCCCTATATTTCTTTATAATAAAAACAGAACGTTCCATTTAGCTGAGGTGATGACAGTCATAAGAAATAAGAATTCAGCTGGTAAGCAACACCAGATAATCAGGATTTACATTTTTGCATTTCTTCTTGGAAGAGTTGGACAGTCTCATTTTTAACCAGAGGGTATTGCAAGATGCCGCGATTTCGATCCTCACCGAAACCTATGTTTAAACAGGGCCAGTTTAGCTCAGTCGGTAGAGCGTTCGGCTAGAAACCCGCAAGGTTTTTAGTTCGAAAATGGCCCTCGCCAACTCAGCATATGAGTAGCACAGGGATCTGTGCGGTTAAGTAAGGAGCTGATGGTAGTTATGGTACTCCACCTCAGACACTAAAAATAATCTCCTTGGTCTAGCACTAGTGAAAAGGGGATAGGCTTCTTTTTTATTGCAAGATGATAACAGTCATACTTTTAAGGAACACAAGTATTAATATATAGATTGTGTTTGATTGCATCAGGTAGATTTGCTAGCCTCATATTCTCATCCTGGTTTTGCATTCAGAGTTTTTTTTTCCTTCTAGACCTATTGCTCTATTAAGGCTAAAGAGCCCATCTAACTTAGCTAGGGAAAAGAATGATTCATGCCTTTCTCAAAGGCATTAGGACATGAAATGAAAACAGTCCTGTTCTAGATTTGAACTTGGTTCACAGGCTCAGTTTTCTATGATGATAATTGTGATAACTTTTACACCAGATGTATATATATATACACACACACACACACACAACAGACATGTGAGTATCTATATGCTTACATATAGACACACACACACTCACAAATATATATATATACAACAATATATATATATATATATATATATATATATAGAGAAGAGAGAGAGAGAGAGAGAAAGAGAGAGAGACACACATACATACACCCATATTATATATATATATATATATATATATAGAGAGAGAGAGAGAGAGAGAGAGAGACACACACATGGAATCATATGCATACAAACACACAAGCATACAAACACACACATGTAGACATATGCATAAACACACACACACACATATGCATAAACACACACACTCGCATATATATATATATAATATATATAATATATATAAAAGAGAGAGAGAGAGAGAGAGAGAGAGAGAGAGAGAGAGAGAGAGAAAGAGAGGAGTGATAATGTGTAAAATATATATCAGTTCGATCTTCAAGCTATCATGAAAAAAAAAAAAACAAACAAAAACTGACTTACCTGGGTTCTAATTTTGTTTTCACAATTTGTTTAAATTTTTTAAATTTCTTGAACATCCCAGCCATTTAAGAAAGAAAATTGATTTTAATTCCACTGGTCAGATTTTGTTGCTTTTTTGTAAAATTCCAAACTTCAGTTGTTCTGCCCATCATTCTGAAACTAGCATCTTTTTCCATTTTCTTTTAAATTAATTTTTAAGAAATATACTTAGACATTTTTCATTTCTTTCTTTTTTTTCTTTCTTCTTTCATTCAACCCATTTCCTTCAAAAGTTTGTTATCATTTGGTTGTATATACTTTTTAAATAAGAATCCCATCATTTTACTTTGTTTTGTGTCTTGTAATTTTAAAAGGGATCTTGTTAATACTTCGATCATTTTTAGATGTTTATCTGAAAAGCATCAAGATTTCTTTACTGTAATTATTCTTTGAAAAAATATTTTAAAACTATAAAAATATATGTAGATATATATATATATATATAAAAATACTATGAATATTAAGTAAAGCTGATTTTTGATCAAATCATAATTTTTCTGCAAATTTTTGGGTGCCAAAAATAAATTTGTTAGAATTATTAATGTAACTTATATAAGGACATATCTTAATAATAATAATAATAACAATAATAATTATAATAATAATGATAATAAGTAAAATGCTCCAATAAAGTGTAAGAAGAGATTTATAAAAAAAGATATGTTTTAACTTTTAAAATATTGTAATATTTCTCTGATAAATAAATACTTAATTTAAAAAAAAAATATATATTATAAAAAATACTATTTTTTTTAAACATAAAAAAATATCACCTCTTTTGAATAAAACTATTTTTTTGATTATTTTAAATTTTATTTTAGCTATACTTTTTTGTAAACTCTGTGAAACTTATATAGATAAAATCCTTCAATCTTTTAACCCGGCTTGCAGCAGATGACATGATCATTTTTGTTGTTGTTGTTGTTGTTCCCTTTAAGTAATAAAATCCAATACACATTAAAAAAAAAACAAAAAACAAACTGCTATACCTTACTAGCTAGTGTTATAAATAAGCAGACCTCATCTACACACTGGAATAAAGATCTTTGGTAACTCACGTGTCCTCATACAATGAAAAGTCATTTTCAGTGTAGAGGATTTAAACATGAGAGTTGAATGAAAGAACTATACTAAAAGAAATGACCCTGTTCCTTTGGGGGTCTTTCTTCATAGCTTGTTACTCGTTGTTTGTATTTGGTCTGTTCTCTCTCTCTCTCTCTTTTAGTGTCTACCTTAAGAGAGAGAAAAGCTGGTGCTGCCTTGGGGAAATATGCCCTTCCAATATGCGTGACATGCTCTGTGGGCATACTGCAACAATAGCAAAAACTGGCACAACGGAATGGTGCTATGTTGGGCACGTGAAAGTTAGAGGTAAATAAGACAAGACTATGTGATATAGGTAAGAAGAGAGTAGGTATGCTGGTTGGCAAGGATGAGATACCAGAATCAACACAGAGAAAGTGAGTATGTATAAAGAGAGATAGAGAGAAAGAGAGAAAGAGAGAGAGAGAGAGAAAATAGATATAAATTAGGGAGAGAGAGGGGGTGGAAGAAAAGTTAAAAATGGTAGTGAGAAAGAGAAAGAAAGAAAAGAAATGAGAGAGAGAGAGAGAGAGAGAGAGAGAGAGAGAGAGAGAGAGAGAGAGAGAGAGAGAGGGGAGAGAGGTTGGGGTGAAAGAAAAGTAGAAAATGCTAGAGAGAGAAAGAAAGAAAAGTAATATAAATGAGAGAGAGAGAGAGAGAGAGTGGAGGGGTGAAAATAGAAAATGGTAGAGAGAGAGAAAAAGAAAGAAAAGAAATATATATTGGAGGAGAGAGAGAGAGAAAGAGAGAGAAAGAGAAAGAGAGAGAGAGAGAGGAGGGAGAAGAGGGGGGTGAAAGAAGAGTAAAATATGGTAGAGAGAGAGGGGGGAGAGAAGCCGAGTGTGGGTTTTAAAAAGAGTGAGTGGAGCACAACGACTGATGAAGGACAAGTAAAGGTAAAAAGAAGAATTATGAAAAACGAAAAACAAAAATCAAAACAAAACAAAACACAGAAAAAAAACTAAGAAAGAAAACAAAACAAAACAAAGAACAAAACAAAAATGAGTAACAAGATGTCTGAGAAAAAAAAATGTCAGGAAAACAGAAAAAAGAAAAAAAAATCTGTTAAGACCAAAAGGAAAAATATGAGTGAG
>CM042157.1:73617582-73680087 GCA_023376005.1 Doryteuthis pealeii
TATGTACCTGTTAAGGTTCCATCTATGGGTTAAATAGAACAAAATGAGTTCTCAAACATGTGTTTAAAAAAGCAACTAGCTAAGCACAACTGAACCAATGCCCAAGACGGTTGGTATTTATGGAACTCAAGAATAGTCCATTCATGTATTTGGGGGATTCCATTCCTTGAGTCCTGATTGGCTGCTTAGTTTCTATGATGTTCTGAGGTTTCATAAATTACCTGGCATTCTGCAGTGGTATTGCAGCAAGATAGATTCGTACTCAGTTATGACTACTTGCTGCCGTGTCTTACCAATTTGATGGTAATTGGAACTAGTTTATGATTATTCTACAGGATTAAAAATGTATAGCTAAAAATAATGAGATTCCATTTGTCTAGTCTCTATTTCAGGGTTTGAGAAATTGATGAAGGTTTGATTGGTTTGTTTTGTATTATGGCATATCAACCTCAGTGGGTCATTTAATGCCAATAAAGTTTTGAAATAAGTTCATTCTTAATGGATATTCAATTTTGTTTATAAACTCATGTCTTTCTATTTGACCCATAGATGGGACCCTAACAGATACTACCACTCTGGATCACAGTTGATCAGAGAGCAATGGTGATGAAGGAGTGCTCCACATTCCCCAAACCTTCAAAACTGGAACGTCACCATTGGATACATAATTAAAAACAACCATAATCCCCAAACCCCTAAACCGTAGCCCAATTTTCAAAAAATTTCATTCATATACTGTAGTTAAACTATCATAGATCACCACCACCAAATAAGTTTCCGTTTTAATTTTGACAACGATTTGCAAGTTTAACCCAAAAATTAATGTAAAAGCTTGACCGGAGTTCGAATTTGCTTACTATTATCTCACAGACCAGCATGTTAACCACTGTGCCACAGGGATACCCACACCCTGGGACTCCCCCACCCTTTCTCTTCTATTAGCTGAAATGTCCATTTTAAGAATAAAAGTCATCTTCCGTGTGCTAAGATAACCCATTAGCTCTAAAGATTTTAGGATTATGAGTATCTAACAAATCCTGATGTTTACAAAATAGACAAGAAAATATGCAATATGATATATCCAAGCATTTATAGAACTTAAGCAGCTCTTACCTTTTAAATGACCAGATGAGCTGCTATTTAAGGATTAATAGAAAATAAGCAGAGTTATCATGAAGAAGGAGACGAGTTAGTTCTGTGATTGTAATCTTAATCGAGCAATGGCTTAGCTGAATAAAGTTCTCTGAACACATTTGGATATAATCTACCTCATTATTTTGTATTAAGAAAGAGAAGTTAGAATATCTTATGACATTTGGTTATACTGGACTGTTATCTTAGGTTTTTTTTTTTATTGAAGGTGGTTTATTTACTCTCATTAAAGTAATCAGCAACCTTTTTGACAGTATTGGATAATTTAACCATTTCAGTTGTATGTTTGAATTCCAAACCTTCTGCCACGAGCAGAGATACTTATATTATGCCTTAATTGCTACTTAGGAATGCATACCAGTTATATATATATATATATATATATATATATATATATATATATGGTAAGGATAAAGGAAAAATGGACAAAAAGGAATAACTCAAACAAGTAGATGTAGGATATGTTTTGTTACGCACTAAGCAGGACTTCAACAGTCAGTTTACTAAAGCATAGTACATACATTTGTATTTATAGAAGAGAAAGTGAGTTGCTTTAATAAACTTAATGCGTAACAAAATATATCCTACATCTACTTGTTTGAGTTATTACTTTTTGTCCATTTTTCCTTTATCCTTACCACATTCCATCCCTCCTATCTTCATATACATATATATATATATATATATATATATTCTATAAAAAGATATTCTATAAAAAAGAAGGTTTGCAAAAAGAATGTTTAAAAAATTTTTTATTATTAACTTACATATGCGATACGTGTTTCAGATCTGTTATCTTCTTCAGGCATTGAATAACTATATTTTGGCAGAATATGTATATATGTGATTTCTGATATTTGATAGGTTGTGTGTTTTTGTAACTTACTTTTTGTAAGTTACAAAAACTTCTTTATTATATATATATATATATATATATATATATATATATATATACTGTTATTGTTCCATTGCCAATCATGTCTTTTCAGTGTCGTAGCATTAGTAGTTAATCCAAAAAGTGCTCAATATATTTCATAAAACGTTGAGTATTATCTGTATATCCATATAGCCCACCCAATTTAGACTCCTGAAGAAGGTGTGTCATGAACACTGAAACCACAATACAGATAAAAACTTTTTCTACAACTATATATATGTATATATACCACAATGTATTCTAAGTATAAAATAAACAGGTTTGGTTTGGTTGTTTTATTTTACAGCATATACACCCTATTTTGGGTCATTTAATTCCAAATCAAGTCATTTTTTATAAACAAAGGACTCAAGTTGCTTACATTACCTGTTGTTGCTTAAGTGGTCATCCAATTAAGTATTGAACAGGCTCATCACTGCTTAACTTTGTTGAGATAGCAGGAACTTGACCGTAATAATAAAACAGGAGTTTCATGTTGTCGATACTCAGAAATACTTAATACTTACTCACCGAAGGATTTGAATATAATATATGTGGGGATAGGGAGGGATGTGTGGAACTTTAGTGGAGGCGATATTGAACCCAGAATCTTATGGTTCTGAAGTGGATGCTCTACCAACTGAGCTAGACTGGCCCAATTTTTTTTTTTTTAGATTCTACTCTCAAAAACCCATTTCATAGTAAATTTTCATTTGGCTAGTAATAGTAAAAAAAAAGGTTTTGAAGGTTTTGTTTGTTTTGTTTTACGGCATATCAACCTCAGTGGATTATTTAATGCCGATGAAGTTTTGAAATAAATCAATTCTTAATGCATAATACAATTTTGTTTATAAACTCATGTTTTTCTATTCAACCCATAGATGGGACCCTAACAGGTACTACCACTCCGGGTTAGAGTGGACCAGGGAGCAATGGTGATGAAGGGGTACTCCACATTCCCCAAACCTCCAGAATTGGAACCTCACCATCAGATAGAGTTTAATGTCATTCCCAGGACATGTAGACCCTCAGTCACCACCTTCTAGCACCCATATGATAAAAAGGGTTGGAGGGCAATAGGGTTGGGAAAATCATATAGGTGCTAGGGCTTGACGTGACTAGCCGATTGATCGGAGGGGGCCTCTCCGACCGCCCGTCTAGCCCAAGAAAGGGCCAAAGTGGAGTATTGCAAGTCATGAACTGCTCAACCACCTTGGTTCTATCCTTAAGCATCACGGATTGCCACCCACTAAAAAAAAAAAAAAAATAGTTAATAATCTACAGAGACCGATGGTCACCTTTGCTATCCTCAGCACCATATATCCCATATATTACAGTGTGTCGTGTAATGGTTAAAGTCATGGGAAATGGACTTGTTGCCCCGAGTTCAAATCCTGGACGTGGTAATTGCATTTCAGTTAGCACTAATACCCTTGAGAAAGGTATGACTCCTACTCTCCCTCCAGCTATGTGTAAATAGTTGGACAGATTGGGCTCTTTAACCTTGGTTAGGCAACCGGTCTAGGAGAAGGAAAACTCTGAATTCAAACCTGTTTAACTCTGCTTAAGAAATTGACCTTGTGTCACATCCTGCTCGTGTGGAGGGGTTGGTAAATATATATCTCCCATATCGTTTCTCAAGCTTGTAAAGTACAGAAAGTTTTTAATTAAAGTGTCTATTTAGAGAATAGTCTAGACTACACTAGCCATTAGAAATGGACTATTCCAAAGATTTCTGTCTTAAATAGACCAGCCTTTTGTTAGCAGATTATTATTACTAGCAAATATATGCACCCTCCGGGTGCAAGTATTTTAGTTAAATTTTATAATAAAATATGATATTACATTAGAAAGGCTAATGAAACTGAATAAGAATGTAGATAAAAAGATTTTGAACAGAGGGGGTATGATTGAAAAATAGAACAACTTTGAAACTAACTCTTCCATCATTTTCCGTTACTCCGTCTTTCATTGGTAAATGTTCCTAATTAAACTGTTTAGTTAAAATAGGAAGTAAAGAATAATATTACAGTTATTTCTTCTTGTTAAGGGATTTCTTTTAAGATTTATTGAAGAGATTTTTGCTCATATTCAATAAGATAAAACCAAACAATTAGAATCAATAATACTAAGCATATATTTATTAAAATCAATTTTTTAAGATCAATATGCAAATTATCCTTCCCATTCATACTATAAACCTGTATTTTGTTGTATATATAAATACAATTGCATGTTAATAGTATGTAGATATGGTCAACAGTGTAAATAATGTAAAACAATTTTATTAATAATTGAGGTTTAAATAAAAATAAAATCATGGAGAATATGATGTAAATAACTAAAGGAATTGTGACTTGTATAGTAATATAGTTTCGGTTACAGACAGACAAACACAATCTCCATTATAATAAGATTAAACTGGTGAATCTAGGTCCCTACTACTTTTTATTATAAACACTTTGTGGTGGCTAAAATTTTTACGACTGTAATTTTTAACTCCTAGAGTTCAACATTTTGGCCATCTATAAGACTCATACAACAATGCAATTACTGGCTTTATTCATATAGATAATACAGCCATGTAGTGTGTACATCTAAAGTGGGAGAAATAAAGTTTGTAGTTATTTTCATATAAGATTGGCCATCTATTAAAAGCTTAACATGTTCTCAGCGGTTGTAAATTTGGAAGTGGATGGATTATAAGTTGCACTTAGCAAAGGATATGAGCCAATATCATAAATAGATAAACATATTTTGTATGACTTGAGCAATTTACTTGATCAATAATTGAAGGAACAAAGATAACTACATTTTCAAAGAAAAAGTATTATTTTCTCATGTTCACGGACTATCAAAAAAAATCAATCTGTTGTATTTAATAAAACTGTCACACCTTAATAAAAATCACAATTAACTGACACTACAGCATTGACTGAACTATTTTCTTATGCTCACTGATTATAAAAAAAAATTAAACATTCAGTTTGTTTCTTTGTTTAATGGCATATTAATCTTTGTGGGTTACTTAATACCAAATGTCCTGGGTATGATGTTAAACTATCTGAAGGTGAGGTTTGCTTCTTTGTTTAGTGGCACATTAACCTTTGGGGTTTATTTAATACCAAATTCATCCTTGAAGCAGAACAGTAGTGGTACTATTTAATCCATAGCTGAGGGGATTCACAATTTTATCAAGGGTCCAAAAATGGACACAATAGTGAGACTGGAGTTTGAACTTGCTCACTATTATATTGCAGTCCTGAACGTTAACCACTGCACCAGGGGGACCCATCCCACTAATAATCTGTTGTATTTAGGGAAACTTTCACAACTTAATACAAATCACAATTAAGTCACGTTACAACTGAATTCATTAATTGATTTCAATAGTATGACGACATGTCAAAAGTTATTTCATATCTAGAGGTTAGGGAATTGTATTCATTGCAAATTCATATTAACATTTTTTGTTTAGTTGTTTCTTAAGAGATTTTTTTGGAACATGGTCTTACCAAAATATGAATAATTTTTAAAAAGATCAATATATTAATCAAATTCACAATCATTTTAAACAGTAGGCAATTTATACTTAGTTGCAATATCAACACTTTAAGCATACACCCACACACACACACACACACACACACACACACACACACACACACACACACATATATATATATATATATAGAGTAAGGAAATGAATCCGACGGTATATGTATAGATAAAAGGGTATGAAAACACACAATGCTGTTAAAATTATATATATATATATATATATGATAAAAAATATCTTAATTTTAACAGCATTGTGTGTTTTCATACCCTTTTATCTATACATACATCTGAATTCAAATGGTTTACTGCCCTACTGTAAATATGAGCATGATAAACCCAGTAATATAAACATAAATAATAACTAATTTAACGGCTAAATTATAGTAGATACAAAAAAGGGATTTTGGGTAGAAAACTCCCACTTGACAATTACAACTATCAATGAATTCTAATTAACTATCAAGTAATTGTTGTTCCTTCTGGCATGGATTCCTCAGCCCAAGTGTTAACTGTCATGGGCTCTCAAATAAGCAGCTCTATCCAACTGCCTTCCCCAAGGTGGCTGTTGATTGGTCTATACAAATTGTCAACTAGCACCACAGTTGATCCTTTTCAAACAGGCAATTTACCAAGGGTAGATAACTCAATTATCCTAACAGTACTGACGAGAATGATAATTTCAACAGTAAATACCTACTAGTATTTAGGGTCTCATCTATGGGTCAGATAGATCTATTTGAGATAATGTTCAAAATGATTTTGAATTTTAACATTTGATACATTAGTTCTTAAAATATTGATATTGCAACTAAATAAGTAGTGTTTATCTGTTTAAAATGATATTGAACTACATTTGATTGCTTGCAAATTATTAGTATTAGATAGGAATACTTGAAACTGTATAATTATGTGCTAATTATTGGATAAGAATAATTATTCAAAGCCCTACAAAAGCCTGGAAATTATCAGTATGAGATGGGAATAATTAATTGAAGATATATAATTGTTTGAAAATTATTATTATTAAATTGGTCCACTCTAGCTGAGAACCATGAGACCTGGTACCTCAACTCTAACCATGCTGCTTCCTCCTTTTAAAACAACTGCAGGGTCACTCTCAAGGAAAAAAGGCATAGATGGAAGAACCACAGCATAATGTTATCAAATGTTGACCAGACCTTCAACTGCAGCTGCAGTGATCATGCCTGCCTGGGCCATGTTTTCTTTATTTTTTATATATTTTTTATATCAAGAGAAGAAGAAAACTAGAAACCAAACTCAATAGTAGAAATCTGATCAAAGGAATTAATACCTGGGCTGTCCCCATTATAAGATACTCTGGACCATTCTTAAAATGGACAAAAGAAGAACTCAGACAGATTGACCAAAGTAGGAGAAAATTAATGACCATCCTCAAGGCTCTACACCCTAGAGACGATAGAGATAGATTATATGTATCAAGAAAAGAAGGGGAAGAGGTCTTACCAACATAGAGGACTGCGTAGAGGCCACAATCCAACAACTCGAAGACTACACAAAAAAGAGCAAATATAGATTGCTTATGGCAGCCAACAACAGCAGATGTAATGTATGGACAAACAGAAAAACAACAAAAACTAGAAAACAAAGATGGGAAGAAGAACAATTATATGGACGCTTCAAACGACAAATCGGAGAGATTGCACATAAAAAGACCTGGACATGGTTAAGAATAGGAAACCTTAAGAGAGAAACTGAATCACTAATAATTGCTGCACAAAATAATACCATAATAACAAATTATATCAAAGCAAGAATTGATAAGACACAACAAAACAGTAAATCATTTTTTTTATTTTGGTTAGTATTTTCTTTGATCTTAATTTTTAGATGATGCAATGTCAATGTGAGTTTTTCACACCATCATTAGCTGATGGTCTTTTGCTGGAGTCTGAGTGACAACAAGTCTCCTTAGGTCTTCAAGACTCTTCTGAGTATTCTAGCTGATTTCAGCAATGCTTTTTTTTGGTATGGTCTCAATTCTTCCTCTGATTTCCAGTTTTTCTTCCAAGCATTTTGTGACCGTTCCTAGTACACCAACTTCAATTGGTATCACTTTCACCCATGTATTCAACAGCTTTTTCAATCCTCTGACAAGGTCTAGGTATTTGTATCTTTTCATTTTCCTTCATCTTCACCCTGTGATCTGCTGGAAATGCAAAATCTACTAGATGACAAGTTTATCATTATTTTATTATTATTATTATTATTATTATTATTTGATATTGGCATTGAAGTCTCAGAAGACTATATAATTCTTGTTCCCCTGAAGTTACAGCGCCTTCTGTGACTGTGAAGTCCAATGTTCAAAAAAACAGCCTCGACCACAGATGTCGCATGTGAAAGTTGTCACTGAAGATGTTGATGCACTGGTGCTTTATTGCTACTGCTTTCTCCTGGACCTCTTGGCTTCATGGTGTTGTGCCAAGGTGACTTATTATTATTATTATTATTATTATTATTATTATATTAATAATAATAATTAGTATTTTCTTTCATCTTTTTAATTCTAGTTGATTTTCATTGAAATCCACTCAAGTCATTATCTTATGACAGTGAGGTTGAGTGTAATATTAGAAAAAGTGATAAAGGATGTTTGTGTTGTCAGTTGAAAAAACAAAAACAGAAACAAATTTATTGACTCTTTTGGTTATGAGAAGGGTTTTTCTTTTTCAATTATTTAAATCACAAACACACTCACACTCACAGACATAGACACAGATACAGACACATACACACACATACACAGACACGGACACATACACACGCACAGACACAGGTAACCACACAGACACAAGACACACGGAATCACAAACACACTCACACACACACACACACACACACACACATGGACACATACAGACACACAGGTAACCACACAGACACAAAGACACACGGAATCACAAACACACTCACACACACACACACACAGACACAGACAGACACATACACACACACAGGTAGATGCATGGACACACACACACACACACACACACACACACACACACACACACAGACACACATACACACACAGATACACAGAGACCTAGACACATACACACACACATCTGAAAAAATAGAGAAGAAAAGGTTGCCGAAAAATAAATAAAAGAAAAATTGTTAAAAATTCTAGAATATCAAAAATTTTAGTTATGAGAAGAGTTTTTCTTTCTCAATTATTTGAATCACCATTTTGCTCGCTTTCCTTTAAAAAAATTATCTCAAGTAAAAGTGATTTTTTTTTCTATTTCATTCTTTCCAGAATAGAAAAAACTTTTTAATTTAGACAGAACCAAAAATATTTGGACATCTTGTGGGATTTTTAAAAGCAAATTGAGTTGAGGTTGAATATTCCTAAACTTGGCAATACCAAATTGTAAAAATACCCAGGGTGGCATTTTAGTTATTTCTGACATGATATCAAAGTTTTCATGTCTCTGTTTAATGTTTTTAATGTTGTTTTAAAAAAACATTACCAAACATGACAGATGTCTCAAGAAGGCTTGGAGGCTGCAACTGTTAAAATGTCATAAGATTATAACAATCAAGATGAGGATAACAGTTAAAATAAATCAATGGTATAATAATAGTAATTCCTCATCACAGGTGGCCTCATTGGAGGGGGGGATTTTACCCCTTTGCAGAGGTGCAGTCAGTTTATTCTTGTGTTCCAGATGACTGGTCCACTAATACATAAAACATAAATCTATTACTTCTCTACCCCTCTGCAGTTTTAAATAAAATGACCGGCTTAAATGAGTTGTTTTGCCTTGTGGTACAGCCAGATGCTTTGGCATTGCCCCTTCCAGCTGGGAAAATTTGTCTCCGGACCGCCCTCAGTGGCGGCAGACGCTCCGTAGAGGATTGCTTATGTCAGAAGTCACCCTGACGCAACACCATAAAGCTATGAGGTCCAGAAAAAAGCAGCGGCAACAAAGCAAAGGCACATCAACATCTTCAGGGACAGCCTTCAAATGCGACATCTGTGGTTGAGAATGTTTTTCAAACATTGGACTTCATAGTCACAGGAGGCGCTGTAGTTTCAGGGGCACAAAATTTTTATTATAGTCTTCCAAGACTGAAATGCCAATAATAATAATAATAATATAAAACAGCCAGTCTAGGAGAAAGACAATTTAAAATTCTGGCAACTACTGTGATGACAGTGGAGCCAAGCTGTATTGACTGTTACTCTTCCAACATGGATAGTGGGGGAGAAAGGAGACTTTTTTTGTCTGGCCAACTGTAAGTCTTCTTCAATACACACTTACCCAGACCTGCACCCTGACCTGGGTGCAGATCCATCATCCCCTGAGATTAATGGATACCACCCATTTATAAGTGTGCCAACAACCATCTATGAACAATGGGGAAAACAGATTGGTGTTAGAGAATTTTTAGATTTAATCGCAGCGAAATGGATATGGACATAAACTTTATTGTTGCTATAGATTACGGGAAAAGGTGAGAAAATAATGGTTTAATCAATAGTAAAGTAATAATAGCCAAAATTCTGAAGAGATATCTGTCTGCTTCATTGTGTGCACTCAAACTGGGCTGAAGATCTACAGAGATATGACAATAGTTTCTATTATAAGTTAACTTTCTTCAAAGTTTCCCAATTAGAATTTAATATGTTGTTTCTTTTAGATCCCCCCAAAGAAATTGCTTAATACTTAACACACACACACATATATATATATATATATATATATATATATATATATATATATATATGTGTGTAGAATAATCATACTAGTTCCAATTACTGTCGACTATCTTGCTGCAATGCTACTGAAAAATTCCAGGTTATTTATGAAGCCTCATAACATCATAGAAACCAAGCAGCCAATCAGGACTCAAGGAATGGAATCATCCAAATTCATGAGTGGACTATTCTCGATTCCCATAAGTACCAATTGTCTTGGCATTGGTTCAGTTGGGCTTAGCTAGTTGCTGTTGTTCTAACCAACAGTACACTAACGCACTTCAACATTATATATATATAGGATCCTCACCAGAAGAAAGGGTGAGGTTACTGTTGTATGGTTTCATGTATTCCTATCTAATACAAACAATTTACACTCAGTTGTATGGTTTCATGTTGTATGGTTTCATGTACTCAGTTGAATGGTTTCATGTATTCCTATCTAATACAAATAATTTACACTCAGTTGTATGGTTTCATGTATTCCTATCTAATACAAATAATTTACACTCAGTTGTATGGTTTCATGTATTCCTATCTAATACAAATAATTTACACTCAGTTGTATGTTTCATGTATTCCTATCTAATACAAATAATTTACACTCAGTTGTATGGTTTCATGTATTCCTATCTAATACAAATTTACAGTTGTATGGTTTCATGTACACTCAGTTGTATGGTTTCATGTATTCCTATCTAATACAAACTTGCACTAGTTGTATGGTTTCAAGAATTCTGAGAGCAAACAAATGATTATAGATAAATGAAAAATGTAATAAAACATAAAAAAATATAGTTATGATTGCATTCAAGTTTTTACAAATGAATTAAATAACAGCATTAAATAATCCATAAGAAATTGATATGCCATTTAACAAATAAACTAAACTAAATGTTTTGAAACTTTCTGTATGAAAAAATGTATAACAAGCCAAAATTGTTAAAAAAAAGGTGTAAAAAAATAAAAACTTGTAAAAAATATTTGAAGATTTGAAAAAAAATATAGCAAATATTTTTCTGTTTTTGTTTCCCCAGTAAAACCAGTTGTGATGCATACGTTTAAAAAAAAAAAAATGCAGCAGTTATGTTGCCTAAAGTAATGAAATCTAAACCCAAGTGGTTGTTTGCCAATATCTCTTACCAAATATATACGATATGAAGGTTTTTTTTTTATTCTTTTAGTTTTTTTTTTAGATAGTTTTGAAAAGATGATTAAACATTTCCCAGCAGAATTTTTACTCTAACTACAAAAAAAACCCAAATATTTTTATTTCTTTACAAGAAAAAAAAAAAAAATTTTGCATAAAAAATGAAAAAAACCAAAACAAACAAAAAATGGAACCCCCCCCCCAAAAAAAAAAAACATTTTCCTCTCGAGTTTCATCTTTTTCTTTCTTAGAAAAGCACTTTCAGCAAATTTTATTCATTGCAGATGATTGCAGTGACCAATAAAATTCCTTCCTTTTTATTCATTCATCTTAAAACCAGTAGAGAAAATGGAGGGGTAAAAATCTAGAAAAAAATTATTCAAATTGAATACTTGTGGAGGCGCATGGTGTAATGGTTACCATCATAGGAAATGGACACAGTGAGATGAGTTCAAATCTTGGATATGGCAAATTGAATTTTACATAGCACTAATACTTTTTTTAAAGTACAAATCCAACTATTCTCTTTCCAGCTATAGGTAAATAGAGATAATTCATTATCTCATTTAAAAAAAAACAGGTTTGAATTCAGAGTTTTCCTTCTCCTAGACTGGTTGCCTAACCAAGGTTAAAGAGACCAGTCTGCCCTACTATTTACCCATAGCTGGGGAGAGAATAGTTGGATTCATACTATTCCAAATTCATAAACAGGATTTAAGAAAAATTAGAGATTGTTTTGTTCAGCATTTGGAATCTTGATTATGACATAAAATAGAAGCTGTGGGGAATCTGGACTACCCTTCATCTCCATTACTCCCTAGTCCACGCTGACCCAGAGAGTGAAGCAGCTGCAATTGCATGGGCACTAGAAAAATGCTGCATATGTATTATGGGTTGCCCAAACGTAATAGTAGTGACAGATCATCAGCCACTAACAGGAATATTTGGGGACAGAGATCTTAGCAATATACACAACCCACGCCTCTTTAAACATTAAAGAGAAATCACTCAGGTATTTCTTCACCATCCAACATTGCCCAGGCAAGTGGCATAAAGGTGCTGATGCGGTCTTTCGCAAACCAGTGGCCAAAGTAGAAGCTCTTCTGAGCCTATGCGCAACACAACCCTCTTCTAAAGACGTCCACCTCAGACAATATAGAGGTTTGGGTTATTTCATTATGAACTCTGGCAAGTTCACTTCCTGGGTTTTGATTGGCTGATGGTATTCAGAGTGAGTAATGATATGGATAAGTACCCACTCTTCAGCTCTCAGTCTGCACTGTGCTAGCAGCATGCAAGGACTGTATTTAAGTTACAGCTTGCATGTTGTTTTTGTCTGCTAACTTGACGGTAGTTAGAATCCCACTGCGACGGTGAGTATTGTTTTGTTTCTATATCTGGGGGATAAATAGAAAAAAGTGAGTTTAAAAAAAGAAAAATTGAGTAACCATCAAGAATGAGTAAAACAAAATATATTTGGCATAAAATAATCCAACAGGGGTTGACAAGCCATAAAAATCAACCAACCAACCATATGAAAGCCTCTAACTGAAAAGAAAAGGTTTGGTTTGCTTGGTTTGTTTGACCTTGTAGAAGATCTGTTCTGGCATTAAATAACTCTTGTCCGGGTTATTTAATGCCAAATTCAGATCTTTTTTGCAAGCAATTGTAATAATTTCAAGCAGTGGTGTGCCACAAAAATTCTCATTCTAGTAAAAGACAAAGAAATAAAACCAGAAAAAGAAATTATTATTACACTATTCATTATATCGATAGATACTTAATTTTGTACTTATTTTTGGCATGGAAACAAAACTGTGAATCTGACTCCTGTCACTCATTAAAGACCTTATCTGAAGAATGGCCAACCTTTCACATTCCATCTTTGTCTTATCTTTTGAGGAGAGAGAGAGAGAGAGAGAAGAGAGAGAGAGAGAGAGAGAGAGAGGGGATGAGAGAGCAGGGGGAAATAATGTAGTCAATGGGTTATTTACTTGCATAGTTTTTAAGTTTTTTGTGTATTGGTTTCTGAAAACAAAAACAACAACAAAAAAAAACATCTTCCAAAATCTATCTCAATTGATGTAGAAAATGAAAACTTGAATTTGAGATTAAAAAGTATATAAGAAAACTTCTTTCTTTTTTTCTTTTCTGTTTCTTTCCTTTTTTCCTTCTTTCCTTTTTTCTTTTTTCATTCTTTCTTTCTTTTTCATTCTTTCTTTCTTTCCTTTTTTCATTCTTTCTTTATTTATTTCCTTTTTTCCTTTTTTCTTTCTTTCTCTCTTTTTTCTTTCTTTATTTGCTTTTTTTCGTTCTTTTTTTTTCATTTTTTCTTTCCTCATTAATTCTTTCTTTCTTTTCTTTTTTCTTTCTATCTTTCCTTTTTTCATTCTATCTTTCTTTTTTCATTCTTTCTTTCTTTCCTCCTTCCTTTTCTCCCTCTTTCTTTCTTCCCTTCCTTTTCTCATTCTTTCTTTCCTTCCTTTTCTCTTTCTTTCTTTCTTTCTTTCCTTTTTCAGTTCTTTCTTTCTTTCCTTTAATCTTCTACTCTTTATCATTGTTTCTTTTTTCTTTCTGCTGCGTGTTTTTTTTCTTAAATATTCAAGAATTTTCTCATTCTTTATTTCTGCTCTCCCCACTTAAATCTTCTAGGGGGGTACCTAGTCATAATCGAACTCACTAACAATAGTCTGCTAGTCTAGCTCATAAACCGTTACACCATGCAAGGAGAAGGGAAACTCTGAATTTAGACCCGTAAAACATTGCTTAAAAAATTGACCTTGTGTAGTATCCTAATCATGCAGAAGTGTTGGTAAATATGTATAGAAATCTGATCAGACTTGGCTCTTTAACCATCGTTAGGAAACCAGTCTAGGAGAAGGAAAGCTCTGAATTCAAACCTGTTAAATCCACTTGGGGTGGTTACTACTAGAATAGGCTCAGTCCTAATTAGTTATCTATTTCACTAATTTAAAAATAATTTAAAATTAAAATTTATAATTTAATTTATACCTAGAGATTAGAGAATCACATTCAGTGAAGATATTTACCCAACCTTTCCGCATGACTAGGATGTGACACAAGGTCAATTTCTTAAGCAGAGGTTTAAATTCAGAGTTTTCTTTCTCTTTGGTTGCCTAACTAAGGTTAAAGGGACCAGTCTGCCCTACTAGTTACCCATAGCTGGAAAGAGCATAGTTGGATACACACCTTTCCCAAGGGTATTAGTGCTTTCTGAACTGTTTTCCATCAAGCTATAGGTAAATAGTTGGGTAGATTGGGCTTTTTAACCTTGGTGTAGCAACTGATCTGGGAGAATGAAAACTCTGAATTCAAATCTGTTAAATACCTCTTAAGAAATTGACCTTGAGCAGAGGCGTTTGTAAATACATTGAGTGCCTTTCTAAGGAAAATTTTGAACTCAGAACTGACAGTTCTTATGAGGCTTATCAGCCTCTTCACTAATACAATGTATGTTTTAGCACTAACTGAACTTGGGATTGAACTCACAACTTTCCAATAATCAGATTATCTTTATCAGAACTTTTATCAAAGTAATAGGCCAATGTCTTGTAGACATTGTTTTTTGAGAGGTTGAAACCTAATGCTAGTTCTTTGCTAGGTTTCTTTCTAAAGGTTATCAAATGTGGAAAGTTACCTAAAGAAGTCGGGAGAGTTCAAAGGTCAAAACGATGTGTTACAGAAGAAAAAACCCAAAAAAACAGTAAGCAATAAAATTGCTGAATTTTTTCACACTTTCCTGGTGTGTGAATTTAATATACTGTGAATACTACAATTTAGTAATTTGTGAAATTTATACAATCAATAGAGTAAATGCTGAGTCTACAAATATTCGGTCATAATTTTCTTTATCCTTTCGACTTTGTTTATTCCTCTACTATCAATTTTATTGTAGTGCTGATTGTGCTGGGTTTCGTTATGTTGTGAATGTATTCTGTTTGTTTTCCTATTTCTTTGGGGATCAGTGTGAACCTGGGAGTAATGGCATTAAAGAAATACTCCACATTCCCCAGAGTTCTAGAATTGGAACTTTGCCACTAAATGCAGTTTAAACTTTGAGCATGAGCATATTTTGTAACATAGTGTAATTTTCAAAACTTTTTCTTTCTTTAGTATTATGTCCCCATCTTTATTGTTATCTGTACAACGTTTCAGCCGATGCGTCATCTGGCCTTTTCAGGTATTTCTTGTCGGACTTAGGAGCCTTTTCAAACTCAGGAACCTTTTAAAATCGACCACTTGGCCATTTGAGATAACTCCTTGGCTACTTGGGCATCACATCGAAACTCATTCAAATGATCAATTTCTCCAGTAGACATGGCTTGCGCCATTCAGTCCAACAAGAAATATCTGAAGAAGGCCAGAGGGCACACTGGCTGAAATGTTGTACAGATAACAATAAAGATGGGGACAATAGTCTGAATAATCCAAATCTATTAATAATGGAGATTCACTTCTGGTTTTTGTCTGTAACAAAAACTATGTCACTGCTTATGTCACATTACCTAAAATCGTCATAACATAAAATAAATACACTCAAAATTTGAACATGCAACATTAGACAGTCCTCATTGTTTTTTAAAACAAGTTTTAATAAATACATAACTGGTATTATATATCCATATATAGTTTGTTTTATTTTAATACATATTTAAAGTTTACATTTCAAATTGTTTTATGTTTTTAATCCTTTAATGAATTTGAGGATTTTACTTACTTAGGGTACAAACTCGCTGACATTGAATTTTTAACTCCCACCCCTCAGGCAATATGTTTCAAAAATCTATTTTTACATCGCCCGGAGGGTGTTTTTTATTTTGTTAGTAATACTAATTTTCTTTCTTTGTTTTAACTATTTCTTAACAATGTTGTTGTAATATTTTACACACGTTTTATATCAGTGTGTTCTCTTTGTTGCATGTAAGTTTATTCTTGGTTTTCTTTAATTATATGTTGTTGTTATTTTAGCATTGTAATATTTACAAAGCTTTGCTTAGTCTGGTACACAGGCCTCTGTTTGTATACAATGCCTACTGTTCTTTAAGTAGTCATTCATCAAAGTAATTAATAGTCTTATTACTACCTACATTTGGTGATATGGTAAGAACCATTGTTTTCAGGGTCACTTGATCATAAGCATTATGTTAAGTTTGTATGTTTACTAACTACCTTCAGTGAAGGTACCAACTACCAACCAGACACACACCTGCATATATTCATGTGAAACTAACCAAGAAAATAACTATCAAACAGACACACATGTGGGGGGGGGGAGAAAGAAAATTTTAACTAAATACCCATGTGTGACTTCCATATAACTGATAACATTTAACTGATGTTTTGACTTTTCTCTGTCTCTCTCTGTCTCTCTCTATATCTATATATATATTCATTAATTTTTTCAGAATACAAGGTGTGTCAAAAAAGTACCAAGTTTTAAGCTGTATTTACCAAGATAGAAATGAAGAATAAATGGAATGTTATTTTTTTTTAGAATACAAGGTGTGTCAAAAAGTACAAACAATCTTGATACTTTTTTGACACACCTTGTGTATGTGTATATATATATATATATGTAGAGAGAGAGAGAGACAGAGAGAGAGAGAGAGAGAGAGTAATGCATGAATGGACTCTTCTTGATTTCTATAAGTACCAACTGTCTTGGACACTACTTCAGTTGGGCTTAGCTAGTTGCTGTTATTCAAACCAACAGTAGATTAACTGACTTCAATAAATAGGACCGGATTAACTCAGTCAGTAGAGCACTTGACTAGGAATCGCTAGGTTCCTGGTTTGATACTGGCCCTCGCCAACACAGTGTATGAATAGCACAGGGATCTGTGTGGTAAAGTGAGGAGCTGATGGTAGGTGTGGTGCTCCACTTCAGACACAGAAACAATCTCCTTGGTCTAGCGCTAATGAAAAGGGGATAGACTCCCTTACTGTCTGGCTGATACTGACATCAGGCTACCCTGAAGACTTTACAACAAAATGAATATATATACACATTAAATATCACCAGGATTTGTTTTTTGAGCAAAAATAATAGAGATTTGATTTATATTCATGAAGATAATTAAAGAATAAAATTAAAATAAGAGCATGGATTTTTTTCATTTAATATTTTAGATAGTAGACATTAACATTTCTTTTCAGAGTAGCTGGATCAATGCAAGGTCTATTTTTTTACATAGGGATTTAAATGGGGCATCCCACGAGGATTCAACTCACAATTCAGTAATAATGGATATGCGGGACTAACTTTAAAAATCCCCTCTACCCAGGCGACGCAGGGTAGCTGCTGCTAGTACATATGTAAAGGGCAGATGTGTTAATCTGCATGTCCAGAGGAAACTTTGAAAATAAAACAATTAATGACAAAGTAAATATATATATACATTCACTATCACCAGGGTTTGGTTTTTGAGCAAAAATAATGAAGATTTTATTCATATTTGGGGAAGATATTTTAAAATCAAAATTTGTATAGTAACAGAAGGTAATTGAAATATGATGTTGATTGATTGAATTAATCGCCTCCTTTTTTTTTTTAAATTGTATTTTTTTTTAAATTGTAAATTATTGAATTAAAATTTCTTACCATATTGATATATATTTCCATAGGGGTTTTATGGGACTCCAGTGATAAGTGATAATAATAATGGATCTGCGAGACTAACTTTAAAAAAATCCCTCTCTACCCAGGCGACTCCAGGTAGCCACTTCTAGCTATTATAATAACGAGAAAGATAATCATAAACCAAGAATTCTGAGAAGAAAATAAAGAAAGATATATGTGCTGTCAGGTAAGATTAAGGAGATCCATTTTGAAAGAATTCAGAGTGGTTATTTTATAAACAGTTAGGAAGAAGAAGAAGGAGCGTCTTAAAGATTAGATGGTTATCATAAATGGAAAAATTTAAAGAGGATATTTAGTGAAATATCTATTGAGAAGACATCAATCATTGTCACATCTGGATAACAAAATCGTCTCTAAAGAAATACGAGAGACAAAAATTTTACCTCTTTTGCAGATGGCTCGATAATTTTGTTCAAATTATGAAATGATGTATTTTAATGTTTTCTTACTTTTTCGCATTGGAATATAACTTTGTGAAAAATGAAATTATATATATATATATATATATATATATATATATATATATATATACATATAAGCGACGTCCTCCTGTGGAAGCCAGCACATGGACATGCCAGTGTGGGCCGACCAGCAAAGACGTACATTGATCAGTTCTGTGCGTATACAGCATGCTGCATAGAGGACCTCCCGAGAATGATGAGCGATAGGGACGGATGGAGAGAGATTGTCATGGACATCCGCGCTGACAGTGCGACATGATGATGATGATAATAATATATATACAAGGTGTGTCAAAAAAGTATCAAATTTTTTTGTATTTTTTGACACACCTTGTATTCTGAGAAAAAAATAACATTCCATTCATTGTTCATTTCTATCTTGGTAAATACAGCTTCAAATTTGGTACTTTTATCACGCACTTTGTATTCTGAAAAAAAAAAATGTTCCATTCATTCTTCATTTCCATCTTGGTAAATATAGCTTCAACCTCTATACTTTTTTGACACACTTTGTTGTTTGTGTGTATATATATATATATATATATATATATATATCTGTCCGACAGGAATTGTCTGTATAGTTCAACAAAACTTGTATAAAAGAAAAAATGCTGCCAAATACACTTATATATATATATATATATATATATATATATATATATATATAATGGCTCATCAGGATAATTCTGACTTAAAGATGTTGGTACATTTTAGAAATGGACACAAAAATGAAAAACTCCTTATAATTTTGCTCTACTCAGTGTATTGAGCACTTTTTACATATTTAACTTAAACAATTCATTTGATTTTTTTTGCCATTCATTACAATATCAATGATTATTTTCAGACAGTATGGGTATTTTGGTCTTTCCTTTCTTTTATATTTTTTTCTCAGACATCAGCTTGTACATTTCTTTACAAACTGCACCATCTGTGTTTTTTTTTTTTTATGCTGTCAGAGTTATTGAAAGGAAAATAAATATATATATATATATATATATATATATATATATATATATATATATATATATATATATACATAGTGTGTGTTCTATTTATGAGTTAATAGTGCTCAATATCATTAATAGAGCATATATATCTAAGTTAGGGTAGCATGGACATGAAGTCAATGGCACTTGGTTACTAACAGTTTCATTGAGTTCTGATTGGCTGCTTGGTTTCTATGATGTTGTGGAGTTTCATAAATACCCTGTCATTCTGCAGTAATGTTGCAGCAAGACAGGTCATATTCAAGTTACGACTGCTTGTTGCTGTATCTTACCAATTCGACAGTAATTGAACTTTGCTTGATTATTCTATATGGCCGACCATGCCTTTCTTATTTGTGTATTAACAATGGGTAACAATTATATGGTAATTGTATTTAAGAATTGATGCTAAGATAACTGTCCATTAAAAAGTGTCTCTTTTTGCTTATAAGTGACAACAGTTATTCTATGATTAAATGCAGTTACTCCCTAGATTTATCTTGTCTGATAACAGGTCATCACACCAGAGCATCTACTATGAACTGAAGTCACTACAACACCAATTATTCTGTGAGACCAATGATATGAGAGGTGTCAGCACTTGAGGAAGTTGAGGGAAGTTGGTTGACACCAGGTCAAGCAGAACCAAACCAGATTAATGAGGCTTTGATGATCTGAAAAGGCATAAAGACAATGTGCATTTTCATCCAGTGGACAGAGTCGGAAAGTCAGCCAATGCATTTAGGCTAGCCAGGGTCCCTGCTGAGACAATTTTCCACCCACCTCTCTACCATGACTCTGTGTTAACTTAGAGCTGTTGCTGACAATAAAATGATATTCATTATATATATTTACCAACCCCTCCACACAAGCAGGATGTAACACAAGGTCAATTTCTTAAGCGGAGTTCAACAGGTTTGAATTCAGAGTTTTCCTTCTCCTAGACCGGTTGCCTAACCAAGGTTAAAGAGCCCAGTCTGCCCGACTATTTACCCATAGCTTGAGGGAGAGTAGGATTCATACCTTTCCCAAGGGTATTAACACTAAGTGAAAATTCATGCTTCGTTGTATAATCTTTCTTTTTCTCTCTGAATATTTCCCTATTTTCATTTTCCTTCCTTTATTTTCTGTTTCATTAAATATTTTTCTCTCAATCTCATTTAATACAACTTGCAAGAATATGCATCCTCTGGGCGTAAGTATTTAAGTTTTGTAGACCAAATTGGCCATTTCATCTGATTCTGTATCCAGCCACAAACGATGATCTAAGAAGCTGCATCTACAAGCTGGTCTAAGCCACAAATATAAAACTAAGAGCGGAGTTTGTGTATATTTTAGCAATGTTTCTTTTCTAATAGGGGTTCATATTTCTTATATTTCCCCACAATATTCCTTTATATAAACTAGCAAATATATGCACCCCGGGTGCAAGTATTTAAGTTTTAATGTAATGAAATATCGTATTAAATTAGAAACGCTAATGAAACTAAATAAGAATGCAGATAAAAAGATTTGAAACAGAGGGGGATATAATCGAAAGATAGAATAACTGAAATTTACTCTTCCACCACTCTCATCTTTCATTGTTATTTTTTCTAATTTAAGTATTTAGTTAAAAGAGGAAGTAAAGAATAAAATGACAGTTATCTTTTCTTGTTAATGGATTTCATTTAAGATTAATTGAAGAGATTTTTGCTTATATTCATTAAAATAAAACCAAACAGTTAGAAACCAATAAAACTAAGCACATATTTATTAAAATTACATTTTTAATATCAATATGCAAATTAGACTTCCCATTCATACTGTAAACCGCTATTTTGTTGTATATATAAATACAATTGCATGTTGTTAGTATGTAGATATGGCCAACAGTATAAATAATGTAGAACAATTTTATTAATAATTGAGGTTAAAATAAGGATAAATTCATGGTGAATGTGACTTAAATAACTAAGGGAATTGTGACTTGAGTAGTGATAGAGTTTCGGTTACAGACAGAAAAACTCACAATCTCCATTATAATAAGATTTACCAATCCCTCGCATGAGCAGGATGGGACACAATGTCAATTTCTAAAGCAGAGTTCAATAGGTTTAAATTCAGAGTTTTACTTCTAGACTGGGTACCTAACCATGGTTAAAGAGCCCATTCTGTCCTATTATTTACCCATAACTGGAGGGAGAATATTTAAATGCATACCTTTCCCAAGTTTTGGGAGTCCTATTAAAGTGTACTGGTTAGCAAGCTAGTCTCGCAGATCCATTACTTTATATGAATACATGTCTCACCCATTTGTGTTTAAGGCTAGTTTGACCAAGACAGTGAAGAGTCGAATATGATATGGAAAAAATGGTTTTTAATAATATTTCAGAGATTACAATCCTAACTTGCCATGTTTCTTTTATTTGTTGCTAGGGGACATGAAAGGTAATTACCTTACATTGTCATGAATTGTTCTCACATTTATTCTGTAGGAGGAAACAACACTCAACCAACTCTTGTTCTTCAACTGTATTTGTACTTTTACAATACATACGCCTTTGTGCTTAAGAAGGGGTTTAGGTGAACTAGTTTGACCAAGACATATAAGTGTCAAATGCACCATGGAAAAAGTGTTTCTTGATAATATTTCAGAGATTACATTCCTAACTTGCCATGGTTCTTTTATTTGACGCTAGGGGACAAGAAAGGTAATTACCTTTGTCATGAATTGTTCTCCCCATTATTCTTCTACATTATCTTCACTTTTACAATACATACATCTTTGTGATTAAGAAAGCGTTTATGTGAACTAGTTTGAACAAACATATAAGTGTCAAATGCACTATGGAAAAAATGTTTCTTGATAATATTTCAAAGATTACATTCCTAACTTACCATGGTTCTTTTATTTATCGCTACTGGACAAGAAAGGTAATTACCTTTGTCATGAATTGTTCTCCCCATTATTCTTCTACATTATCTTCACTTTTACAATACATACATCTTTGTGCTTAAGAAAGCGTTTGTATGAACTAGTTTGAACAAGACATATAAGTGTCAAATGCACTATGGAAAAAATGTTTCTTGATAATATTTCAGAGATTACATTCCTTACTTGCCGTGATTCTTTTATTTGTCGCTAGGGGACAAGAAAGGTAATTACCTTTGTCATGAATTGTTCTCATATTTACTCTTTTACATTATCTTCACTTTTACAATAAGTACACTTTGTGATTAAGAAAGCGTTTATATGACCAAGACAAAGAAGTGTCAAATGTGGTATAGAGAAAATGTTTCTTAATACAATCCTTGGCGGAACACAAGAAACAAAAATGTCTGACAACTTGTTTCTAAAAACAAAAGAAAAATGGACTGTCTAGATAGAGAATTGGTAAATGTCAGACGCAGGTGATTTTCTTTTTTAAGAAATCTTTTTTTAAATTTAGTTTTATGTTTTTTTTCTTCTATTTATTTTTCATTGAGAAAAAGAAATTACTTCTGGGAAAACATTCCATTAACGAAAACAAAAAAAAAAAGAAAAAAAATGAAAATGTGCAATGTATACAAATTGGTAAATCTCTTTTCTATTATCTGAATTTATCTAACCTTGCTTTTTTTTTTGCTTTTTTAATGTTTGGTATAAATTTTTAATCAACAAAGATTATAAAATGAAGATTTTTTTAAAAGCAAAAATAGATAAGTAGACGGGATTTTTAACCTAAGTATTTTTGTCTCATTATGTCTGTCTTACTCTGAATGAAGGTGATTGTTGTTTAGTTTGGTTTGTGTTGAAGTGAGGTTTTTTATGGTATATCAACCTCAGTGGGTCATTTAATGTCGATAAAGTTTGGAAATAAATTCATTCTTACTGTATACAGAATTTTTTTTTTATAAATACATTTTTCTATTTAACGCATAGATGGGACCCTATCAGGTACTACCACTCCGGGTCAGAGTGGACCAAGGAGCAATGGTGATCAAGGAGTGCTCCCCATTCCCCAAACCTCCATAACTGGAACCTTACAATCAGATAGAGTTTAACGTCATTCCCAGGACATGTAGACCCTCAGTCACAGCCTTAGCACCCATATGATAAAAAGGGTTGTTGAATGTTTGGTATAAATTTTTAATCAACAAAGATTATAAAATAAACATTTTTTTAAAAGCAAAAATAGATAAGTAGACAGGATTTTTAACCTAAGTATAGGGGCTGGGTTAGTTCAGTCGGTAGAGCGTTCGGCTAGAAACTACAAGGTTTCTAGTTCGATATCGACCCCCGCCAACTCAGTGTATAAGTAGCACCGGGATCTGTGCGGTAAAGTAAGGAGCTGATGGTAGGTGTGGCGATCCACCTCAGATGCAAAAACAATTTCCTTGGTCTAGCGCTAGTGAAAAGGGGATGAACTCCCTCGCTAATTGGCTGATACCGACTTTAGGGCCATGCCGACAACTTTACATTTGAAAAATTATTGTCTCATTATGTTTGTCTTACTCTGAATGAGGGTGATTGTTGTGTAATGGTTATCATTGCAGGAAAAGTACATGGTGAACCAAGTTCAAATCCTGGACGAGGCTATTTACATTTCACATAGCGCTAATACCCTTGGGAAAGGTATGAATCAAACTATTCTCCTTCCACCTATGAATAAATAGTAGGACAGACTGGGCTCTTTAACATTAGTATGGCAACCGAACTAGGAGAAAGAAAAATCTGAATTCAAACCTGTTAAACTCTGCTTAAAAATGTTCCTTGTATCACATCCTACTCGTGTGGAGGGGCTTTTATGAATAGAAATATAGTTTTTCTAAGAACATTTAAGAGTTACATAAATCCAGTACTAGAGGAGTTAATTTAGTTCAACGAGGATCAAGTCAGTATGTCACTATGTGCTACTTTGCAGTGCATATATGTGACCGAAGCAGTTTAAACCATAGGAGGTACCCAAGGTGGTTGGATGTATTGTTGTAGTTGGTGTGCTGACACATTGTGCATTGCTTCACTCAGTGTGTGAATCGAAAGCTGCACAAAAGAATATTTATGTTTATTCCTGTGTGTGGGGTTAAGTGAGGGAGAGGCTTGTGTGTATATATGTATATATGTGTAGAATAATGAAGCTAAGATCCAATTGATGTCGATATACCAATCACATGAGCCCAGAAGTTTTGGCGCAAAAAAAAACAAAAATCAGCAGATAGATTTCAGGCAAGCTTTTGGCTGCATGTCAACCAGTCAGAAGATACCAGCAATCCTCTCCATCACATTGGTAAGTCTCTCAAACTTGACTCTATACACAGGAAGGACTTTATATTGCTAGTTATTGTTTTATTTGTTCTTCAATAAATTGTTAGAATTAAACTAAGTATTTATTTTTGGATTGCTATCATATTTTTGATTACAGATTTTCAGTGCTGTAGAGTTTGGTAATAAGTAATACTTAATGATATTAATTATATTTTATATTATCTAGCAATAATAAAATTCTGAAGAAAAGTAAATTTTGATTAAAAATAGAAGAAAAAAACTGGTTTGTTGGGTGGTGTATTTATTTATGGGCAATACTGATGATATATAATATGTACATTCTTATCTGATATATTTCAAAGTTCATTTGGATTTGTTTCATTTTTTTATTTTTTTATTTTTTTTATTTTACATAAAAAAAAAATTTTTTTCTAGGATTAACAAATTTTTATTTTCTAAATTGATAAATATTTGCTTCACAATTGAATATTCTCTTTTCATTTCATTTATTTATTTGATTTTATTGCCATTTATACATTATTTTAGAAAAAAAAAGAAATAAAAAGTTTGGCTCTTCTGGGCAATTATGCACATGGTCTGATTTAATTTGGACAAAAATTGAGAGAGAGAGAGAGAAAGAAGTGACCAATTTGAGAAATTTGAGTTAAGGAGATTTGGGAACAGGACAAGCAAGACACACCCAATTTTATTTATTTGTTGCTGTTAGTCTTAGAATTAAATGCTCACACTAATAACATGTTCAAACTGGGCAATAATGTTGCTGAAGCAACCAAAAACATTTGTTGCAGGAAAGGTGAAAGCGCAGTTGATCACAGTACGGTAACCAGATGGTTCAAGAAATATTGCTCGGGTTGCAAGAAATTTGATGATCCAACAAGGTCAGTTTGAGCTTAGAACCATGGATCCTGAGGCTGTGCTCCAATCCATTGTGGTGAATCCAGCAAGTTGCACTTGACAAGTACTGTCACTTTCACAACCTCGGCAAAAGCATCTGGAACTGCCAAATTGTGTTTGAGCTTTTCTTCTCTTAGACCTAACCAAATCCTGGACTAGGCTGTGTTTCAATTTGCGCTAATGCACTTGGGAAAGGTATGAATCCACATCTGTTCTCCCCCACCAAGCTATCGATAAATCAAACAGACTGGATTCTTTAGCCTTGGCTAGTTAACCAGTCTAAGAGAAGGAAAACACTTGGTGAATATTTGTTGCATATCATGCACCAGAAGAGGAATCTTCCAGTCAAGAGAAATATAAAGAAATATATATATATATAAAAAAGGGGGAGAATGGAATAGAGGTCTTCCGGTGAAGAAGCAGGGAGAAGATGAAGAAATATATAAAAGAAAAAAAGGAAAACGGAAGACTCCTCTTCCAGTGAGGAGGCGGAGAGAAAGATAAAGAAATATATAAAAAAAGGAAGTCTGTCCATTATCAGATCAAAAGATAGAAATGCGTGGGCATATTTATCGTAAATAAAGGCTAGCGGATTTGAAGGGCGGCAGTCAGTCTCCAGCGAGCCGGCCGTGAGCATAACCTCGCCGCCTCCTGTCATAACCCCCTCGGGCATTTTCACTGTGAACGCTCTGCGCCCCTCACCACCCACAAACCGAAGAAAATAAAGATGGGTCCTATTTTTATATACACATGTCTGTGGTTTCATTGAAGTCTAGTAGCCGGTTAAACAACATATTGTCACTTTCATAACCTCAGCAAAAGTTGCCAAATTGTATCTCATATTTCCAAAATATTTCCAAACTTTTGAATGACACTAGTATTTTGCATAACTTGACCTTGAGGGAATCAACGCTTAACGGCTGACCATCAATACTAAGGAATCATTTTACTGTCATTATAACCAACTGTGATTCTAGTCTTGACCCCCCACCCCCTAACCCGACATGGCTCGGTGCTTCACATCCTAATTACTATCATTATCCTAATTATGGATATTAATTTTCTAAGTGCTTAATTGATTGTTCACAGTATGGAGAACATTGATTTTGTTGAAAACCAGAAATTAGCTTCTTGGACCTCTTCATATGTCCTCCTTCCCTCTACTACTGAGCTATATCCACAAAGACAATGTTATCATAATACTATAAATGTCTTCCTCTTTATAGAGCTAAGGTTGAATTCATTTCAACTTGACTTTCAGGAATTGTTTGTTTAAACTACATTGGAAGAACTGTTTCATACTTTTCTTAATGCAGGATAAATAAACTCCCTGGTCTAGTGCTATCAAAAAAGGGATAGACTCCCTCACTGTTCAGCTGATACCAGCAATAGGCCACTCTGCCAACTGCCGACAGGGCAGCAATCATTTTTGTCTCCCTACAGTATCTCAACAGTCCATCAATTATGTTGAATTTTTTTATTTCATCTAGCAAAGACAATCCACTTAATTCTGCAGATAAAACAAAAAATCATGCACGTCGAAATTTCGGTTAAAACTGCATGTCGGATTATAAACACTGATATATTTTTGTAAATGAAAAAAGTTAACCCGACAAAAGATATGATTAATAAAAAAAAAAGATGTGAAACTCGGTTGATATAATAATACAGACACAAATAAAAAGGGTAAGTTAATATGATTTTGTGGCTTTGTTCATTGACTTGAATTATTTCTGCGGCTGCTAATCTAATTCATATGTCAAAATGATTTCAGTGTCAGACGTGTGATTTAAATGATATATTTATACATTCTTCACGAAATCAGTTTTTGCATATAATCTTTTAATTAGATTATTCCATTAATGAATTGGATTATCAGAAGATGTCTTCTTTCAGAAAATATTCAAAAGCATAAACTAAGATGTGTGTGTGTGTACATATATACATATGTATATATGCATATATACACACATAATTATATCTGCATAGACATGCATATAAAGATATAGACACACACTCTCATACACACACACACACACACATATATATATATATATATATGAATATATATACATATAATCATATATCTGCATATACATGCATACACACAAGATATAGACACACGCTGTCATATACACATGCATATATATATATATATATATATATATATATATATATACACACACATAATCATATATCTGCATATACATGTATACACACATGAAGATATAGACACACGTATATACACATATATATATATATATATATATATATATATATATATATATGCACGCATACACACACACATGTCCATATTTACTCACACACAGATGCATTCTAACACACAATACATTTATGCTTACACACACAATATGCATATATATATATCTATACATATATATACACACACACACACACACACACACACACACACAAATATAAACATATATATATATATATATATATATATATATATATATATATATACATATAAATATATACAAGATAGTGGTTACTGTTTACTTTGAATTAAATCAATTTTACACAATGTTGTAGAAAGTCCAATTAAGAAATTCTTACAAAAAAAAAAGTGAGTCAGATAATCATCAACTAAACAATTACTCGCCTCCCCTGATTCCACTTGGGTATCAATGAATCAAATTATTTTACTATTTGGTTTGGTTTGTTTTGCTTACGGCATATAAACCTCAGTGGGTCATTTAATGCCAATAAAGTTAAATAAATCAATTCTTAATGGATAATACAATTTTATAAATAAATTTTTCTATTTAACTCATAGATGGACCCTAACAGATACTACCACTCCGGTCAGAGTGACCAGGGAGCAATGGTAATGAAGGGGTGCTCCACATTCCCCAAACCTTCAAAACTGGAACCTCACCATCAGATA
Organism: Doryteuthis pealeii; assembly: GCA_023376005.1. NCBI lineage: Eukaryota > Metazoa > Mollusca > Cephalopoda > Myopsida > Loliginidae > Doryteuthis > Doryteuthis pealeii. The sequence goes on from CM042157.1 coordinate 73,646,273, forward strand.
GAGTTAACGTCATTCCAGGACATGTAGACCCAGCCACTGCCTTCTAGCACCCATATGATAAAAAAAGGGTTGGGGCTTGCCATAAGGGCAATAGGGTTGGGGCAATCATATAGGTGCTAGGGCTTGATGTGACCAGCCGATTGATCGGAGGGCCTCTCTGACCGCCCGTCTAGCCCAAGATAGGGTCAAAGTGGAGTATTGCATGTCATGAACTGCTCATCCACCTGGGCTCTATCCTTAACCATCATGGGTCGCCACCCATGGCCAACAGGTGCCCCCATTGGGGAGTCTTACCCCTCTGCAGAGGTGCAGTCGGTTCATTTAACGCCCCAGCCGACAGGGCGGTTTACTATTTGGTTTCTTACTGTACCTTGTTTTTCTTAAATGATCACCCAATTAAGAGTTAAACAGGCTGATCACAGCTTAACTTTGGTGACACAGCTGGAAGCAATGCTTTCAACATGACTTGACAATAAGTTTAAGAGAAGAAAAACATTGAAGTCAAACCGGTAATTTTCACCTTTAGTTGTCAAAATTCCTAGCAAATAAAGCAATCAGAGTAACCTCCCTTGACATTCACTTTGAACTAAGCCCGTAGCTATTTTGAAAGTCTCCGTGCAAAATAAACAAATCTTAGAAACATTTTTTGAAAACAACACAACTGCAAGCTTTAATACAAAAATATCATAAAATGTGTTCTTAATAACAATTAAGTTCATTTCAGATAATTTTATGCTAGGAATTTAGCCCACTGACTTTCGCTTTGAAACAAGCCGGAAGCCATTTTGAAAGTGTCCATGCGAAATACACAAATCTTAGAAACTTTTCGAAAACAATACAACTGCAAGCTTTAACACAAAAATATCATAAAATGTGTTCGTAATAACAATTAAGTTCATTTCAGATAATGCGCATGCACAATTTTATGCTAGGAATTTTGACAACTAAAGGTGAAAATTACTGTCAAACCATCTTTACTTCTAATAAAACTGTTGATAGTTTTTAATAACAAATACAAGACATTCTTTTTTTTTTTTAAAAAAAAATTTTTTTTAGAGCTCCTTTATTTTATCCCAAATAAAAGGCCTCAAACGGATACACCACCATTGTGATGTGTCTTCTCTAAACTCTCAACCAGACTCTCCCCATGCATTCCAACAGACTCTTTCTTTTCCCTATCTCCCTTTCACTGTTTGTCTTGTTGGCATTCATTGATCAATCAGAAGCCAACAGGTCAGCTTTTCACACATCATCCCAAATTCTAGTTAATTTCCACTATTATATAACATATGACTAAAATTTTTTTTTCTACATTTCCACATTTCATTATTTTACAAATTGAGTTACGAGTGGAACAAATTAAAATCATAAGTCAAGGGACCACTGTAATTCACTTCCTCCTCTATTGAGGAACCTTTTCTGATTTTCTAATAAATTACAACAAAAGGTGTAAATTAGCAGAGAAAATTACTGAAAATTTGATGATCATGTAATTTTCCTTTTGGCTAGATTAGTGGTAGATGTTTGTGTAAATATATACTTCTAAGAATGACTTACTTGAATATCATTATGTCTATCACTTTGTAGGGACTAGAACTCTCCTGTGCCTTTAGGGACAGGAAGTAGTAAAGGTAACATCACCTGTCAGGTTGAGTGAAGAACCCTCTTTGACGGTTTGGCACCAACCAGTAAGCCTCGTAGAAACGAACGTCCATCTCAGACTTTGTGGCTGAAAGAACTACCACCCTCAGTGAGGGAGTAATAACTGAAGACTCAACCTGACACCCCCCTCAACGAGGGAGATATTCTGAATTGTAAGTACTGCCCTTAAGTACTTGCTTTATTGACTGTCGTTGAGTTTGTATGTGAATAAAATAGGTTAAAGGTACATGTGCTTTCCCTTTGTCTTTACATTCTGAAAACGTATATTTTATTCTCTTTAGACTGTAGACAACCTTTCCTACATTGTCATCTAGTAGATTTTTCATTTCCAGCAGATCACAGGGTGAAGATGAAGGAAAATGAAAAGATACAAATCCCGGCCACGAGACCGGGCCTAGTATTGATTGACAAGAACAAGAGAACTTGTCATCTCGTGGATTTTGCCGTCCAGCCCGATCAACGAGTGAAAATGAAAGAAAGCGAAAAGATAAACAAATACTTGGACCTTGCCAGGGAACTGATAAAGCTGTGGAACACCCAAACTACAACACTGTTAAGATTGGCTAGAAATTTCAGAAAAGTCCTGGAGACCCGAGGAGACAGGCTGTCACTCAGCCTCCAGTGAACCACTGGCTACGACAGGTGTTAAAACCCCATAGTGATAATGATAGTAATTTATATTGATACTTGCTTTAAATGTATATTCTATTCTCTTTAGACTGTAGACAGCCTTTCCTACAACTTTAACTGTGTCCAATACTTCATGTTCATCCAACTATTTATATTACCACTTTTCCTCATCCCCCATTCTCAGATCATATGTTCCAACCCTATTGCCCTTATAGCAAGTCCCAACACTTTTTATCATATATGTGCTAGAAGGCGGTGTCTGAGGGTCTACATGTCTCGAGTATGACGTTAAACTCTAACTGATGGTGAGGTTCCATTACTCTCGGATCCACTCTGATTTGGAGTTAAATAGAACAAAATGAGTTCTAAAAATGTTTTTTTTATAGAAACATGAGTTAACAAAAAAATGAGTACCCATCAACAATGAATAGAAAAAAATGTCTTCGGCATAAAATGACCCAATGGGTTGACATGCCGTATAATTCAATCCACCAATTAACTGTTATCTGGAAATATTTTCTATAATAGTGCTTGATATTTAAGATAGATTTATTTGTATAATTTGTTGTTTTGTTGTTTTTTTTTATAAATAGTTTTTATTAATTATCATTTAGAATCATATAAGAGACTTTATTTCTTTATAAGTATTAGCAAATATATGCACCATCCGGGTGCAATTATTTAAGTTTTAATGTAATAACATATTATGTTATACTAGCCAATATATGCACCCTCCGGTGCAAGTATTTAAGTTTTAATATAATAAATATCATGTTAAATTAGAAAGGCTAATGAAACTGAATAAGAATGCAAATAAAAAGATTTGGAACAGAGGGGGTATGGTAGAAAAATAGAACAACTTTGAAACCAACTCTTCCATCATTTTCCATTACTCCCGTCTTTCAGTGGTAAATTTCCCTAATTTAACTATTTAGTTAAAATAGGAAGTAAAGAATAAAATTACAGTTATTTCTTTATGTTAATAGATTTCTTTTAAGGTTTATCCCCGAGATTTTTGCTCATATTTATTAAGATAAAACCAAACAATTAGAAATCAATAATACTAAGCATGTATTTATTAAAATCACATTTTTTAAGATCAATATGCAAATTAGCCTTCCCATTCACACTGTAAACCGCTATTTTGTTGTATATATAAATACAATTATATGTTATTAGTATGTGGATATGCTCAACAGTCTTAATAATGTAAAACAATTTTATCAATAATTGAGGTTTAAATAAAAATAAAATCATGGAGAATGTGACGTAAATAACAAAGGGAATTGTCACTTGAATAAGAATATAGTTTCGGTTACAGACAGAAAAACACACAATCTCTATTATAATAAGATTAGAAAGGCTAATGAAACTAAATAAGAATTCAGATAAAAAGATTTGAAACAGTTCTGGAGGTCTGGGAAATATAGAGTAGATACAGTACAGTAGATAGAGCTGATCATAATAAAAGTCTGCATTCTGAGATAAGCAGATCTTGAATACAGGAATAGCCACATAATTAATGAACTTGAAAGTAGATTGTAAGGTTTACAGTTAAACTCTCAAAGCAAAATGGTTCATGTTTTAAACATAGAAACTGCTTTATGAATAGATTATAGGATTAAAGATCAAAAGATTCTCTCAGGGTTTAATCTCTTGAGTCAGGCCTATAGAAAAATATCAATAGATCAATCACATTGGTAAATACAGTGTTCAGTTTCAAATATCATGAAAATAAGGTTTGATTCCCCAAACTCAAATGCTCAATTCCTAGTATATATAATAGAATTTGGTAATTTGCTTGAAGCATTGTTAAGTATGTGATCATTTATTAATGATAGGAAAGCAATTACAATGCATATAAAATAAAAATAAAAAGATGTTTAGTCTTATCGATTTCAAAATAACTTTATCATCAGAGACGTTTTCAGAAATGGATGCATTTTTGTATTGTTATTTTTTATTTTTTGTGTACGTTATAAACACGCGTCTCGCGTTTTTTTTTTTATAATGCCACGCGGAAGGGTCATGATAGCTGTTGTTCAATCAATTTCAATTTCATTCTTTTCATCTATTTATGTATTTATTTATTTTTATTTATTTGTTTTATTGTTGCATACCCTTCTCATTACTTCTTTACTTACTTCTTTCTTACTCTATTCTTCTGGCCGTCTTTGGAATCTTATAACATCTTGTCTTGGTCTGGAATCTTCTAAGGTCTGGACTTTCTTGGGGACTTCGGGTCTGGTCTTCTATTGGGGATTTCTCTTTATCAGAAGCCCTGTGTCATTATTAGTTTTTAGAGGTAATAACACAAGACTCCGATTTGCTTTGATCTTACTTTATTTTTAAAATCCCCAACCAGACAATCTGCGCAGATGAGGGACCGTGCGTCGAGCTCGCTGCTACCTTCTAACTGACTAAAACTTACTTACTATCTAAACCAGAAGAGAGGGTCCTCTCTACCGGTTCTCACGGCTATCCCCGGAAGATAGGGTTAGGACTGAGGTCAAGCTTGTCACTCAATCTTCAAGGCCGTCAGCTGCACTTAAAACGCCATCTTGTTTCTACACTATTGCACATAAATATTAGGTATCTAATAATTATGTAACATTATGTATATATATGTGTATATAAAGAATGTGTATTTTAATTAATTATATATTCTGTGTTTAATTCTAACCTATTGTTTATACTAGAACCTAATTTAGCTATTAATAAACTTTCTCTGATTCTAAGATTACCAATGTTGTGTATTATTGTCTCTATCTTAACAGAAAAACTATTGTCCTTATTTTTGCATTTAACCATTACATCATGCACCTCAACAGTGATTATTTTTTTCTGTTTTAAGATGTTTAATTTATTCAAATTATGGATACCTTTATGTTATTTTACAAAATGAATCATTTCAATATGAAAAGAAAGTATGGAATACTTTTACAAAAATTATTGTTTGTTTTAACTTTAAAATTATTATTTTAACTATTAATTAACGATTATTTGTTTTAACTTAAAAATTCCAAATCATTGTTTCTTTAATCAAAGAACTGGCATTTAAAAGCTTTCAAATGGTCTTACAATTTTAGCATGGAAAGTATTCTTTTCATATTCAATAAAGTAAAGACAAATAAAATCAATGAAATTCCTAACAAAATCATGGAATCAAACTTTTGAATATTTCCAGAATTATCCTTTTTTTTTTTCATTATTCTTTTTATTTATTGATTATTGATGAATATTTTTAATAAAATCAAAAGAAATTTCTGATTGATTTACATTTTCCTGTTCTTTTCTCTGCTCTTCTTCTGAAGGAGGCGTGCTTTGTGCTATGGTTATCATCAATGGAAATGGAATTAGCAACCCGAGTTCAAATCCTGGATGAGGTTGTTTGCATTTCACTTCATGCTTGAAGAATAATCAAAGTTCCAATTACCGTCGAATTGGAAGACATGGCAACAAACGGTTGTAACCCAATACAAACCCGAATAGTTGCAAGTACTGCAGAATGACAGGGTATTTATAAAACTCCACAATATCATTGAAACCAAGCAGCCAATCAGAACTCAAGGAATGGAATCACCCAAATTCATGAATAAATCATTCTTGATTTCTTGGACATTGCTTCTGTTGTTCTTAGCTAGCTGCTGTTATTCAAACCAGCAGTAGACTAACTAACTTCAATAATGCTAATGCCATATCTTCTCCCCCACCAGCCATGGATAAATAGTAGGGCAGACTGGGTTCTTTAGCCTTGTTAATGCAACCAGTCTAAGGGAAAGAAAACTCTGAATTCAAACAAGCTGTATTCCACTTAATTTACATTGTGTCACATCCTGGTTTCAAGTATTCCTAATTAATACTAATACTAATAATGTATGCATAATTATATGGTTTCCAGTAGTGATTTCTATTTAAAAAAATAATCATTTGTTTGAAAACAATTATATGGTTAAAGTATTCCTGTTTAATATAAAAAAATTGCAAAGAGTTATATGGTTTCAAGTATTCCTATCCAATACTAATAACAAATGCATAATTACATGGTATTAAGTAACTATTTTTATAAAAAAAATAATCACTTATTTACAATATTTAGATGGTTTCAAGTATTCCTATCTAATACTAATAATTTGCAAATAGTTATATGGTTTCAAGTATTCCTATCCAATAATTCATGCACAAGTTAAAATCCTGTACATGGCTGTTGAATTTCACACTATTTACCTTCCTTCTCTATGTAGCATTGGGTGATAACAAGGTTTTTTTGGTTTATGGCATATCAACCTCAGTGGGTCATTTAATGCCGATAAAGTTTTGAAATAAAGTCATTTTTAATGGATACACAATTTTTTTTATAAATACATTTTTCTATTTAACCCGTAGATGAGACCCTAACAGGTACTACCACTCCAGGTCAGAGTGGACCAGGGAGCAATGGTGATGAAGGGGTGCTCCACATTCCCCAAACCTCCAAAAACTGGAACCTCACCATCAGATAGAGTTTAACGTCCTTCCCAGGACATGTAGACCCTCAGACACCGCCTTTTAGCATTTATATGAAAAAAACGGTTGGGGATTGCCATAAGGGCAATAGGGGCCTTTCCGACCACCCGTCTAGCCTAATTAAGGGTCTAAGTGGAGTGTTGCAGGTCATGGACTGCTATGCCACCTGGGTTTTGATAACAAGGATACAGAGGAGTTGTGTAAATATATACTTGTAAAATCTCTGCTTTATGATCAATGCAAGGTAAAGACAGGTACAGTATGCTCAACTTCTTTTGACTGATGCCTCTTAAAGCATCTAGTTATTAATACCATTGGAACTACCTACCTACCTACCTTCATCCACAGGATTTGGTGCGCGTAACACTAAGGGGTAGGAAATGGAGATAGATAGAATAAGCTAAGTGAAACCTAATACTATGTTATAAATCTCAATGTTTCAAACACACGTAAGCATGCCTACAAAGTCAGAAAACAGCATAGCTCACATGACTTTCGGAAGCATTTTTTCATGCTCAGAGCTGCCTGCGTCCGTTGTGAGCTGCCGAAACACTGCATCTTTCAAAGCCTCCATGCTTCCTGTAGTCCACCAGCGCTATACCTGATACTCCCATCCACACACAAATGCACGCACACGCACACATACATGTATATTATTACTGTATGTTGTTTATGTTCCTGACACTAATACATTATTCTGAGTACTAGACATGAGACTTTGATGAGTTGTGGTGCACCTGAGTAATGTACACAATAAATTTTATTATCAAATCTCTACTTTCTGATTAATAAATTAATTCCTAGTAATAGTTTTACCATTGAACCTACCTATCTACCTTCATCCACAGGATTTGGTGCATAACACTAAGGGGTAGGAAACAGTAATTATTAGAATAAGCTAAGTGAAACCTAATACTATGTTATAAATCTCTGCTTTCTGATTAATAATAAATCAATTCCTAGTAATTGTTATTGTTGCTAATTAGTTAATTATTAGAAATCATTTGGAGAATTTTTAGTAGTTTTAGCAATATGCTGTCTGAAAAGTCAGGGTTCAGATCATTTAACATTTATATTATAAAAATTAGCTGGAGTTCAAACTTGCTTATTATGATGTTGCAGTCCTGCAAGTTAACCACTATGCCATGGAGACTCCCCCACACCCTCACTGGATCACAAGCTCTGAAATTAATACATGATTTCATGATAACTTTGGTTCAAAGGGCTAAATTCAAATCCTAACTATACTTCATTACAAAAATGATAGGCTATGCCTATTTGTGGTGTAACATTAGGATATTCAAAATAACTGGATAATTTTCGGACAGTACAAACATGAGAGGAAGAATACATTGATGTAATGAAAAAGACTTATTCTTTTGGTGTACACATAATTTAATTTCCCTGACACATATCGCTCACAAGCACAGTGGAAAAGTCAGCACAGAATGCAAACACACATCTAGCCATAAGGCCACTTGTTTTTCAATCTTTCTCAGGATAGTCTGACCACATGATCCTTTTGGGCCAATCAGACCTGGTGTTAAGGCCTATCAATTAGAACATCTGGTGATTTTCCATGGATTGACAACTAAATTTAAATCCTAACTACACTTCATTACAAAAATGATAGGCTCTGCCTACTCATTCTGTAACAATACCACACTATGATCCTAGTCAGGAGTGCTGATCAATATGTAAATAATTAAATTCAAATCCTAACTACACTTCATTACAAAAATGATAGGCTATGCCTATTCATTCTGCAACAATACCACACTATGATCCTAGTCAGGAGTGCTGATCAGTATGTAAATAATTAAATTCAAATCCTAACTACACTTCATTACAAAACTGATAGGCTATTATTCAAAAATTTTTGGTGTAATTCGGTCAATCTGTAGAGACTTTTTAAATAGTAATTGTAATTTGGTCAATAATGATCTGTATAGAATTTGCTGTGAAGTTCTTGTGAAATGAAGCCATTTTATGAATGTCTTTATGCTGGCTGGTGTAGAATATTTGAGCCAATCAGAGAGGACTGCTCGGATGACCCTGGTGTTAAGGCCTATCAATTAGAACCTCTGGTGATTTTCCATGGATTAACAACTAAATTTAAATCCTAACTACAGTTCATTACAAAAATGATAGGCTATGCCTATTCATTATATAACAGAGAGACTTTTTAAATTGTTGGTGTAATTTCGCTGGTGTAGAATATTTTCAATAGAAGTTTCCTTTTCTTTCTTTCTAAATAGTGGTTGTAATTTGGTCAGTAATAAAGGACATGTGAATGAGAAAACATTAAGAGTGGAATTAGTGTTTTGTAGTTGGAGTCACCATATAGAATTTAAAGAACCGAGAAGGAAAACGAAGTGAGTCAATTGAAAAAGAAACACCCCCCCAAAAAAAAAAAAAAAGAAAAAAAAAGAAAAAAAACCTGAGAGATCCTTTGAAGTAGCACATCATTAATGAACAGAAAGACTAGTCGACAATTAAGTTCCCTGGATCAAAATCTTTCTGAGAGTAATCTCCAAGAAAGAGTGTCACAGGGTCAGGACATTGTTGGTATTAGCAACATCAAAGCAGACACGTCATTGCCTTTGAAATCTAGGGAGTCAGAGCAAGAGAAATGTCTGAAAAAAAAAAAGATGAAATGTTTCAATACCTATTTCCTTCCTTCACTGCAAATGTTGAGGTGTGATTGTTACTGAAATATTTTTTTATTTTTTATAAAATGCTAAAATAACAGGACCTATAGAATAAATTATCAAGTAAGAAACGAACCAATGGAAGAAAAAACAGCAAATGATTGATTTCAACCGCATGTCAAACAGTCTATTTTATGTTTAGAGATAAGGGAATCACGTTCATTAAATATTTATATTTTCATTTCTTTTTGTATTGTTTTATTCTTCAGGTTATTTTTGCACAGTTCTCTGGCTTTAACTATTCTGATCTAATCCTGGGTAAATCTATGGTTTCAAGTAATTATTTCTATTTAATAATAGTCCTTTGTTTGCACACAGTTATATGGTTTTAAACAAGTTAAATAATTACAAGACAATTAAACTAATCTTCTATATAAATATATAAAATTTATCTATCCATTTTGCACACTTTACCAGTTTGCTGCATCTCTAAGTCCTATATTAATTAAGAAAATGGAAGAGCGTGGTGTAATGGTTAAAGTCATGGGAAATGGATAATCACCCCAAGTTCAAATCCTGGATGTGGTAATTGCATTTTACTTAGCGCTAATACCCTTGGGAAAGGTATTAATCCTACTCTCCCTCCAGCAATGGATAAATAGTGGGGCAGACTGGGTTCTTTAACCTTGGTTAGGCAACTGGTCTATGAGAAGGAAAACTCTGAATTCAAACCTGTTGAACTCCGCTTAAGAAATTGACCTTGTGTTACATCCTGCTTGTGTGGAGGGGTTGGTAATTATATGTATTAATTAAGAACCACCATAGATAGTTTATAAATATAATTACTATTGAAGTCAGTCAGTCAACTATTGGTTTGAACAACGTGACTGGCCAAGCACAACTGAACCAGTGTCAAGACAACTGGTACTTATGTGAATTCAGAACAGTCCACTCATACATTTGAGTGATTCCATTCCCTGAGTCTGATTGGCTGCTTGGTTTGTATGATCCTCTGAGGCTCCATAAATCCTGCCATTTTGCAGTAGTCTTTGCAGCAAACCAGAATCGTATTTCAATTACGACTGCTTGCTGTCTTGTCTTGCCAATTCGACGGTAATTGGACTTAGTATTATTCTACAATTACCAACCCCTCCGGACTGGTAGGATGTGACAGGTGAGTTTGAACTTACTGATGTTGTAGTCCAGCATGTAAACCACTCCACCACAGAGACACCCACACCAAGAAAAATAATTCTTGCTAATTGACAAAATGAATATTATATGTGACATAGAAAACATTCTGAAATGTTTAAAATATACCAAATTGATTTTTAGTTTCAGTATTTTTAATTTCTTGTTTTTATCAAAATTCTGTCTTCGATGACCTCCAAATAAATGGTGGTTGAGCAATAAAACTTGTTTGTTCCGAGCAAGCTGTTTACAATCCTGAACCCGTTGAACCACCGAACTTTGTACTCTACGAGTTTTCTAAGAATTCCAATGTTTATTTGTAACCTTCTGAAATATCTGAATTGATAGAAAGATATGAATAGATAGATAGACAGATAGATATGAACAGACTTACCAGGATAGATATATATGCAACAACACGCTTTGGCCCATACTTAGGCTAGATGGGTAGTTAGAGAGGCCCTCTCCAATCATTTGGCTGGTCACGTCAAGCCTTAGCAGCTATATAATTCCCAACTCTTTTTCATATATGTGCTAGAAGGTGGTGGCTGAGAGTCTTAATGTCCTGGTATGATGTTAAACTATATCTTACTTAGGCTAGATGGGTCAGAGAGGCCCTCAATCAATCAAGCCAGCAGCTATATGATTGTCCAAGGAATGGAATCACCTAAATACATGAATGGACCATTCTTGATTTTCTTAAATACCAACCGTCTTGGACACAGCTTCAGTTGTGCTTAGCCAGTTGCTGTTGTTCAAACCAACAGTATACCGACTGACTGACTGACTGATTGACTTCAATATTAGCCAGGGAGATTTTTCCCTTGCTACAGGCCACTATGACCCCATTCAATAAAGCCTAAGTAATAAAATTACATCTTGCCTTTGTCTCTTTCCTCTTTCATGCTTTTTCGTTCCTAATTGACCTCAATAGTAGTGAGATAGTTTCAGTAACAGACAGACAAACACACAATCTCCATTATAATAAGATTGTACCTAAAAGACATCTGTTCTCCCCATATCCAATTTTTATACTACATGACTAATGATTACTTTCAGTTTAAAAAGGCCACTTGCATGATAATCACTTACACTACAAGATTGCAAGAAACACAAACTCACATGGCAATGTCAACAAGAGATAAGATCTTAGCTAAAAAGGCCAATGGTTAATACAAAGTTCAGCAGACTTTATTTGCTATCAAGTATCTTTGTCTTGTACTCTCATCTTGTTACATCTTTTTTTTTATAAGGAGGATTGGTATCTTTCTAATTAACAAATAGGTGATGCTGCTCACACTAAATTGTTAGAAAGGTCACCTCTCATCATGTTCATTAGAGGCGCTTTGTGTGTAAGGGTTGGTTGGTTGGTTGTTTTGTTTTACGGCATATCAACCTCGGTGGTCATTTAATTCCAATAAAGTTTTGAAATAAATTCATTGGTTTGGTTTGTTTGTTTTGTTTGGTTTTGCGGCATATCAACCTCAGTGGGTCATTTAATTCCAATAAAGTTTTGAAATAAATTCATTCTTAATGGATAATACAATCTTTTTTATAAATACATTTTTCTATTTCACCCATAGATGGGACCCTAACAGGCTCCAGGACATGGAGACCCTCAGCCACTGCCTTTAGCATCCATATGATAAAAAGGGTTGATATGAGTAGATTGAAATTGATAAATACGTCTGTTCAGTTTGGTTTGCTTAGTTTACTGCACAGATCCCTGTGCTACTCATACACTAAGTTGGCAAGGGCTGGTATTCCATGTTTGTATGATATTTAAATAGAAATGCAAATGTTATTCATATATATATATTCCCTTTTATGTACATTACATTTACACACACACACACACACACACACACACTGTACACACACACACACACACACACACACACATATATAAACTAATGTTGATAATATAAATTGTAAAGAGCGCTCAATGAGTTTGATAAAGCATCTATATGTTAGTTAGTGTAGTGTAGAAATAAAATCAATGGTGCTTGGTAACTGACAGTTACCTAGAATTAACTCATAATCTTTGGGGTGCAGTTCTTATTTAAAACCACGATCTGGAATGCTAGTTTTCAAGACAGGCCCATTATTATGAAATTTTGCGACCACATACTTCCCCAATTCAATCATGTGCTTTGTATATATATATATGTATATATATTATTTATTATAGTGTACAATACATTTAAGGTGCAATTGTTACCATTGGTTTCCAGGCAGCATACTTGCTACCCTTCATCATGACAAAGTGCCTCTAAAGAAATACATGGAATGTCCCTTCATATATATATATGTGTGTACATGACTACCGTTTTTGTTGGTCATTGTTTCCTTAATATCTTGTGCTTATATTGGTTGTCGTGCCTTCTTGTGTTTCCTTTGATCTTTTTATCTAGATGTGTGCCTCGGCTGCTGGCGCTATCCGAATGTGTGTGTGTGGGAGAGAATGAAGGGTTGTAAACAAAAGAAAGACGCACAAAAAGGCAATGAATGAAAGAGAATTAGTTAAGAAGAATTAACAGATATAAGAATACAAAATAATATCCGCAATGAATGGACATTGGAATGAGAACAAACCCTGTGGATTGAATAAAGAATCCTGTTCAAAATTCTTAAAAGGTTACTGAATATGACATATACATTGCCCCAAATCCAAAGAAATACAATGGCCCAAAACTCAACTTAGAAGACAACAGAAGGTAAAGTAGAATATATAGTGGCTGGTATTGTAAATTTAAATGCCCTTTCAAAATTGATGGTGGTGTCTCTATAAATGTAGCGTATTATCATAAGTTCTTGGATAAGTTGGGTTTTTTGAGTGGCACAGCCCACAAACAAGAAAATTTAAGCTACAGAATATATTCATGCAAGATAATGCACTTTAACTTACTGCAAATCTCGTTAATTCAAGCACCATTGATTTTATTCCTACACTACACTAAGATATACATGCTTTATCAAACTCATTGAGCACTCTTTATTTATAAATATAACAAATTACATTATCAATATTAGTTGATATATGTGTGTGTGTGTGTGTGTGTGTAAAAGAAAAGAATATATATGTATGTGTGTGTGTGTGTTGTACATGTACATGTAAAAAAATATACATAAAAGGGAATATATATATGTATATGTGAATGTGTGTGCATGTGCATGTAAAAGAATATGTGTGTGTGTGTGTGTGTATGCACATACATACATATTTGTGTCTGTGTGTGTGTTAAACTGCATATATATATATATATATGTGGAAAAAAGAAATAAAGGAAAGAATGTATAGAATGGATAAAATAGGACATTTTAATCAATTTTACTTACATGTGTTTCGGTTTGAATTGATTAAAATATCCTATTTTATCCATTCTATACTTTCTTTCCATTATTTCTTTTTTCAACATACCGTCGGATTCACTTCCATTTTCATTTTACATACATATATATGCATGTCTGTGTGTGTGTTAAACTGCATATACATATACATATGTAGAATTAAACAAAAGGCACATCTCCTGTTTAACAATTTTATTTTTGATCTTTTCTAATTTTCTGGCCAACTTTTTAATGTTTGGGTGGAATTAGTGGATAAGTCCACCAAAGTTCAGTTCCCGAGTACTTTCGGTATTTCGAAGTGCCATCATCAGGGGTGATGTATTCCAGTTTTTTTAAATTTTTTTTTTTAGAAAAGATAAAAAATAAAATTGTTAAACAGGAGATGTACCTTTTGTTTAATTCTACATGTATAAATGAAAGAATGCTGCCCAAATACACACACACACACACACACACACACACACATATATAATATTATATATTATATATATGTGTGTGTGTGTGTGTGTGTATATATATATATATATATATATATATATAACATTCTTTAACCTGATTTTTCTTTCTTCTAACATTTCCTCCTTTACATCCTCTTTCTACTTTAAAAAAAAATTTCTTCCTCTCTTTCTGTTCTTTGCTTTTTTTTTCCATTTTGTTTTCTCCACTGAATTTACCCAATTTCTCTTCTCTTTCATCCTTTTATTTTTTTTCTTATTTAGGTTCTTTCTTCAAAACTTTGTTGTTTTTTTGTTTTTTTTCAAAATTTCTTCCATTTTTTTTTTTTTTTTCATTTTGTTTTCTCCACTGAATTTACCCAATTTCTCTTCTCTCTCATCCTTTTATTTTTTTTTTCTTATTTAGGTTTCTTTCTTCAAAACTTTGTTGTTTTTTTTAATATTTATTTTTGTTTATTCACTCTCTTCATCTGTCTTTTCTCATTTTCATCACCTTTCACTTGATTTTCATTTATTCCACCTTTCATTTCTTTTCCTAATTTTTTTTTTTACGAGTAGACATTCTTTTTATTTACTTCCTTTCTTCACATTTATCCAAGTTGAATCCATGGAAATCTCTTGGGTGTCAACAACTAGGATCATCCTATTTTTTTGTTCCATGCTTCTGTTCTTCTCTCATCCCATTTACCTGTATCTTCTCATTTTCTCCCCTATCCCTTCTAATCTTGCCTACCCATCTATTTATGTGATAGACAAACATAGATTAGTTACACATGTATAAAAAAGAACAAGGAATGCACAAATATTTTCATTTGTATCATCTTTTCTATGAATGTTAGAACTTATTTCTGTTTTTTAATTTCATAATAAATAAAGTCGTCGGGCAGCCTAAAGTCGGTACCAACCAATCAGCATGGAGTCTATCCCCTTTTCAGTAGTGCTAGACCAAGGAGATTGTTTTCGCGTCTGAGGTGGAGCGCCACACCTACCATCAGCTCCTTTCTTTACCACACAGATCCCTGTGCTACTCATACGCTGAATTGGTGAGGGCTGGTATCGAACTAAGAACCTTGCAGTTTCTAGCCGAACGCTCTACCGACTGAGCTAACCCGGTCCCTTAACTCATTGTTGGGGGGGGGGTCATTAAATTCTTCGGTGGTGGTGGTGGTAGTCTTGAAATTCAATGTCAAATAACATCATATTTATAGAATTTCATAAACGATTCAAGTAAGACCAGATATGCACAGATGGAGAAGCAAGGACAAACTCTTAAGTTATGTTCTCATGTGGAGACTCCTACACATGAACACACCAGCCAGTAAAAACTTGCATTTATATGCAGAAACTCGATACTGTAAGAGGACCTGCCAAGAGCGATGGCTAATATATTTATTACTAGAAAAGAAGAAAAACTCTGAATTCAAAACTCCACTTAAGAAATTGACCTTGTGTCACATCCTGCTTGTGCAGAGGGGTTAATAAATATATATATAGATATATAGAATTAAAGATGTGAATGTATTTATATTTGAAGATTTGAATATACAGAGAATTGAATATATCTATTTTATATATGTGTATAGATATATATAATTCTTTTCTTACTTAAAACATTAAGTTCCTAACTTTGGAGTCTACAGGCAGAACATATATTTATTTACTAAGCTTAGCTTGAATGTGGAAGTCTCAGCGAGCTGAGCAGAAATGTTGTTCTATAAGTATTAGTTTGTTATAATCCATAGATTTGATTTTGTGTCTGTTGCTGTTTAATCTAAAATAAAATTGCCATTCTGATTTTCCAATGTATTGTTTTTGGCAGCATATGCAATCCAGTAAATAAATTATATATTCTCTAAATTTATTACTTCCTACTTTTGCTCCTTCATGCCCGCTTCCTCCCCTCCTATCCGCCTATTTTATACTTTATTATCTTTTATTTATTCTTAATTCGTATTTAATTCCACCAATCTTTCTTTATTTTTCTCTTTGCTTTCCTCCCACTTTCTTTTCTCTTTTCTCCTCCCACTTTTGCTCTTTTTGCTTTCCTCCCACTTTCTTTCTCCCTTGCCTTCCTCCCACTTTCTTTTCTCTCCTTGCCTTCCTCCCAATTTCTTTCTCCCTTGCCTCCCTCCACACTTTCTTTCCTCCCACTTTCTTTCTCTATTTGCTTTCCTCCTACTTTTCCTTTTTATCTCCTCCCACTTTTTCTCTTTTTGCTTTCCTCCCACTTTCTTTTCTCCCCTTGCCTTCCTCCCACTTTCTTTTCTCTCCTTGCCTTCTTCCCACTTTCTTTTCTCCCCTTGCCTCCCCCCACACTTTCTTTCCTCCCACTTTCTTTTCTCTATTTGCTTTCCTCTCACTTTCTTTTCTCTCTGCTTCCTCCCACTTTTTCTGTCTCTGCTTTCCTTCCACTTTCTTCTCTCTTTGCTTTCTTTTCTTCATTTTTTTTCAATTTTCTTACTTTTTTCTTTCTTAATCCTTTTGATTATTACACACTCTCTCTCTCTCTCTCTCTCTCTCTCTCTCTCTCTCTCTCTCTCTCTCTCATGAATCCTTCATTTCCTTACTCTACTAAAAGTTTATTTTTCTCTTTGCTTTCCCCCCTAAATCTTTTTGCTTTTTTTCTGTCTTTTTTACTCATTTTTTCTCAAAACTCTCTCTCTATATCTTTCCTATTTTCTTTCTCTCTCTCTCTCTCTTTTCTCTTCATGAATCTTTCTTCAGGAAATTCTTCCTTTCCTTACCCGACAAAAACTTTCTTTATTTTTCTCTTTGCTTTCCTCTTTCTTTCTCACTCCTTTCACTCAAAACCCTCCTTATATTTCCTTCCCTATTTCTTTCTCTCTCTCTCTTTTCTCCCCCCCCTCTCTCTCTCTCTCTCTTCTCTTGAATCTTTCTTCAGGAAATCCTACCTTCCTTACCCGACAAAAACTTTCTTTATTTCTCTCTTTGCTTTCCTCTTTGCTTTCCTCTTTCTTTCTTACTCCTTTCACTCAAACCCCTCTCTATATTTCCTTCCCTTTCTCTCTCTCTTCTCTCTTTCATAAATCTTTCCAGAGGAAATCCTTCATTTCCTTCCATTTACTTACCCTCTTATTTCTCATACTGATCATTACCTGTTTCCTATAATAGACAGTGATAACAAAATTTAATTATATCACAGACCATTAAATGTTGTTAGTCTAATCATCATTTGTGCCAGAGATTCATGAAATTGGCTTCTCTTTATTAAGGTGATGAAATTAGACGATATGTAAATAGGCACGAAAGACATTGATAATGCAATTGATAAAACCATCATAAATATGTCTTCAGAGTGTGACTTTTTTTTTAGTATAATTCATGTTATGAATATTGATGTTTTTATTACAGTCAGGACTCACTGATTGAATCAATAAATCTCTTATATGGCTTGGGTTATTATCACCATCAGATTTTGATCTGAGATTTTCACTGTATAATGTTTGATTTTATATGGTTAGTCTTCGCCCACTATGTAGAGATTTGTGAAGTGATCAGTATTCAGCTTTGTTGCAAGCTGAGTCTGTTCTGAGAATAGGTGGTCTAAATAGCCACATGATTTTTTCATAAATTCTCAAATATATATATTTATATATATATATATATATTTATAAAGGAAAAGTTGACTTACTGGTGAATTTGGTCACGATGGTTAGTAAGTGTAGAATTCAGAGGGTAAGTCAGTGATATAACAAATACAAAGTGCTCAATACTAAGTAGAGCAAATTTATTATAAAATGGATACAAGAGATAACCTACTCGAGTTTCACCATAAGGATCTTCAGGGTTAAATCCACTGAATTAATCGAGACACCGATTAATAGCAGTCGATTTCACGTGTGTGGTCATTGCATTCGATTAATTCAGTGGATTTAACCATGAAGATCCTTATGGTGAAACACGAGTAGGTTATCTCTTGTACCCATTTTATAATATATATATATATATATATATATATATATATATATTATAATATATATATATATATATATATATATATATATATATATATATATATATAAGTATATTTTGGCAGCATTTTTTCTTTTAAGCATGTTGTGTTAAACTGTACAGTCGGACGAGTTTTTGTTCGATCCTTTCTAATTTTCTGGCCATCTTTTTAATGTCAGGTTAGAACTGGTGTAGCAATCCACCAAAAGTTTCATTACAAGCGCATCTTTAAAAAGATGGCCAGAAAATTAGAAAGGATTGAACAAAAAACTCGTCCGACACAAATCATCAGTACAGTTTAACGAAACATATATATATATATATATATAAAGTAAGTTGTTGGGGTAGCCTAAAGTCGGTATCAGCCAATCAGCGAGGGAGTCTATACCCTTTTCACAACTTTACCGCACAGATCCCCATGCTAGAACAAGGAGATTGTTATATTTCCTCACTTTCAATGTACTCATGCGGATTAAATAAAATAGAATAAAATTAAATAAAATTAAAAATTAAAAAATAATTTCCCATGAGCCCTCAGACAAGAAGAACCCACTGGGCATGTGCAGAGAAAAGGAGTCCCTTCCTGGCACCAAGAAAACCCTCAACCAAACTCAGACCTTACTGGGAACACACATTAAACAACGGCTCAGCAGAAAATCCTCTCTCCAAGAAGTAACTATGAACCTAAGAATAAAGTCTGAAACCTTTAAGTATCTTTTGTCAGTCTCTTCCTTTCTCTTCCATAATTCCTTTTCAGCCCGACAACCCACAAGAAGGAAGAACCACAAACATGCACCAAAAATGATCAAAAGCCTAAACCCACATAAAACCACAACCTACAGCATTTACTCAACCAAACATATAGACTGGATATTATAAATTCGTCAGGTTGGCCTAAGATCGGTATCAGCCTGACAGCGAGGGAGTCAATCTCCTTTTCACTAGCACTAAACCAAGGAGATGGTTTTTTAGCATCTCAGCATCAGCTCCTCACTTTACAGCACAATCCCTATGCTACTCATATACCAAGTTGCGCTAATACCCTTGGGAAAGGTATGAATCCTAGTAGGCAACTGTCTAGGAGAAGGAAAACTCTTAATTCAAACCTGTTAAACTCCGCTTAAGAAATTGACCTTGTGTCGCATCCTGCTCGTGCGGAAAATATATATACCAAGTTGGCGAGGACCGGTATTATGGGGCTAAGTTAAAGGTATATTAGTGCTGGTATTTTAGCTTGGTTCTTAGATCTGGGCTGAAATGGAATTCATGAAAGAAAAGGAAAGAGACAAAGGCAAGAGGTAGTTTTACGACTCAAGGTTTTATTGAACATGGCTAGGAGAAAATGATTCTGTTGCGGCCTCAGTTCGAATGAATGAGGGATTCTTTTTGGGGAAGGGAGTCAGGCCTTTTTGTTGGGCCTGCGCAGATGGTATTTCCGGTCAAGGCCGCATGGGAGTTTGTTCTTTTTTATTTTGTTTTTATTTTTGTATATTTTTAATCCCCACAGTATTGAACCAGGAATCTAGTGGTACTCAGGCGGATGCTCTACCGACTGAGCTAACTCGGCCCTCCTATAGTTTATTATATATCAACTTTTGGAACTTGGTTATTAATCACTTGTAGAGGAGTGCTGCTGCCCACCTGGATGGAGTCCCAAAGAAACTAATTTCAACAGGAACACAGAAATTATTATTCCGGTTGCCAACTCGTTATGGTCAAGATGTCAAAATTAATTCAATGGTCATCAATTTTTAAAGGTGAGGAGAGAAAGAAAAGGAGATTTGAAGATAAAGAGAAGAGGAATAAAGAAAGGGGATAATAATGGAAAGGAAATATTGGAGAAATAGAAGAAATTTTGAAAGAAAGAGAGAAAAAAAGACAAAAATGAAAAAAAAAAAAAAAGAAATAGAGAAAGAAAGATAGAAAAAAAGAAAGATAGAAGAATAAAAGTGAAAAAAGAAAAAGAAAGAAAAAAATAGAATGGTGAGATAAAATGGAAGAGAAAATATTGGTTAAATTGAGGAAGAAAAAAAGAAAGAAAGAGATAAGAGAAAAAGAAAAAGAAAAAAAGAAAAAAACCAAAAGTAAAAAAGGAAAAGAAAAAAAAAGAAAATAGTAAGAGAAAAAGAAAATAAAAAAAAAAAGAAAGAAAAAGAAAGAAAGCAAAAGGAAAAAAAAAAAAGAAAATAGTAAGAGAAAAATAAGAAAAAAGAAAGAAAAAAAAAAAGAAGCATCAGAAAAATAAAGAGGAAAAATATTGAAAGGAAAGAACTATATATGCAACGCAAGTAATGAACAATTTCATGTAATGGATGACTCCTAATTTTTAATCATAAAAAGGTGCTTTGATATATATTGTATGTAATGAACGATGGTAAACTTAGACATGTCCAAAAACAAATGTAATGAACGACCCTTTGTTTTTAAGGTAGAAAATTGGTCTTATTACAAGAGTACATACAGGAATAATGGTACTAATGCACAATAGCGTGAAAGAGATATCATTAGATTTGCATTTTACGTATAAATAGCATTAGATTACTGAAACTCCTGAAGTAGCCTAACCTTAACATTTCAAAGGTTTCAGGTTTTTCCGTGAAATGTAACGCTTTTCATACGTATAATGATATCATTATTTCTTGCATGGTATTGTGCATTAGTACAGTAATAAAAAATAGAAAATATTAGTGAATATATTAAATAGGGAAAAAACAAAAAACAAATTAATATAAAAACTAAGCACAGGAAAAAGAAAAAAAAGGAAGAAAGAAAAGGAAATATAATAATTAGGAAAAAAAAAAATGCAACAGAGAGAAAGGGAGATAAGTAAGACTAGATTAACTATGAGGCATTTGAAGCCCAGGCTTCAGGCCCCTAGACTAGAACGGGCCCCAAGAGATTTATGCTGAGAATATTTCACACTGAGGGTGTCAAATTTTTAGCAGAGAGCAAACTTTCTCCAACTTTCTTTAAGTTCATAGAACAATAAACTTTCTTTAACAATCTCCCAGCAAACACTCGGTTATTTCCAATAAGTCCAACATAAACAAAGGGGAACCACTCTTGACTGATAAATTATTTATTTATTTATTGATCTAATAGGAAAAAAGAAGATGGGGTTAGGGTTAAGATTTAGGGTTAGGTTTAGCATTTAGGATTAGTTTAATGGGAAAATAAATAGATAATTTATCAGTCAAGAGTGTTTCCCCTTTGTTTATGTTGGACTTATAGGAAATAACCCAAATTTCTTTTATTGGTGAACATCTGCTTAATTCTAATTTAATTAATGACTACCAGGATCTGTGGATATACCACAGTATGATAATTCAATAATTACAACATTTGATATGTTTACTTCAGAGCTATTGTCAAATAGTTCAATATGTAAAAAGTATAATAACCTTGATTTAATACTCTCACTCTTTTTTTCTTTTTTTCATTATGTTCAATTGAAACAGATTAGTGTTATCACTTCCACACGCTCACCCCCTCTCTCTATCTTTCCCCTATTTCTGTCTTATTATATTTTTTCTGTGTAGCATGTCCTTTTTTTCTTTTCTTTCTTTATAATAAAAATGGAATGATCCATTATTTAGCTGAGGTGATGACACTAATCAGAAATAAGAATTCAGTGCATAAGCAACATCAGATAATCAGGATTTACATTTTTGCATTTTATCTTGGATGATTTGGACAGTCTCATTTTGAACCAAAGGGTGTTGAATGTTCATCTGTGTGACTTTCAAATGTACAGGAGAATTCAACACTTGAAAACTTCCAAAAAAAGTTTGGGTCATACAAAGTAGATAAGTTTCAGAAACGGTTTAGCTCAGTGGATAGAGCAATCACCTAGGAACCTCAAGGTTCCGGGTTTGATACTGGTCCTCACCAACTCAGCATATGATTAGCAAGCTTGCATCTGTGTGGTAAAGTGGGGAGCTTATGGTAGGATTGGTGCCCCACCTCAGGCACAAAGCAATCTCCTCGGTCTTGCACTAGTAAAAAGGGGATAGACTCCCTTACTGTCTGGCTGATATTGACAAGAGGCAACTCCACTGACTTTACTTACTTGCTTACTATTGAGATGATCTTTAAAAAAAAATGAAAATATTTTTGATACACCCCAGTATATTTAGTTTGGTTTGGTTTGTTTTGTAATACGGCATATCAACCTCAGTGGGTCATTTAATGCCAATAAAGTTTTGAAATAAAGTCATTCTTAATGGATACTCAATTTTTTTATAAATACATTTTTCTATTTAATCCATAGATGGGACCCTAACAGAGTGGACCTGGGAATAATGGTGATTAAGGGGTGCTCCACATTCCCCAAACCTCTAGTACTGGAACCTCACCATCAGATAGAGTTTAACTTCATTCCCTGGACATGCAGACCCTAACCCACTAGCATCCATATGATAAAAAGGGTTGGGGTTTGCCAGAAGGGCAATAGAGTTGGGGAAATCATATAGGTACTAGGGCTTGACATAACGAGCCGATTGATCGGAGGAGGCCTCTCCGACCACCCGTCTAGCCTAAGTAAGGACCAAAGTAGAGTATTGCAAGTCATGGACTGCTCATCCACCTGGGTTCTATCCTTAAGCAACAGGTGGCCCCAGTGGGGGAGTCTTACCCCCCTGGAGAGGTGCAGTCAGTGCATTCTAATGCCCCCTACAGGGTGGCCTAGTATATTTAGAAGCAGCAGTTGTACTTAACCGATTAAATGGAAGATGAATTCAATCATAGATAAAAAAAGAAAAAAAAGTTATCTTTCCCACTGATATGACAAAAAATCTATGGAAAGGATTTAGATTTTAGTGGTTCTTCCAAAGTAACGTTGCAGTTATAGGTAGGGCCAAAGCATTAAGTAGCATGAATCCTAATCAGAAAATGCAATGAATTGAACTGTCTTTCAAGCTCAAAAGATTCACTGGAATTATCTGTTTCTAATATCAGGCTGTGTGTATGGCTGGGGCGATAACTTCAGTTAAGTCGGTTTGGTTTGATTTATTAAGCAGCATACCAACGCATTAATGGGTTATTTGATGCCCAAATTTGATTCATCTATATATATAGATGTACCCATCGACCATCAAAATTATAAGTCCTCTAGACACCATCCAGTGTCCACAAAGCTGATGAATGTAAATTTTAGCTGGGCGGTCAGCACTGGTGAATCCCGGGAGAACGTCGTTTATGAGTTCGTACTTGCTTCTTCAGCAGTAACTAGTATGTTTTTCATGAATTTCTTAGATGATTTGTGTGACGAGAAGAAAATGGCCTTTCAACATCATCACCATCATCACTGGCAGCATAGATGCCTATGGCTCTTTCTTGTCAGCTGTTCCTATCTATATATATTTTATTTCAGGGCCAATTTAGGTAGAGTGTCTGAAAAAAAAGAAGTGAGGAGCTGATGGTAGGTGTGGCACCCAACCTCGGATACCAAAACAATCTCCTTGGTCTAATGCTAGTGAAAAGGGGATAGACTCCCTCACTGTCTGACTGATACCGACATTAAGCCGGCATTAAATGAAAAACGAGTGTTCTTGGATGTTTGAAAAAAAACGAATGCTCGTTTTTCATTCAGCAATTTTTAAATAGACTGACCGACAAAACAAAAGACTCTCACAATTTTCTTATTCTCTGTGATAAATTCATTTTTCCTCAAATTAACAGGAAGCCCTGATGAAGATCTATTGAAACGGATCAAAACACTTCAGCATAGGTGAAATAAACATTACTTGTTTTATGAGCTTGTGTTTTTTCAATTTTTCATTATATTACACACTGTCGGATTCACTTCCACTTTCTCTTCCCACACACACACATATATATATATATATATATATATATAAAAAATCAATAGTAATGGTATTATGGATGATTTAAACTCATAACTTTAAGTTTCATGCTTGTGCAATCCTCAGATGAGTCAAATAGTTAAGATCTCAACCATTTGACTCATCTGAGGATTGCACAAATATGAAACTTAAAGTTATGAGTTTAAATCATCCATAATACCATTACTATTGATTATAAACCTGCTCTGCTTTATTAGCATTGAGCACCTTTTTATGCCAATACTTTTCTCATTTATTCGCTGTTCATTCTCTCTCTCTCTCTCTCTCTCTATATATATATATATATATATATATATATATTAAATTTTTACTTGAAGGCACTTACAACGCATGTATCGCATAAAATTCGATACTTTTTCTTATAGAAAAAGAACTTGACAAGTGTAATCCCGGCAAAGGATGGCTCGGTGTGTAGAATACCGTACAGACTGTTTCGACTTTATTAAGTCTCATCAGCGGTATATACTAACGATTTCCCTCCGACAGAAATCGAAACCGGGACTTCAGCAGACACAGTGAAACACTAGTGAAACACTTTTATCGCCTCAGCCACAGTACACAGCTGACCATCCTAGCGAAATTAATCTTGTCAAGTGATACTACACGCCTCTACCATAATATTTCTATAAGAAAAAGTATCGAATTTTATGCGATACATGCGTTGTAAGTGCCTTCAAGTAAAAATTTAATATATACTTTATTCAGCAACGTTTCTAAATAAACAAACATCCACAAATCTTATATATATATATATATATATATATATATATATATATATACAAACACCATGGGATCTAACTCAATGGCCTGATGATTGCCCCTTGGCATGAAACCTGGGTAGCTGTTTATAATGAACATTGATCTATAAAAACTCAGCAAATTAAATAAATATTAGCTCTCACAATTTGTGATTGAGCACTGTATTTTCTTTGTTTCATCACAAAAAAAAATTGTTTTTATATATACCTATATATATATATATATATATATATATATATATATATAAGAAACAGAGAGAGATGACTCTTTCTCTCTCTCTCTCTCTTTCTCTCTCTCTCTCTCTTCTCTCTCTATATATATATATAATCATGGGTAAATTAAACATACTCAAGATATATATATATATATATATATATATATATATATATATATATATATTATATATATATATATATATATATATATATATATATAATCCTGAGTAAATTGAAACACTTATACAGAATGAATGTTGCAATTCTATTTACAGTTAGTGTATGACGATGTTGTTGGATTTGGATGGCAGAGAGCCAAAACAAGAGACCTTGAGATAAGTGATTTGTCCAGAGTGAACTTGAATCCAAGTGCTGAAAAGCAAACATGAAAAGACAGCATAACCTTTCTATTCCATTATTGCGCAAGCAACTATCTATCTTTCAAAATAAGGGCTTCTTTGTTGTCACATCTTATTATAATGGAGATTGTGTGTTTTTCTGTCTGTAACCGAAACTATATCACTACTCATGTAACAATTCCCTTGGTTATTAACACCACATTCTCCATTATTCTACTTTTTATTTAAACATCAATTATTAATAAAATTGTTTTACATTATTGATGCTGTTAACCATAACTACATTCTAATAATATGCAATTGTATTTATATATACAGCAAATAGTGGTTTACAGTGTGAACGGGAAGGTTAATTTGCATATTGATATTAAAAATGTGATTTTAATAAATATGTGCTTAGTATTATTGATTTCTAACTGTTTGGTTTTATTTTAATGAATATAAGCAAAAATCTCTTCAATGAATCTTAAATGAAATCCATTAACAAGAAAAAATAACTGTCATTTTATTCTTTACTTCCTCTTTTAACTAAATACTTAAATTAGAAAAAATAAAAATGAAAGACGAGAGTGATGGAAGAGTAAGTTTCAGTTGTTCTATTTTTTGATTATACCCCCTTCTGTTTCAAATAATTTTAACTGCATTCTTATTTAGTTTCATTAGCCTTTCTAATTTAATATAATATTTTATTACATTAAAACTTAAATACTTGCACCCGGAGGGTGCATATATTTGCTAGTAGAATTAAAGAAAAATTACTGCATCTTTTATCTACTATATTCGTAGTTTTGTTTCTATGAGGAATACTAGTAAGAATATCCACCCCTGGGTGTACGTATTTAAGTTTCAATGTAATGAAATTATTGAAGTCAATCAGTCAGTCAGTCTACTATTGGTTTGAACAACAGCAACTAGCCAAGTACAACTGGTACTTATGCGAATTCAGAATAGTCCACTCATGCATTTGGGTGATTCCATTCCTTGAGTCCTGATTGGCTGCTTGGTTTCTATGAAGTTATGAGGCTTCATAAATAACCTGCCATTTTGCAGTAGCCTTTGCAGCAAACCAGATTCGTATCGGGTTAAGACTGCTTGCTGCCTTGTCTTACCAATTCGACGGTAATTGGAACTAGTATGATTATTCTACAGAAATATATCAAATTAGAAAGACAAACAAAATTAAATAAGAATGCATATAAAATGATTACATTTAAAAAAAAATTATATCTTAATTGGTTTCTACATAAAATCATTCATAGGATTGATTTTAATATGTAGGGAATAAAACAGTAATATTAGAGATCAATAACACCAAGTAATTATTTATTAAACCCAGTTTTGTTAAAACCAGTATGCAAAGTAACCACACCAAATATATGTAAACCTTTATCTCAGTGATATATAAGACACATTGCAGGATTTTAAAGAGCCTAATAAAACAGGCTGTTTTGAGGCAAATCCCTATAGTTATAGGTAAAAATCGTGTTTCCCCCAAAAATAAGACCTACCTGCAAAATAAGCGCTAGTTGAGAGCAGCAAACAGACAAAAGAAATAGGCATCCTTCACAATCACATCATGTAAGGCAAACATTCAATATTCCCTGAAGATAAACCCTATTTTGGAGTGAAAATTAGCATTAACCCTGTCTTAGGTTTGGTTAGGTTTGTTTTGTTTTATGGCATATCAACCCCAGTGGGTCATTTAATGCTGATAAAGTTTTGAAATAAATTCATTCTTAATGGATACTCAATATTTTTTATAAACACATTTTTCTATTTAACCCATAGATGGTACCCTAACAGGTACTACCACTCCAGGCCAAAATGGACCAGGGAGCAATGATGATGAATGTGCTCCACATTCCCCAATCCTCCAGAACTGAAACCTCACCATCAGATAGTTTAACGTCATTCACAGTACATGAAGACCCTCAGCCACTGCCTTCTAGCACCCATATGATAAAAAGGGTTGGGCTTACCATTAGGGCAATAGGTTTGGGGCAATTATATAGGTGACCAGCTGATTGATCGGAGGGGGCCTCTCCAACCACCCGTCTAGCCTAAGTAAGGGCCAAAGTGGAGTGTTCATCTACAAGGAATTGCGCCTTTAAGAATCACCTCTTATTTTCAGGGAAACACGGTACATTTTGTTTTGGTAGGGTCTTATCAACTTTGCCGGTGATGCAGGTGACATATTCAAAACTCTGCTGATAATGTTAAGAGTAAAGAAAAGAACAATGAAAAGAAATCATTAGAATGGAAAAGAAAAAATCGTATTAACTGTCGTATAAAAACCTGATCATTTATTCTCATTAACTGAGTAATTGACAATCCAAAGCAAATAAAAGTCCTGTAAATGATCTAGTTAATGTACATTGCATGCTACATATATCATTATATAAGAAAGAAAGAAAGAAATTGGATCTATATTAATCCACAACGTGGATACAGATGAGGCCAATTCATAAACAACATCAGTTATCAATACATTCAGATTGATCAATAATATACTGGAAACTATTCATATAGATAAATTACTAATCAGGTCAGACCAACAGTTTTCTATTGAATCTGTAATGAAAAGAAGAACATCTATTATATATATATATATATATATATATATAATGAATCATAATAGTAATTCCTTGTTCCTTCTTCGATAACCAAATTTGACTTAATTATTCATAAATAGCCTTATTCTGTGAGTCATGAATACATTCGATTATTGAGCACTGAAAATACCTATCTTCTTGATTGATTGATTGATTAATGGATTGGTTTTAACGGAATGTTAACTCCTCTAGGATTATGTTTTGCCTTAAGGTTAGGGAATCACCTTTATTGTACATTCATATTTACATTCATATTTACAGTCATATTGTACAGTCATTTCTTCAGAGTTTTTTTTTTTTTGCATCCAATCCTATTGAATATGAATAATTTTTAAACATCTATTTGGTCCATAGATAGGAATACCACTCTGACTATGAATAACCCCATTTTCTTCCAGAGTTTTAGTGTATTGTTTTTATTCGTTTAGTCATTTCCAATGCTTTTTTATAGTAAAATTATTAGCAATATATTTATATTATAGATGCAATAACTATACCTTATCAGTTATGTTAGCATTAATTCATGACCCCTGACAGTCCTTTACTTTCTGATCTTTAATTCATTTCTATAGTAAAATCATTAGCAATGCATTTACATATGATAGTCCAATTCTATCAGGAATGCTCACATTAATTCCTGGCAACAAATAATTTTCTTCTGATTTTCAATTCATTTCTATTGTAAAATCCTTTACAATACATTAATATTGTAAAAATGCCTTTTTATCACCCAACCCTGACCAGCTGCAGTAACCATGCTTGCTTGTCTTGCATTAGCCTTGTCAGTCAAAAACATACAATTTTATTATACTTATATTTATTGAAGTCAGTCAGTCAGTATAACTGGCTAAGCACAATTGCCAGTGCCCCAAGATAGCTGGTATTTATGGAAGTCAAGAATAGTCTATTCATGTATTTGGGTGATTCCATTCCTTGAGTTCTGATTGGCTGCTTGTTTCTATGATGTTAAGAGGCTTCATAAATACCCTGTCATTTTGCAATGGTATTTAAACAAGATTATATTTGTATTCAGTTACAATTACTTGTTGCCTTGTCTTACTAATTCGACGGTAATTGGAACTTAGTGTGATTATTCTACAATATTTTTATAATTTTATTATACTTATAACTTCATTCTGGTTGTAATACTTGGATTAATTTTTAACTGACCATTCCTTTTTTTACTATACATTTCTATAGTAAAGTCATTGGAAATGCATTAATATATACATATGGAACCTTGTGGTTTCTCAGTCGGTTTATGTATATAATGAATGGAAAGCACCTGGAGAATAAGCTAGATAGCAGCTGCACAAGAATGCTGCATGTGATCTTGAACAAGTTATGGAAGCAACACCCCATCAAGGAAACAGCTGTATGACTATTTGCCCCCTATCACACAAATCATCTGAGTGAGATGAACAAGATATGCTGAAGATATTGGAGAAGCAAGGAAGAGATCATAAGCGACATTCTTCTGTGGAAACCAGCGCATGGACATGCTAGTGTGGGTCACCCAGCAAGAACCTCCATTGTCCAGCTCTGCACAGATACTGGATGCTGTACGTAGGACCTCCCGGGGACAATGAATGATAGAGAAGGTTGGCAGAGATTGCTGGATATCTGTACTAATTGCACAACATGATGATGATGTTGTATATTCGCTTGGAAACAACACACTTTGAAAATTGACTTGGTGACCCAGATTCAAATCCTAGATCAGACTGAGTTTCACTTCATACTAATAACATTGGGAAAGGTAGGAATCCGTCTCTTCTTCCACCAAACTATGGGCAGATTGTTGTGTAGATGGGGCTCTTTAGCCTTGGTAAGGCAACCAGTATTTAGAATCAACATATGATACTCACCTTCACAAGAAGGTTTCAACTAGCATCCAGTTGAAAGACAAAGGCTGACAGGCTGTAACCAAATACAGACCCTGTACTAACTCTCACAACAGTATGGGTATATATTGATCAAAGCATCCACACCAAACCCAGCAGCCAATCAGAACCAAGAGAATAAGCTTGTCCAAGCTGCATAATGGAATATCACAGCCTGCTATATAAAGCACCTACTAACTCACTCTGGTATTCTTAGAACAGACTCAACTTGCAATACAATTGAATACTGATCTGTGTGTCCAACTAAATCCTACATAGAAATTGAAAGAAAATAAATAACACATTTTTTTAGAACAATGACTGATAAATGCTGAAAGTTTAAAACAGGTAAACTTGTATTTCAGTGACACCACATAAAATTGAAAAAATTTCATAAGAGCATTAACTCTTAACATCCTAAGAATTTTACAAGTCCAGAGAATTCCATTCTTATAAGGATTTATTAATAAATGGCTAAAAATGACCTTTTCATTTAAAGTTACCTGTTATTTTCCTTATATCAAAGACTCCTAAATATGTTTAATATTACATTTAAACAAAGTCCAGGGCCCCATTCTTATAAGGATTTATCAATAAATGGCTAAAAATGGCCTTTTCATTTAAAGTTACTGTTATTTTCCTTATATCAAAGACTCCTAAATATGTTTAATATTACATTTAAACAAAGTCCAGGGCCTCATTCTTATAAGGATTTATCAATAAATGGCTAAAAATGGCCTTTTCATTTAAAGTTACCTGTTATTTTCCTTATAAGGGTTTAATATTACAAAGTCCAGATCCCCATTCTCATAAGGATTTATCAATAAATTGCTAAAAATGGCCTTTTCATTTAAAGTTACCTGTTATTTTCCTTATATCAAAAACTTCTAAATATGTTTAATATTACATTTAAACAAAGTCCAGGGCCACATTCTTATAAGGATTTATCAATAAATTGGCTAAAAATGGCCTTTTCATTTAAAGTTACACTGATCTATGTGTTCAACTAAATCCTACACAGTCTTGGAGAAGGAAAACTCTGAATTTTAACCATCTGTATGCAGCCTTAAAAAAGGTGACCTTGTGTTGCATATTGCTCATGGCAAAGGAGCTGACACATGACTAAGTATTTCTAGGTAATGTCATATTTCTGCCAAGTATGGTAAGTGATTATTCCACTGCTTCAGGCATCTTTTGTCTAAGAGAATCTGCTTCATTTGCAAAACTATCAAAAGACTCCACAGAAGCAGCTAAGTCATATAGATACACTTTAATGATGAGCACCAAAATAATGGGCAAAATTGGAATTTAAAAATATTTTTTTCTCTTGGAGTTATGCAAAACTTTGGTGTCTGTCAAACAAAATTGATAGTTCTATGCTGAGGTCATCAATTTGTCTTTCAAAGATCTTGAAAAAAAAAAAAAAAAAAAAACATAAAACAAAACAAAATAAAACAACAACAACAACAAAAAACAAAACAAAAAACAAATGATATTCTGTCTGAATATTTCTAATTTTTCTTACTGAAAATCCATTTTCAAAATCGATATATCTTTCATTATTAATAACTTTCCTCTCACTATCAGGACAAAATAACTCAGACGAAATTAACCGATATATCCAATAAGAGCAAATAATATCACCAGAAAGTGTCAACCCAGTCTTACCTAAGAGAACAAAAATACTTCACAAATGCTTGACAGTTTTTGTAGAATTATGTTCCTTAGAAAACCCTTTCGTTTTTTTTTTATCTTTCATTTATATCATTTTCCTAGTTTTATTTAGCGTCTTTGTTTTCTTTCTTCTTTCTTTTATTTCTTTTGATCTGGTCTTTTTTCTTTACATATTATGTTTCTTCCTTTTATTGTTTATGTTCCGGTCTTGGCATGTCTTTTATTTCTTCGTTGTTTGTGTCTTCTTATTCAATAGTATCTTAAGAAATGTTTGATGTCTCTTGATGTCTTCTTTAATGCTTCGTATTTGTTCATATTTCCTTTTATTCTCTTCTCACTCTTTTCTCTTTTCATAATTCCATTGCTTTCTTCGGTTACTCATTAAGTTTTTCTGTGATTTTATATTTAAATCCAAAGCTGCCATCATGGTGCCAGCCCAAGTGGAACCAAAATATTCCTTTGAGAAGATGTAGCCATATTTCTCATTGTGTGGGTTTTTTTTTCTCCTTCCATCTGCTTCTATCATTTGAAAATGTAATGTGAACGGCACCAAGTTCATTTTCTTTTTGCATTATGGGTAAAATTGAATCAGTTTAACAAATCTCTCTGGGAACATCTTCCTTCTTGCTATTTCTTTTGAGGGGTGTGTGTGTATGTTTTTAACAAGATTTTACATTAGTACAATAGAGAAAGGGCCAGTTTAGCTCAGTCAGTAGAGCATTCGACTAGAAACCACAAGGTTCCGGGTTCGATACCGGCCCTCACCAACTCAGCGTATGAGTAGCAATGGGATCTGTGCGGTAAAGTGAGGAGCTGATGGTATGTGTGGCACTACACCTCAGACACCAATAGAATCTCATTGGTCTAGCACTAGTGAAAAGAAGATAGAATCCCTCACAGTCTGGCTGATACCGACATGAGGCCACCCTGACGACTTTTTTTTAACTGTTGAAATATTTTGAGATATAAGGTGTGCTCTAATTCCCCACCTGGATTTATAGACTAGCCTAAGTCACGTGGTTTATTACTTCGCCAATCACCAACCATACTGTGTGGCTGATACACTACTTAAACCCTCACACTGGCCATAATTCTAATTGCACTCATTCAGGAGGGACTTTACAATACCGGACGATTACCAATACTCAGGACTCTTTACCAGAAGAACCAAAGGATTCATTATCAGAGGATTACCAAGGATCCAATTCCACTGGACAAGCACTCTTGATTGAAGGCCAAAGGATGGCCCATAAAAACTTAACATTAACAATCTCTTCACTGAATATCATGAGATTAGTCCCATTTTGGAATTCAGAATACTTTTGGTTTCAGAATGATTGTATATCCAAGGGGGTGCTGAAAAGTTCTTGGCACAACCAAGGAGAGAAAAACCTTTTTTTTAAGAGTTAAATGAACTTGAGATCAATGTGAATTGAATGTTTGGTTGGTTGGTTGAATTTTATGGCATGTCAACACTTGTTGGGTTATTTCATGCTGGAGACTTTTGTTTTATTCATTCTTTGTGGGTATTCAATTTTTTTGTTGCAAACTGCCAAATGCTTTCAAGTAACTAGTAATAATAAACCTTTGTAAACAACTATAGCTTCAAGTAACTATTCCTAATACAAATAATTTGCTGACAGTTATGTAACATCAAGTATTCCTATCTAATACAAATGATTTTCAAGCAAATCTCTTGAGCCCATAGATGGGACCCTAACAGATACTACCACCCGAGTCAGAGTGATATGTAAAATGTAATTTGCTCTAATTTTTTTTCACAATAAATAATGACATTTGTCAACAAAATATGGAGTGAATTTCAATGATAGTTGTAGAATGAATATTACTCACCTTCACAGGAAGGCTGTGACTAGCATCCAGTCACCAGACAATAAAAAAGACAGAGAGTAACTGAATACCCTCTGTAGCAACTGAGAAGACATGGTCAAGTGTTGAGTATATATGGATACAAATATATACACTAAAACCAACCACCAATCAAAATTCTCTTTTATCTTCTCTCTTTTT
>CM042157.1:73680187-73706425 GCA_023376005.1 Doryteuthis pealeii
TGCTCTATTGATATTTTTTTCTATAGGCTGACTCAGAGATTAAACCCTGAGAGAATCTTTGATCTTTAATCCTATATCTATTCATAAAGCATTTCTATGTTAAAACATAACCAATCTTTGCTTGAGAGTTTAACTGCTAAACCTTACAACACTTTCAAGGTTCATTAAGTTATGTGGCTATCTGTATTCCAAGATCTGCTTATCTTTTCAGAATGCAGACTTTTATATGATCAGCTTCTATCTACTGTACTGTATCTACTCTAATATTTCCAGACTCCAGAAACTGTTTCAAATCTTTTTATCTGATTACCATTATTTAGTTTCATTAGCACTTTCTAATCTTATTATAATAGAGATTGTGTGTTTTTCCTGTCTGTAACCGCAAACTATTTCTATTTTCAAAGTGACAATTCCCTTTGTTCATTTAACGTCACATCTCCTGATTTTATTTATTTATAACCGTCAATTATTGATAAACTTTGTTTTAACATTATTAAGACTGTTGAGCATTCCACCTACTATAAACGATATAATTGTATTTATATATACAGACAAATAGCGGTTTACCAGTGTGAATGGGAAGGCTAATTTTGCATAATTGATCTAAAAAATGTGATTTAATAATACATTGCTAGTATGTATTGATTTTAATTGTTTGGTTTTATCTAATAAATATTGAGCATCTCGGGGAATAACTTAAAGAAATCTTTAACATAACAAGAATAACTGTAAATTTTTATTCTTTACTTCTATTTTAAACTAAATAGTTAAAATTAGGGAAATTTACCACTGTAAGACGGGAGTAATGGAAAATGATGGAAGAGTTTGGTTTCAAAGTTTTCATTTTTCTACCATACCCCCTCTGTCTCCAATATCTTTGTTATTTGCATCTATTCAGTTTCATTAGCCCTTTCTACTTAACATGATATTTTATTAATATTAACTTAATACTTGCACCCAGGAGGGTGCATTATTGGCTAGTAATAACATAATATGTTTATTACATTAAAACTAAATAATTGCATCCCCCGGATGGTGCATAGTATTTGCTAATACTTATAAGAAATTAAAGTCTCTTATATGATTCTAAATGATAATATAATAAAAACTATTTATAAAAAACAAAACAGAACAAAACAACAATTATACAAATAAATCTATGCTTAAATATCAGCAACTATTATAGAAAATATTTACCGATAACAGTTATGGTGGATTGAATTATACGCATGTCAACCCATTGGTCATTTTATCCGCAGACATTTTTTTTCTATTCATTTGTTGAATGGGTTATCTCATTTTTTTTGTTAACTCATGTTTTCTGATAAAAAAAACATTTATTAGACCACCTCATTTGTTTCTATGTAACTCCAAATCAGAGTGGATCCGAGAGTAATGCGAACCTCACGCATCAGTTAGCAGTTTAAAACGTCATACTCGATGACATGTAGACCTCAACACCGCTTCTAGCACATATTATGATATAAAAGTGTTGGGACTTTGCCTATAGAAGGGCAATAGGGTTGGAACATATGATCTGAGAAATGGGGGGATGAGGAAAAGTGGTAATATAAATAGTTGGATGAACATGAAGTATTGACACAGTTTAAAGTTGTAGGAAAGGCTGTCTACAGTCTAAAGAGAATAGAATATACATTTAAAGCAAGTATCAATTAAATTACTATCATTATCACTATGGGGTTTAACACCTGTCGTAGCCAGTGGTTCAACTGGAGGCTGAGTGACAGCCTGTCTCCTCGGGTCTCCAGGACCTTTTCTGAAATTCTAGGCATCTTAACAGTGTTGTTAGTTTGGGTGTTCCACAGCTTTATCAGTTCCCTGGCAAGGCTCCAAGTATTTGTTTATCTTTTCGCTTTCTTTCATTTTCACTCGTTGATCGGCTGGACGGCAAATCCACGAGATGACAAGTTCTCTTGTTCTTGGTCAATCATCTAGGCCCGGTCTCGTGGCCGGGATTTGTATCTTTTCATTTTCCTTATCTTCACGCCTGTGATCTGCTGGGAAATGAAAAATCTACTAGATGACAATGTAGGAAAGGTTGTCTACAGTCCTAAAGAGAATAAAAATTACGTTTTCAGGATGTAAAGACAAAGGGAAAGCACATGTAACCTTTAACCTATTTTATTCACATACAAACTCAACGACAGTCAATAAAGCAACGTACTTAAGGGCAAGTACTTACAATTCAGAATATCTCCCCTCGTTGAGGGGGGTGTCAGGTTGAGTCTTCAGTTATTACTCCCTCACGAGGGGGTGGTAGTTCTTTCAGCCACAAAGTCTGAGATGGACGTTGTTTCTACGAGGCTTACTGGTTGGTGGCCAAACCGTCAAAGAGGGTTCTTCACTCAAACCTGACAGGTGATGTTACTTACTACTTCCTGTCCCTAAAAGGCACAGGAGAGTTCTAGTCCCTACAAAGTGATAGACATAATGAATATCAGAGTCATTCTTAGAAGTATATATTTACACAAACATCTACCACTAATCTAGCCAAAAGGAAATTACATGATCATCAAATTTTTCAGTAATTTTCTCTGCTAATTTACACTTTTGTTGTAATTTATTAGAAAATCGAGAAAGGTTCCTCAATAGAGGAGGAAGTGAATTACAGTGGTCCCTTGACTTATGATTTTTAATTTGTTCCACTCGTAACTCAATTTGTAAAATAATGAAATGTGGAATTAGACAAAAAAATTAGTCATATGTTATATAATAGTGTGAAATTAACTAGAATTTGGTGATGTGTGAAAAGCTGACCTGTTGGCTTCTGATTGATCAATGAATGCCAACAAGACAAACAGTGAAGGGAGATATGGGAAAAGAAAGAGTCTGTTGGAATGCATGGTGATGAGGAGTCTGGTTAGAGTTTAGAGAAGACACATCACATGGTGGTGTATCCGTTTGAGGCCTTTATTTTGGGATACAAAATAAGGAGCTCTAAAAAAAATTTTTTTTAAAAAGGAAAAAAAAAGAATGTCTTGTATTTGTTATTAAAACTATCAACAGTTTTTATTAGAAGTAAAGATGGTTTGACAGTAATTTTCACCTTTAGTTTCAAAATTCCTAAGCATAAAATTGTGCTATGCGCATTAATCTGAAATGAACTTAATTGTTATTACGAACACATTTTATGAGATTTTTGTGTTAAAGCTTGCAGTTGGTATTGTTTTCGGAAAAGTTTCTAAGATTTGGTGTATTTCGCCATGGCAACACTTCAAAAATGGCTTCGGCTTGTTTCAAAGCGAAAGTCAGTGGGCTAAATTCCTAGCATAAAATTATCTGAAATGAACTTAATTTTATAATAACACATTTTATGATATTTTTGTATTAAAGCTTGCAGTTGTGTTGTTTTTCAAAAATGTTTTTCTAAGATTGTTTATTTTGCACGGAGACTTTCAAAATAGCTACGGGCCTTAGTTCAAAGTGAATGTCAAGGGAGGTTACTCTGATTGCTTTATTTGCTAGGAATTTTGACAACTAAAGGTGAAAATTACCGGTTTGACTTCAATGTTTTTCTTCTCTTAAACTTATTGTCAAGTCATGTTGAAAGCATTGCTTCCAGCTGTGTCACCAAAGTTAAGCTGTGATCAGCCTGTTTAACTCTTAATTGGGTGATCATTTAAGAAAAACAAGGTACAGTAAGAAACCAAATAGTAAACCGCCCTGTCGGCTGGGGCGTTAAAATGAACCGACTGCACCTCTGCAGAGGGGTAAGACTCCCCCAATGGGGCCACCTGTTGGCCATGGGTGGCGACCCATGATGGTTAAGGATAGAGCCCAGGTGGATGAGCAGTTCATGACATGCAATACTCCACTTTGACCCTATCTTGGGCTAGACGGGCGGTCAGAGAGGCCCCCTCCGATCAA
Organism: Doryteuthis pealeii; assembly: GCA_023376005.1. Lineage (NCBI taxonomy): Eukaryota > Metazoa > Mollusca > Cephalopoda > Myopsida > Loliginidae > Doryteuthis > Doryteuthis pealeii. Next base: position 73,684,076 of record CM042157.1, read on the forward strand.
TCGGCTGGTCACATCAAGCCCTAGCACCTATATGATTGCCCCCAACCCTATTGCCCTTATGGCAAGCCCCAACCCTTTTTTTATCATATGGGTGCTAGAAGGCAGTGGCTGGGGGTCTACATGTCCTGGGAATGACGTTAAACTCTATCTGATGGTGAGGTTCCAGTTTTGAAGGTTTGGGGAATGTGGAGCACCCCTTCATTACCATTGCTCCCTGGTCCACTCTGACCCGGAGTGGTAGTATCTGTTAGGGTCCCATCTATGAGTTAAATAGAAAAATTTATTTATAAAAAAAATTGTATTATCCATTAAGAATTGATTTATTTCAAAACTTTATTGGCATTAAATGACCCACTGAGGTTTATATGCCGTAAAGCAAAACAAACCAAACCAAATAGTAAAATAATTTGATTCATTGATACCCAAGTGGAATCAGGGGAGGCGAGTAATTGTTTTAGTTGATGATTATCTGACTCACTTTTTTTTGTAAGAATTTCTTAATTGGACTTTCTACAACATTGTGTAAAATTGATTTAATTCAAAGTAAACAGTAACCACTATCTTGTATATATTTATATGTATATATATATATATATATATATATATATATATATATATATGTTTATTATTGTGTGTGTGTGTGTGTGTGTGTGTGTGTGTGTGTATATATATGTATAGATATATATATATGCATATTGTGTGTGTAAGCATAAATGTATTGTGTGTTAGAATGCATCTGTGTGTGAGTAAATATGGACATGTGTGTGTGTATGCGTGCATATATATATATATATATATATATATATATATATATATATGTGTATATACGTGTGTCTATATCTTCATGTGTGTATACATGTATATGCAGATATATGATTATGTGTGTGTATATATATAATATATATATATATATATATATATGCATGTGTATATGACAGCGTGTGTCTATATCTTTGTGTGTATGCATGTATATGCAGATATATGATTATATGTATATATATTCATATATATATATATATATATATGTGTGTGTGTGTGTGTGTATGAGAGTGTGTGTCTATATCTTTATATGCATGTTATGCAGATATAATTATGTGTGTATATATGCATATATACATATGTATATATGTACACACACACACATCTTAGTTATGCTTTTGAATATTTTCTGAAAGAAGACATCTTCTGATAATCCAATTCATTAATGGAATAATCTAATTAAAAGATTATATGCAAAAACTGATTTCGTGAAGAATGTATAAATATATCATTTAAATCACACGTCTGACACTGAAATCATTTTGACATATGAATTAGATTAGCAGCCGCAGAAATAATTCAAGTCAATGAACAAAGCCACAAACATATTTAATTACCCTTTTTATTTGTGTCTGTATTATTATATCAACCGAGTTTCACATCTTTTTTTTTATTAATCATATCTTTTGTCGGGGTTAACTTTTTTCATTTACAAAAATATATCAGTGTTTATAATCCGACATGCAGTTTTAACCCGAAATTTCGACGTGCATGATTTTTTGTTTTATCTGCAGAATTAAGTGGATTGTCTTTGCTAGATGAAATAAAAAATCAACATAATTGATGGACTGTTGAGATACTGTAGGGAGACAAAAATGATTGCTGCCCTGTCGGCAGTTGGCCAGAGTGGCCTATTGCTGGTATCAGCTGAACAGTGAGGGAGTCTATCCCTTTTTTGATAGCACTAGACCAGGGAGTTTATTTATCCTGCATTAAGAAAAAGTATGAAACAGTTCTTCCAATGTAGTTTAAACAAACAATTCCTGAAAGTCAAGTTGAAAAATGAATTCAACCTTAGCTCTATAAAGAGGAAGACATTTATAGTATTATGATAACATTGTCTTTGTGGATATAGCTCAGTAGTAGAGGGAAGGAGGACATATGAAGAGGTCCAAGAAGCTAATTTCTGGTTTTCACAAAATCAATGTTCTCCATACTTGAACAATCAATTAAGCACTTAGAAAATTAATATCCATAATTAGGATAATGATAGTAATTAGGATGTGAAGCACCGAGCCATGTCGGGTTAGGGGGTGGGGGGTCAAGACTAGAATCACAGTTGGTTATAATGACAGTAAAATGATTCCTTAGTATTGATGGTCAGCCGTTAAGCGTTGATTCCCTCAAGGTCAAGTTATGCAAAATACTAGTGTCATTCAAAAGTTTGGAAATATTTTGGAAATATGAGATACAATTTGGCAACTTTTGCTGAGGTTATGAAAGTGACAATATGTTGTTTAACCGGCTACTAGACTTCAATGAAACCACAGACATGTGTATATAAAAATAGGACCCATCTTTATTTTCTTCGGTTTGTGGGTGGTGAGGGGCGCAGAGCGTTCACAGTGAAAATGCCTGAGCAGGTTAGTGAGGGGCGGCAACAAGTGTTCACAATGAAAATGCCCGAGGGGGTTATGACAGGAGGCGGCGAGGTTATGCTCACGGCCGGCTCGCTGGAGACTGACTGCCGCCCTTCAAATCCGCTAGCCTTTATTTACGATAAATATGCCCACGCATTTCTATCTTTTGATCTGATAATGGACAGACTTCCTTTTTTTATATATTTCTTTATCTTTCTCTCCGCCTCCTCACTGGAAGAGGAGTCTTCCGTTTTCCTTTTTTTCTTTTATATATTTCTTCATCTTCTCCCTGCTTCTTCACCGGAAGACCTCTATTCCATTCTCCCCCTTTTTATATATATATATATTTCTTTATATTTCTCTTGACTGGAAGATTCCTCTTCTGGTGCATGATATGCAACAAATATTCACCAAGTGTTTTCCTTCTCTTAGACTGGTTAACTAGCCAAGGCTAAAGAATCCAGTCTGTTGATTTATCGATAGCTTGGGGGAGAACAGATGTGGATTCATACCTTTCCCAAGTGCATTAGCGCAAATTGAAACACAGCCTAGTCCAGGATTTGGTTAGGTCTAAGAGAAGAAAAGCTCAAACACAATTTGGCAGTTTCCAGATGCTTTTGCCGAGGTTGTGAAAGTGACAGTACTTGTCAAGTGCAACTTGCTGGATTCACCACAATGGATTGGAGCACAGCCTCAGGATCCATGTTCTAAGCTCAAACTGACCTTGTTGGATCATCAAATTTCTTGCAACCCGAGCAATATTTCTTGAACCATCTGGTTACCGTACTGTGATCAACTGCGCTTTCACCTTTCCTGCAACAAATGTTTTTGGTTGCTTCAGCAACATTATTGCCCAGTTTGAACATGTTATTAGTGTGAGCATTTAATCTAAGACTAACAGCAACAAATAAATAAAATTGGGGGTGTCTTGCTTGTCCTGTTCCCAAATCTCCTTAACTCAAATTTCTCAAATTGGTCACTTCTTTCTCTCTCTCTCTCTCAATTTTTGTCCAAATTAGATCAGACCATGTGCATAATTGCCAGAAGAGCCAAACTTTTTATTTCTTTTTTTTTCTAAAATAATGTATAAATGGCAATAAAATCAAATAAATAAATGAAATGAAAAGAGAACATTCAATTGTGAAGCAAATATTTATCAATTTAGAAAATAAAAATTTGTTAATCCTAGAAAAAAATTTTTTTTTTTTATGTAAAATAAAAAAAATAAAAAAATAAAAAAATGAAACAAATCCAAATGAACTTTGAAATATATCAGATAAGAATGTACATATTATATATCATCAGTATTGCCCATAAATAAATACACCACCCAACAAACCAGTTTTTTTCTTCTATTTTTTACTTTTCTTCAGAATTTTATTATTGCTAGATAATATAAAATATAATTAATATCATTAAGTATAACTTATTACCAAACTCTGTAGCACCGAAAATCTGTAATCAAAAATATGATAGCAATCCAAAAATAAATACATAGTTTAATTCTAACAATTTATTGAAGAATAAATGAAATAATGACTAGCAATATAAAGTCCTTCCTGTGTATATAGTCATGTTTGAGAGATTTACCAGTGTGATGGAGAGGATTGCTGGTATCTTCTGACTTTGTGATATTTTTGTAGAGAATTTCTGGTTGACATGCAGCCAGGAGCTTGCCTGAAATCTATCTGCTGATTTTTGTTTTTTTTGCGCCAAAACTTCTGGGCTCATGTGATTGGTATATTGACGTTAATTGGATCTTAGCTTGATTATTCTACACATATATACATATATACACACAAGCCTCTCCCTCACTTAACCCCACACACAGGAATAAACATAAATATTCTTTTGTACAGCTTTCGATTCACACACTGAGTGAAGCAATGCACAATGTGTCAGCACACCAACTACAACAATACATCCAACCACCCTGGGTACCTCCCATGATTTGAACTGCTTCGGTCACATATATGCACCGCAAAGTAGCACATAGCAAAATACTGCTAAACGATTGACTTTCTCCTAGTAACTGGATTTATGTAACTCTTAAAAGTTCTTAGAAAAACTATATTTTTATTCATAAAAGCCCCTCCACACGAGTAGGATGTGATACAAGGAACATTTTTAAGCAGAGTTTAACAGGTTTGAATTCAGATTTTTCTTTCTCCTAGTTCGGTTGCCATACTAATGTTAAAGAGCCCAGTCTGTCCTACTATTTATTCATAGGTGGAAGGAGAATAGTTTGATTCATACCTTTCCCAAGGGTATTAGCGCTATGTGAAATGTAAATAGCCTCGTCCAGGATTTGAACTTGGTTCACCATGTACTTTTCCTACAATGATAACCATTACACAACAATCACCCTCATTCAGAGTAAGACAAACATAATGAGACAATAATTTTTCAAATGTAAAGTTGTCAGCATGGCCCTAAAGTCGGTATCAGCCAATTAGCGAGGGAGTTCATCCCCTTTTCACTAGCGCTAGACCAAGGAAATTGTTTTTGCATCTGAGGTGGATCGCCACACCTACCATCAGCTCTTTACTTTACCGCACAGATCCCGGTGCTACTTATACACTGAGTTGGCGGGGGTCGATATCGAACTAGAAACCTTGTAGTTTCTAGCCGAACGCTCTACCGACTGAGCTAACCTGGCCCCTATACTTAGGTTAAAAATCCTGTCTACTTATCTATTTTTGCTTTTAAAAAATGTTTATTTTATAATCTTTATTGATTAAAAATTTATACCAAACATTCAACAACCCCTTTTTATCATATGGGTGCTAAGGCTGTGGCTGAGGGTCTACATGTCCTGGGAATGACGTTAAACTCTATCTGATTGTGAGGTTCCAGTTTTGGAGGTTTGGGGAATGGGGAGCACTCTTTGATCACCATTGCTCCTTGGTCCACTCTGACCCGGAGTGGTAGTACCTGCTAGGGTCCCATCTATGCGTTAAATAGAAAAATGTATTTATAAAAAAAAAATTCTGTATACATTAAGAATGAATTTATTTCCAAACTTTATCGGCATTAAATGACCCACTGAGGTTGATGTACCGTAAAAAAAACCTCACTTCAACACAAACCAAACTAAACAACAATCACCTTCATTCAGAGTAAGACAGACATAATGAGACAAAAATACTTAGGTTGAAAATCCCGTCTACTTATCTATTTTTGCTTTTAAAAAAATCTTCATTTTATAATCTTTGTTGATTAAAAATTTATACCAAACATTAAAAAAAGCAAAAAAAAAAAAGCAAGGTTAGATAAATTCAGATAATAGAAAAGAGATTTACCAATTTGTATACATTGCACATTTTCATTTTTTTTTTTTTTTTTTTTGTTTTCGTTAATGGAATGTTTTCCCAGAAGTAATTTCTTTTCTCAATGAAAAATAAATAGAAGAAAAAAAAACAAAACTAAATTTTAAAAAAAGATTTCTTAAAAAAGAAAATCACCTGCGTCTGACATTTACCAATTCTCTATCTAGACAGTCAATTTTTCTTTTGTTTTTAGAAACAAGTTGTCAGACATTTTTGTTTCTTGTGTTCCGCCAAGGATTGTATTAAGAAACATTTTCTCTATACCACATTTGACACTTCTTTGTCTTGGTCATATAAACGCTTTCTTAATCACAAAGTGTACTTATTGTAAAAGTGAAGATAATGTAAAAGAGTAAATATGAGAACAATTCATGACAAAGGTAATTACCTTTCTTGTCCCCTAGCCTCAAAAAAAAGAACCATGGCAAGTTAGGAATGTAATCTCTGAAATATTATCAAGAAACACTTTTCCATGGTGCATTTGACACTTATATGTCTTGTTCAAACTAGTTCACACAAACGCTTTCTTAATCACAAAGATGTATGTATTGTAAAAGTGAAGATAATGTAGAAGAATAATGGGGAGAACAATTCATGACAAAGGTAATTTGTATCAAATAAAAGAACCATGGCAAGTTAGGAATGTAATCTTTGAAATATTATCAAGAAACATTTTTTCCATAGTGCATTTGACACTTATATGTTTTGTTCAAACTAGTTCACATAAACGCTTTCTTAATCACAAAGATGTATGTATGGTAAAAGTGAAGATAATGTAGAAGAACAATGGGGAGAACAATTCATGACAAAGGTAATTACCTTTCATGTCCCCTAGCATCAAATAAAAGAACCATGGCAAGTTAGGAATGTTATCTTTGAAATATTATCAAGAAACATTTTTTCCATAGTGCATTTGACACTTATATGGTTTGTTCAAACTAGTTCACATAAACGCTTTCTTAATCACAAAGATGTATGTATTGTAAAAGTGAAGATAATGTAGAAGAACAATGGGGAGAACAATTCATGACAAAGGTAATTACCTTTCTTGTCCCCTAGCGTCAAATAAAAGAACCATGGCAAGTTAGGAATGTAATCTCTGAAATATTATCAAGAAACATTTTTTCCATAGTGCATTTGACACTTATATGTCTTGTTCAAACTAGTTCACATAAACGCTTTCTTAAGCACAAAGATGTATGTATTGTAAAAGTACAAATACAGTTGAAGAACAAGAGTTGGTTGAGTGTTGTTTCCTCCTACAGAATAAATGTGAGAACAATTCATGACAATGTAAGGTAATTACCTTTCATGTCCCCTAGCAACAAATAAAAGAAACATGGCAAGTTAGGATTGTAATCTCTGAAATATTATTAAAAACCATTTTTTCCATATCATATTCGACTCTTCACTGTCTTGGTCAAACTAGCCTTAAACACAAATGGGTGAGACATGTATTCATATAAAGTAATGGATCTGCGAGACTAGCTTGCTAACCAGTACACTTTAATAGGACTCCCAAAACTTGGGAAAGGTATGCATTTAAATATTTCTCCTCCAGTTATGGGTAAATAATAGGACAGAATGGGCTCTTAACCATGGTTAGTACCCAGTCTAGAAGTAAAACTCTGAATTTAAACCTATTGAACTCTGCTTTAGAAATTGACATTGTGTCCCATCCTGCTCATGCGAGGGATTGGTAAATCTTATTATAATGGAGATTGTGAGTTTTTCTGTCTGTAACCGAAACTCTATCACTACTCAAGTCACAATTCCCTTAGTTATTTAAGTCACATTCACCATGAATTTATCCTTATTTTAACCTCATTATTAATAAAATTGTTCTACATATTTATACTGTGCCATATCTACATACTAACAACATGCAATTGTATTATATATACAACAAAATAGCGGTTTACAGTATGAATGGGAAGTCTAATTTGCATATTGATATTAAAAATGTAATTTAATAAATATGTGCTTAGTTTATATGGTTTCTAACTGTTTGGTTTTATTTTAATGAATATAAGCAAAAATCTCTTCAATTAATCTTAAATGAAATCCATTAACAAGAAAATAACTGTCATTTTATTTCTTTACTTCCTCTTTTAACTAAATACTTAAATTTAGAAAAAATAACACATGAAAGACGAGAGTGGTGGAAGAGTAAATTTCAGTTATTCTATCTTCGAATTATATCCCCCTCTGTTTCAAATCTTTTTATCTGCATTCTTATTTAGTTTTCATTAGCGTTTCTAATTTAATACGATATTTCATTACATTAAAACTTAAATACTTGCACCCTCCGGGTGCATATATTTGCTAGTTTATATAAAGGAATATTGTGGGGAAATATAAGGATATGAACCCCTATTAGAAAAAGAACATGTATAAATATACACTAAACTCCGCTCTTAATTTTATATTTGTGGCTTAGACCAGCTTGTAGATGCAGCTTCTTAGATCATCGTTGTGGCTGGATACAGAATCAGATGAAATGGCCAATTTGGTCTACAAAACTTAAATACTTACGCCCAGAGGATGCATATATTCTTGCAAGTTGTATTAAATGAGATTGAGAAGAAAAGATTTAATGAAACAGAAAATAAAGAAGGAAATTGAAAATAGGAAATATTCAGAGAGAAAAAGAAAGATTATACAACGAAGCATGAATTTTCCACTTAGTGTTAATACCCTTGGGAAAGGTATGAATCCTACTCTCCCTCAAGCTATGGGTAAATAGTCGGGCAGACTGGGCTCTTTAACCTTGGTTAGGGCAACCGGTCTAGGAGAAGGAAAACTCTGAATTCAAACCTGTTGAACTCCGCTTAAGAAATTGACCTTGGTTACATCCCTGCTTCGTGTGGAGGGGTTGGTAAATATATATAATGAATATCATTTTATTGTCAGCAACAGCTCTAAAGTTAACACAGAGTCATGGTAGAGAGGTGGGTGGAAAATTGTCTCAGCAGGACCCTGGCTAGCCTAAATGCATTGGCTGACTTTCCGACTCTGTCCACTGGATGAAAATGCACATTGTCTTTATGCCTTTTCAGATCATCAAAGCCTCATTAATCTGGTTTGGTTCTGCTTGACCTGGTGTCAACCAACTTCCCTCAACTTCTCAAGTGCTGACACCTCTCATATCATTGGTCTCACAGAATAATTGGTGTGTGTAGTGACTTCAGTTCATAGTAGATGCTCTGGTGTGATACCTGTTATCAGACAAGATAAATCTAGGGAGTAACTGCATTTAATCATAGAATAACTGTTGTCACTTATAAGCAAAAAGAGACACTTTTTAATGGACAGTTATCTTAGCATCAATTCTTAAATACAATTACCATATAATTGTTACCCATTGTTAATACACAAATAAGAAAGGCATGGTCGGCCATATAGAATAATCAATCAATTACTGTCGAATTGGTAAGATACAGCAACAAGCAGTCGTAAACTTAGATATGGACCTGTCTTGCTGCAACATTACTGCAGAATGACAGGGTATTTATAAAACTCCACAACATCATAGAAACCAAGCAGCCAATCAGAATCAATGAACTGTAGTAACCAAGTGCCATTGACTTCATGTCCATGCTACCCTAACTTAGATATATATGCTCTATTAATGATATTGAGCACTATTAACTCATAAATTAAACACACTATGTTATCAATAATATATATTATATATATATATAATAATATATATATATATATATATATATATATATATATTCTTTCAATAACTCTGACAGCATAAAAAAGAAACACAGATGGTGCAGTTTGTAAAGAAAGTCAACAAAGTGTGTCTGAAGAAAAAAAAAGTATAAAAGAAACGAAACGAACGCCAAAGAAATACCCATTAGACTGCTTCTGAAAAATAACTCAGTTGATATATGTAAAGAATAGAATAGAGACAAAAAACAAACAATCAAATAGAATTGTTTAAAGTTAAATATGAAGAAAAAGAGTAGACTGCAAAAGTAATACACTGAGAGGGTAGAGCAAAATTAGCTAAAGGGGGAGAGTAACTTTTCAATATTTTTAAGTGTACCCATTTCATAAGAAAAGATGTAACGCATACATTTGAAGTAACTTAGAAATTATTCTCAATGATGAGCCATTAGGTGAAAAACCTAGGTAAGTGGTTCTATAAAGCATTGCCTCTAGGGTCAATAGTACAAAAGAATAGTAGTAAATAGTAATATATATGATATAGAAATCATAATTAATATAATATAAAGTAGAAGATCTTTAGCCAGCATTGTAGTTTATCTATTTATAAAAGTTATTGTCGTGTATACTATATACAGAAGAGATTGCCTGAAAAATGTCGGACAATATAAAGTAATATAATCTCTACTCCTTGTGAAGTCAATCCAATCATCTTTGTTTTAGTAGAATAATTTAAGAATAGAAATAACCTAAGATCACACACTATTATTTTATCTTATATCAATAGTCAGATCCGTAACAGCGAATCGCCAGAATGAATGAGCTATTGCAATAGTAATAACACAACCATGAAAGACATTAGTTTAGAACGACATATGAAGAAAAAAATGGATCTAGCCAAAAGACAAAACTTATATAGTAGTATATAATATACTACAAAATAGTGGAAGAATAACTTAGTATATATAAATATAAGAAATAAAGCACCAATGTGAAAGTAATGATCTTAGAAAAACACTACACTACTAGCGCTATCACGTACATGATCAAATCAACTCAACACTGCTGAGCCGAAAAATAGATTATAGTAGACATTATAGAATAATGCGGGTACAAAAAATCAAAAAAAGAAATACTAAGCTATATAATTTACTCATTGCACTCAGAGTTATTAATATAGAACAGCTTAATTTAACATAAAATTAACTTAAAAACAAGTTACATTTGATTTTTTTTATGCCATTCAATACAATATCTAGATGATTATATTCAGACGAGTAAACAGTTAATTTTCATCTTCCTTTCTTAATAATTTATTATATAATTTACCTACGAGAATCAGCTGTATACAGATGTCACATATAACAACTAGCACCAATCTGAGTGTAAGATTCTAGTTGATGCTGTCAATAATATTAAAAGAATATATATAAGTTATTATAATGAAGAATTTAGATCATAGAGTAAGATAAGAAATAATATTTATTAATAATAACTATCATATAACTAATAAATAATCAAATTTAATTGTATCACGATTTTACTATAAAATAGGATTTCAGATTTATAAATATGAAATAGTTCATATGAAGCAATGTATAATGAGAGCAAAGAAGTAAAATAGTCATAGATCAGAGTGTACAAGATGAGTGAGCGATGGACATAATCAATGGCACATTAGTTACTATGACACGTTTCATTGATTCTGATTGAAGACTGCTGATATGTCTAAGCATATATTGATCACGAGTTAGAAATATAGGATCAATAATCGACGATAGTCATATACTGCACGAGAACATGTTGAGCAAGAGCAGAGTTACCATATCTAAGTTACGGACTGCTTTTTGCGTATCTTAACAAATTCGGACAAAGATAATTGACTTTGTATATCATATAATGGATCCGACCATGCTTCTTAATTTGATTTATACAATGAGGTAAACACATGAATGGTAATTGTATTTAAAATAGATAGCTAGATAAAACATAATTGTCCACTTAAAAAAGTGTCATCTAGTTATTGATTTATGACAGTACAGATCAAAGTGAAGATTCATATTCACGAGAAATGCATTACACCTCCAATGAATGACTCCATGTTCATGAAAGAAGCACGACAATGCACACACCAGAAGCATTCGCTACTATCTACTATGGAGAGATCACTACAACCATCAACGAAATACATATGAGTTCTGTAAGAGACCAATGATAAATGAGGAGTCAAACTTGTAGAATTGAGGAAGTGTAGTAGAACCAGTCATAGTACAAAAGAGAACCCAATTAATGAGCTATTGATGATCTAAGAAGGCACTAAGAACATATGCTGATGCTTATTATAACAGATGACGGCGAAAGAAAAAGGCCAAATCATAGGTAGAGCTAGCCGAGGATCCCATCACACTGAGACTCATATATTTCACTACCACCCAACTTCTCTCTTACCATGACTTTGTTAACTTATAGCTGATTGCCTCATACAATAAATGGATTATTCATTGATCATCATATATATAGCAGCAACTCACCCTCCATATTATACCGCAGACTTGTTAAACACCAAAGACATCTCATCATTTTCCTTAACAGTCAACAGTTTGAAATTCAATTCTTCACTATCTCCATGTATCTTGCCAATAAACCAATGGATATAAAAGCCACTCTCTGCAATCGACTATTTACTCATAGATGTGGAGTGATTAAGGAAGATATCATTACCAAGTTTTACAAGAGTAAGTAACTACAAGTAGTTAAGAAATTCAATGCCTGTACGTATATGCTACTCCACACTCATTCTGTTTCTCTTAAATTTCACCTATTATTACACAACTTGTCTGCTTGCACGATTCTAAAAATTATCTTTATCATTAAGAATTAAGGCACTCATCAATTCTCATTGAAGACTATATATGCTAAAAATATAGCGAGATACCTCAGAGGACATAATATCGTCACGATTTATGACATAGACACCAGTTATATCAATGTGAATTCAAAATCAGTATCATTAATCCGAACGACGACGAGAAACACATAATAAGTATACAGAAAGGCATGCATCATACATAAGAGGTGTCATAAGCACACAAAGAGATATAAAAACTAAGAGCGATTAAGTTTGTATAAAGATAATATAGTAGCAATTATGTCTATTATGTAGATAGCAGGCGTGTCATATTTCTAATTTCCCACAATAAAATAAACTTAAGTATATAAAACTAGAAAAGAGTATACCACCCGGAGGTAATATTTAAGTAATGTGAATAAGAGTAAGTGAGAAGAGAAATATTACGTATCAAAATAAGAAACCGCAATAATAAACTAAAATATAACTTCAAAAATGTCAATAATAAAATGTTTGCACAAGACATGAAGAGGGACCAGATATAATCGAAGAATGCACAATAATCAGACCATAATTTAACTAAAGATCCACCCGAGCTATCTCATATTTGCATTATCCATTGTATAAATATTGTTTAATATGTCATTAATAATCTTAAGTTTAAGGCACACGTATAAAGAAGATCGAATAGTATGCACTACTGGAATAAGATATTGACATAGTATTATCTTTTTACATATCGATCTAGAAATGTATCATTTTTAGGATTAATAGTGAAAGACCACAGCATTAATGGACTTAGAACATAGTCATTCATTACAAATAGAAACGCAAAAAAAAGTCTTATAGCAAACAATGAGAATAAAAGGACGACAATTGATATTAGTTAAAGAATATAATCTATCATTGTATAACATGACATCAATACAATCACCCCCTGCCTAAAATTAAAGAACTTCCCATTCATACTGATAAGAACGCAGCGGTCTTTTATATAATATAAATTTGTATATTATGTGGAATAAGATTAAAAAAAATAAATACAATTCGCATGTGAGTATTAGAGTTAATGCAACAGTAAAGATAAGAGACTAGAAGACCAAAGATCTCAAAAATTAATACATTTTATTTGAAGAGGTTTTTTAATAAACATTAAAGTGATAAAATCTTACTAATGGTGAACTTACAATAAATTCAAAGGGAAATTGTGACTTAGAGGTGATAGACGTATTCAAGTATAAGCATAAAACCTATCACATAAAAAACTCAACACAAAAATCTACCATGTATAATAAGAACAAGAGTATTAGCACAAGTTCCCTCGCATGACACGACGGATGGGAACAGCCCAAATGTTAATTCTAAAAAGCCCAGATTTTCAAATATGACTATATTAACATTACAGAAGTTTTATTTCGAGCATCTCGAGATAAAGCGCTTCTAACCAAATTGGTAAATTAACAAACCATTCTTCGTACCTATTTATATTAAACCCCCCATCATTATGAGGCGAGAAATAATTATAAATGCATACCTTTCCCAAGTTGGAGAGTGCGTATTCCAAGGTACTGAATTAGCGAGATTAGGCCTAAAGTACTCGCAGGGAGTCCCTAGGCTACATAAAACAATTTGATATGAATAACATGTCACCCAGAACTACGAATGATAAACGTATTAGATTTTTTTGTTATCCGAAACGAAATCATACGAAAGAGTGAAGAGTCGAATGTGATCATTAATGAGCATTAAATAAAAAAAAATGATATGGAAGATAAATAGTGCGCAGAGTATATTTCAAAATTACAATCCTAACGTCCATGTTTCTTTATATTGTTGGGCTAGATAACGATAGAAAGGTAAACAATGATAAGACAGTACAATGAAATTTGATCTAACAGTTATCCTCTCTGTACGAAGAAGAAGAAACAAACACTTCAACCAACTCTTGTATCTATCCAAAGCGTTATAGAGCTCTACAATAACCAATAAACATACATTTGCCTATCACTTGACAATTATGCTTGTATGTGAATATAACTCTGAAACAAATATATAAAAGTTTCAAGTAACTTCGACTATATGCAATAAACAGTGTTTACTAATATATGATAACTATTCAGAGATACTTACCAGTAACAATGAAGACCATGGTTTATATTCATGAATAGGACCAAGAGTAACGTAATCTATCACTTTAATCTATTGCGAATATGTATTGCTACTCCCATTGTTACTTCTTACATTAAAATCGTTTTATTATTCTAACCATTAGAAATTAAGATAACATCGTTGTGATTAAGCAATAAGCGTTTAGTGTGAACTAGTTTGTTAACACGAGAAAACAAGAATTGACGAGCCTCAATGCGACATATAGCGAACAAAGCTTTCGTTGGAACGAGATATTTCAAAGAATAGACATTCCTAACTATGCACCGAGTGATTCTTAAGTAGATATGATGCCCTAGGGGACATGAAAAGTAATTACTATGTGTTGAAGTTCAGTCCATTTAACTCTAGCATTATCTTCCACAATTTTAAGCCGATACATACATCTTGTGATTAAGAAAGCTTAATGTGAAGTAGTTTTTAACAAAAACATATAAGTTCAAAAATGCACTATGAAAGAAAAAAATGTGTTCTTTATATATATTTTCAAAGATTACATTCCTAACACTGCCATGCTTTCTTTTATTTAATACAAATTCAGCCTTAAGAATAGAATTTTATACCAGATATCTTCTACATTATCTTCACTAATTGTACATACATACATCTTTGTGATTAAAGAAAACGTTTGTGGAAACTTAGTGTATGAGCACACACATCACACACTTAAGTTCAAATGCAACACATGTAGAAAAGTGTAATTATAGCTTGATAAAGAGGAGAGTAATTACAAAGGATGATGACATCCGTAGAAGAAAATGCCATGGTATATCATATGTCTTCTATGATGCAATATTGGCAAGGGAAAAGATAATACTATGTCGATGAAATGATCTCTGCATATTAACTCTTTAATTATGCTTCACTTTTAACATAAAGATACACAAGAGTAAGTCTGATTAAGAAAGCGTTTCATATCAGTGACAAGCGAAACGAAAAAGATAGTCAAATTGTAAGAGGAAAGTATAGATTAAACACTTCTTAATAGCAAGAGTCCTTGCGGAACACAAAGAGAACAAAAAATGTCTACAACTTAGTTTACTAAAACAGAAAAAGAAATGAGACGATCTAAGAAGAAAAAATTGGTAGTAAGAATAGTCAAGACAGCAGGTATTTATAGCTTTATATATAAAATCTTTATTAAATTATAGTATTTGTTTGCTCTTCTTACTATTTATTAATTTTCATTGAGAAACAAGAGACAATAATACTATTCTGACGGAAGACATATGAATTCCATAGAACGAAAGACAAAAAAAAAAAAAGAAAAAAAATGAAAAATGTGACCAATTATATATCTAAAACTAATTATAGAATGAGAGTCTTTTTCATCATTATTCTAAAAAAAAGAATTAAGATTCATCCACACACTGCTTATATGTTAAGTTTATGCTTTTAATTGAGAAGAATATTTGGATATGATAAAAATTATACATCCAAAACTAGAAGAGATATAAAAAAATAAATCTGAAGAAGTATTTTGTATGGTACCGACAAGCAAAACATAATAAGTCAGACGGCAATTACTCAAGACGCTACATATTATAATGAAATTTGATATGCAATCGATAGATGTACTAAGTACTTATAGTAAAGGATAGAAGATAGAATGCGGTCTAGAGAATTAGAATGTGAGTAATCTGTTAGAATTTGGTGACCGACTAAATTTTTTACACCCATACAATGCAACCTACAGATGGATCATCTTAGCACACTGCCGATATTAAAGTTGAAAGAATAAAATTCATCAGTTAACTTGTAATACAGAAGTTTTATTTTTGTTTTATCAAATACATTGTTATCCTAATTTAACGATAGATCAACCCTAGACGAGTTGACTAAACACTTCCTGCGTCAGAGTAGGGACCAAGGAGCAATGAGAGTATGAGTGCAAGAGAGAAGAGTGAATACAACCTGATTGATCCAATCCGTACCCAAAAACTG
Source organism: Doryteuthis pealeii (assembly GCA_023376005.1). Taxonomy (NCBI): domain Eukaryota; kingdom Metazoa; phylum Mollusca; class Cephalopoda; order Myopsida; family Loliginidae; genus Doryteuthis; species Doryteuthis pealeii. The sequence goes on from CM042157.1 coordinate 73,700,443, forward strand.
AACCTCTACTAAGTCTATACTAGGACGAAAGAATGACTAGATCTATCTCCCGCATAAGGACATAAGTAGACCTACAAGCCACAACACTTATGCACAAACCCATGAATCAATAGTAAACAAAGAGGGTGTATGATGGTTATGCGTATGTAAATTATTAAATCAATGAGAGAGATTAAAAAATGAAAACATAGAATAGTTTAAAAGCAAAAAATAATAAGATAGACAGATTTATTAACCTGAAGTAATATGGTAGCCACGGTTATAAGATTCAGAGAAAATACGAAGAAGAAAAAACGCAGTAGGAGCGGTAATCGGCTAAGAGAAACTACAAGTTTTCTCAGACTAGCAATAATCGACCCACCGCGCAAACTCACAGTGTCATAAGTAGCAAGCCCGGAATCCATGTTAGCGGTAAAATGAAAAGAAACTTGCAGAAACTGGACTAAGAAGGATGATAGGCAGAGATCACAGTCAGAAATGAACAAGAAGAAAAGAAAAACAAATTTATCGCAATTGGAGAGAATCGTAAATCGCTAGAAAAGAAGGATGAGATAGTACTTCACCTACGCTCAAATTGGCTGCGTCCTGGATAACCCGACTGTTAGAGCCAATAGATGCTCGAAACGAAAAGTAATACAATGTTGAAAATTTATGAAATTGTACATTCCAACATTCAGTGAGGTGAATATGGTAATTGACTCTCGAAATAGAGCAAGTAATGTATATGAGTAGATTGAATAAGTGATATCATTGTAGGAGAAAAAAGTACATGTGAACACAAGATTTACAAATCCTGACAGGAACTATTACATTTCACATTAAGCTAATGAACCCTTGAGGAAAAGTGAAAGATGAATCAAAACTATCTCCTTCCAACCTATGAAGTAATAGATAGGACAGACTGGGCTCCTTTAACAATTATCGCAAACCAACTTAGCCGAGAACAAGAAAGAATCTGGAATTCAAACCTGTTAAACTCTGGGCCCCTTAACAATGATCTTGTTTCACATCCACTAACTCGTTTAACCTTATTTATTGGGGAATAAAAAAAATATTTAGTTTCTTAAGACTTTTTAACGAGTTTATCCACATAAATCCAAGATTTACTAGCACCGGAGAAACCCCACATCGTTCTAGCCAGTATTTGCTATGGTGGCCTTACGCCGGTAAACACAACAAAAAAGTCAGCTGGGCATAAATGTACCACGGAAACATCAATCAAAAAAACAGGAAAAACTATATTTTAATATAGGTCATATTGGAATTCTTGAGGCACACCTCCACAAACGTGTTATCTGAATAGAGTGGAGGATAGTGTAGGATGTGGTAGATACAATGAACATTATTTAAGTCAAGAGTTTAACAGACGTTTCTGCAATTTCCAGATTTTTACGTTCTCCTAGTTCGGTTGCCCAAAATACATAATGTTAGAAGGTGAGCCCGGTAGTCTGTGTACACACTGCTGAGACCTCACTCATATAGAGAAATCGAATATCATATGGGCCTGTGGAAAGCCAAGGACAATATAGGTGAATAATAATAGGTTAGTTGATTCATAAACGACTGTTCCCAATGCTGAGGGGTGGTAAAAATTAGGCCCGAGGACATGATGGATGAGAGTATGTAAAGAAATAGCCTCGTCCAAGGATAATTGAACTTGAGTTCACCAGTGTGTGTTACTGGTTATACCTATAAATGTATACAATATAGCATAAAGGCCATTATCACATACTAAATCACCCATACATACAGAAAAGTAAGGGCGTAAACAAAGCAATACGCAATAATGAGACCATATCAAAATTATTACTCTAACACAATGATTGAAGACACGTTGTTCGCAGACATATGAGAGGGCTTAATGCCCTCCAAGATAAAAGAAATACAAAATCACAGAAAAGATTTATAACCAAGGCAATCCCTGGCTGGGAATCTATCAGCCGAATTCAGAGGAACCCCAGAAGAGGATATACCCCGTCCCTTTATACCCAATAACCCAACTATCTATTTCAAAGTTACCGCGACTAGACGGAAAGGAAATAACTCTATGCTATATTCATCTGTACATAGGTCCGCCACATCATGCCCACACCACCCTGGTATACCAATACATCACCTCAAGCATACCTTTTAAACTATTAGACCTTCACGCTAATTAAACAAAGTCCTAAGGAACTATTAATTTAGTCAGTTTATAAATTAATAAAGATCTGTGGCTATGACATTATTACAACTGTATAATAATATGTGTGATGCGGGGGTCGATATTACAGATATATACTATGAAACCTAGTAAGTTATCTAGTGCCACAGAACGCGTACTCGCCAACCCACCGGGAGATCTGAGTGCTTAAAACCTTACACGATTCCCCCAAATTATACATTACCTAGGATTAAATAGAATCAACTAGTATATTAATATGATCATCAATCTACATTAATCATTATTTTCTGTCTTTTAAAAGAAAAATGTTAAATTATTTATAATTAATCAATTTCAATTGAAGTAATATAAAAAAATATAAAATATCACCTGGTCATACATGTTCAACATCCCCCCTTTTTTATGCGATTATCGGTCTAGGCTGATGGTTATCTGAGGGTCTAAATGCATGTGCCTGGGCCAAATGACGTATATTTAACTCTATGACTGAATTGTGATATATGGTAATTTCATGTTTTGTCTGCACACCTGCTTGTATGATAATGTTTCCCAAGATCGAAGTGGTGTATATGGAGATTCATCTCTATAATTGATTCAACCTAGCCTCTTATGTCCATCTATGACTCTCGGTGTATAACATAAAAAATAAGGAGATATATGGTACCTCTCGCCTAGAGCGTCCCATCATATGGCGTTAAATAAGAACAAAAAAGCTATTTTTAATAAAAAAAAATCTTGATCCTAAATACTATGTTAAAGGAAAATTGAATTGTATATCTCCACCAAACTTATCGAGTCATTAACTCCTATAGTACAACCCATCTTAGATGATTGAAAGATCTTATACAATATAAAAAAAAGAAATCATACATCAAATGGCCTACTCGTAAAATCAAAAACCTACGCGATCTTTCTCATACTACAAACCAATATAAACTAAACAACCAATCACCTTCATTCATGAGTAAGGAACAAAGAGAATCATAAATGAAAAGACAAGAAAAAAATAACTAATAACGTAGCCACCGAGTTAAAAAAAATTCCCGATAAAAAAATGCAATACCGTTAGATCCTAAATAATTGCATTTAAAAAACACCCCAAATCTTTTCATTTTATAGAGTATCCCTTTGAAGTTTGCCTATAAGAAATTAAATTATATAATGCCTACAAAACCTACATTAAAACCAAAAAGCATATAAAAAAATAAGAAAAGGCAAAATAGAGTTAGGCAAATTAAAGCAAATAATACAAGAAATAAATATATAAAGATAGCAGTTGTACCAAAATGTTTTGAAACATGATCAAATAGTAAAGCGAATTGCACAATTTTTCATTTAATTTTTCTTTATTTTTTTTTGTTTTCCGTTAATTGCGAATGGTTTTCCCAGAAGTAATTTCTTCTTCTCAATGAAAAATAAATAGAAGAAAAAAAAAAAACAAAACTAAATTAAAAAAGAGATTTCTTAAAAAGAAAATGACACCTACGCCGCAATGTCATGAACAGACAGTTTTGAACAATCTTGGAAGCAGCACCCCCAAAAAAAAAGGCAGCTGTATGGCCACCTGCCTCCTATCACACAAATCATTCTAGTAAGAAGAACAACACATGCTGGACACTTCTGGAGAACCAAGGACAAACTCATAAATGAAGTTCTCACATGGGCACACCAATGTAGGTTGACCAGAAACTACATCAATCAGAACCATTAGATGAAGTTTAGCATCATACCCAGGACACTTAGACCCTCCACAACTAAGGTGTGTCAAAAAGTACAAAAAATCTCGATACTTTTTTTTTGACACACTTGTACATATTATTGAAGTCAGTCAGTCAGTCAGTCTACTATTGGTTTGAACAACAGCAACTGGCCAAGCCAACTGAACCAGCTAGTCAGCCAGTCTATCGGTTGGTTTGAACAACAGCAACTGGCCAAGCACAACTGAACCAGCCAGTCAGCTAGTCAGCCAGTCTACTGTTGGTTTGAACAACGAGCAACTGGTCAAGCACAACTGAACCACATGGGCACACCAATGTAGGTTGACCAGAAACTACATCAATCAGAACCTCACCATTAGATGCAGTTTAGCATCATACCCAGGACACTTAGACCCTCCACAACTAAAGCTTTATGTATTTATATATCTAAAATATACAAGGTGTGCCAAAAAAGTTTAAAGATTTTTTAATACTTTTTGACACCCCTTGTATTCTGAAAAAAAAAAAACGTTCCATTCATTATTTTTTTTATAATTTAAAGTGTGTCAAAAAGTACGAGTTTAAAGCTGTATTTAACAAGATAGAAATGAAGGAGAAATGGAATGTTATTTCAGAATACAAGGTGTGTCAAAAAGTACAAAAAATCTCGATACTTTTTTGACACACCTGGTACATATTATTGAAGTCAGTCAGTCAGTCTACTTGGTTAGAAACAGCAACTGGCCAAGCACAACTGAACCAGTGTCAAGACGACTGGTACTTTTGGGAATTCAGAATAGTCCACCATGCATTTGGGTGATTCCATTCCTTGAGTCCTGATTGGCTGCTTGTTTGTATGATGTTCTGAGGCTTCATAAAAACCTGCCATTTGCAGTAGCTTGCAGCAAACCAGGTGGTATTAAGTTACGACTACTTGCGGCCTTGTTTTTACCAATTCAATGGTAATTGGAACTAGTATGATATTCTCACATATTAGAATTATTTTATCAAATTTGTTCTGTCATTATTTTTCCAGGCAATGCCTTGTAATCCTGCTAGTATTTTTCTATTTAAAGAAATTTTAGATCTGAAAATGGCAAAAGAATAAAAATGCAAATTGTGGTAACTTTAGAAATTTGTCTCTAAATGGGAAAATGGAGACAGTAATTTAATGTTACAGGTTCAAAAACTGAATACAAATTCTTCAAAACTTTTTGGACAGGAATTGCTATATTTAGAAATGAAGAAGAGAGGAGAAAAAGAAAGGAAGAAAAAAAATGGAAATCGAAGAAATCATCAGAGATAAATCAAAGAAAGAAAAAAGAGAATGATGAAGGAATGAAAAAAAAAAGAATGAAATAAAAACTGGTTTAAAAAGTGGAAAGAATAACTAAAAACTATGGAAACAGTAGAAGTGATGTGCCCTTTGGGTGCAAGTATTTAACTTTTAATGTAATAAAAATTAAATTGAGTTCATGTTTGGTTTATGGCATATCAACCTCAGTGGGTCATTTAATGCTGATAAAGTTTTGAAAAAATCATTCTATATGGATAATAGAATTTTTTTATAAATACATTTTTCTATTTAACCCATAGATGGGACCCTAACAGATACTACCACTCCGGGTCAGAGTGGACCAGGGAGCAATGGTGATGAAGGGGTGCTTCACATTCCCCAAACCTCCAAAACTGGAACCTCACCATCAGATAGAGTTTAACGTCATTCCCAGGACATATAGACCCTCAGCCACGCCTTCTAGCACCCATATATAAAAAGGGGTTGGGGCTTGCCATAAGAGCAATAGGGTTGGGAAAATCATATAGGTGCTAGGGTGACGGGACCAGCCGATTGATTGGAGGGGACCTCTACGACCGCCCGTCTAGCCCAGATAGGGCCAAAGTGGAGTATTGCAAGTCATGAACTGCTCATCCACCTGGGTTCTATCCTTAAGCATCACGGGTCACCACCCACGGCCAACAGGTGGCCCTATTGGGGGAGTCTACCCCTCTGCAGAGGTGCAGTCAGTGCATTCTAACGCCCCAGCCAACAGGGTGGTGAGTTCATGTTTACAAAAAGAAAGGAGACATATTCACACTCGACGGTAAGCCTCTCAAGCCAAGT
>CM042157.1:73706435-73713935 GCA_023376005.1 Doryteuthis pealeii
TTTAGTAGAACAATTTCAACATACCTAGTTAGTAATATCTCTTTCCACTGAAAGCGATGTTAATACACAAATAGGAAAGGCATGGCTGGCTGTAAACAGATTATCAGTCATATGGAAATCCGATCTCTCTGACAAGCTAAAACAACAATTCGTCCAAGCAGTGGGTGTATCAGTGCTGCTGTATGGCTGCACTTCATCGACCCTGACGAGGCGCCTTGAGAATAAGATAGATGGGAGCTGCACAAGAATGCTGTGTGTGATCTTGAACAAGTCATGAAAACAGCACCCCACAAGAAAGCAATTGTACGGACACCTGCCCCCTATCTCACAGACCATCCAAGTGAGACGGACAAAACCTGCTGGACACTGCTGGAGAAGCAAGGACAAACTCATAAGCGATGTTCTCCTGTGGAAGCCAGCACATGGACATGCTAACGTGGACCACCCATCTAGGACCTACATTGACCAACTCTGCACGAATACTAGATGCTGCGCAGAAGACCTCCCTGGTGCAATGAATGAGAGAGAAGGTTGGTGAGAGATTGTCGTGGATATCCCTGCTAATTGCGTGACATGATGATGAAGGAAATTAAATAAGAATGAATATAAAAATATTACAATTATTTTAATGTTATTTTAATTGATTTCTAATCATACATAGGATCGCTTTTAATAAGTTTGAGAATAACATGACAGTATTACAAATCAGTAACAGCAAATAATTATTTATTAAACCCAGTTTTATTAAAATCATTATGCAAATTATTCCCACCATATACTACGAAAATCTTAATTTCTTAGAGATATATAACACATATTTAAGTATTTTAAATGCATTAATAATATGGGCAGTTTTACAGCAAATCTAACTTGGTTAGACTTTAATTGACATAATTGTTATTTAAAAAATGCTAATCAAGATTAAATAATGCCTATTTCATAATCATTGAGAATATAACTTAAATAACCAAGGAAATCATGACGTCAGTGGTGACGTAGTTTCAGATACAGACAGACAGTTAATTAATCTCCATTATAATAAGATTACAAACTTAAATGGATGAGATAGATGAAGAAGAGAATGGAAAAGAAAGATGGGGGTGTACAATCAAAGTAAGAAAGATAATTTCTTAAAGAAAAGAATTATATAAAGTGAAAAAATATGAAAAAACTTATAAATGTCAAAACTTGGAAAGAAAAATGAGATATGGATAAAAATTGAAGAAAATAAACTTAAAAAAAGACAAAGAAGAAAAATGTTGTAAAAGATAAAAGACAAAGAAAAAGTTGTAAGAGATGAGGAAGAGAAAGAAAAAGAAAGATGGAGGTTTGCAAAAATAGCTAAGAAAACTAAGTTATTTAAAAAAAAAAAAAAAAGAAATATAGGAAGTGAAAAAATATGAAAACATCATATATATATATATATATATATATATATATATATATATATAATCATGGAGTGAAAAATGAGCAAGGAATTAAAACGAACAAAATAAACCTAAAAGAAGACAAAGGAGAAAAGAGGAATGAATGAAAAATGTTTTGAAAGGGAAAATAATAAAAAGGGAAATCTAAGGAGAGTGAAAAAAAATATGTAAAGATGATATGCGAAAATGCAGAAAAATATGATCTATAAATAAAAATTAGGAGAATAACAAAAAGAAAATAGTGATGAAATGAAAGTAAATGAAAAATAGAGATATGAAAACAAAAAAGATTGAGAAAGAATAAAAAAGAAAAACAACAAAATAAAAATATGAAGTAGAAAGAGACAGAAAAAACAGATAGAAATTAGTGCATGATAAAAAGAAAAAAAAAAGAGGAAAAATTTAAAAATGAAAATTAAAAAAACAAAATGGTGAAGAATAATGGAAAAAATCTAATTATAAATCTGATTCTGCATCTGCAGAAATATAAGTAAAAGTCATTTACCATTTAAAAAACTGAAAATCTTTGGAATAAAAAAAGATAAAGGCATTTCTATTTGATATTTCTATTCACTTATGGAAATTATTTAGAACTAATTGTGGAATGGAATATCCCACAATTGTAATTAGTTGGAGGTGTGTGGTGTAATGGTTAGAGTTGTAGGAAATGGACTCGTCGACCCAAGTTCAAATCCTGGACAAAGCTACAGTTCACATTGTATTAATTCCCTTGGTAAAGGTATGAATCCAACTACTCTCCCTCCAGCTATGGGTAAATAGTTAGGCAACCAGTCTAGGAGAAGGAAAACTCTGAATTCAAACCTGTTAAACTCCACTTGGGGTGGTCACTACTAGAATAGGCTAAGTCCTAATTAGTGATCTAATTATTAGAAATAAAAATAAGTGTCTACTGGTGGATTGCTACACTGACGTTAAAAAGATGGCCAGACACTTAGAAAGGATCGAACAAAAACTCATCCGACAAGAATTATCAGTAGAGTTTAACAAAACATGTTTTAAAAAAAAATGCTGCCAAAATACTTATATATATATATATATATATATATATATATATATATATATATATATATTTGGGGTTTAGATTTTTATTCAGTTTTTCTTTTTCGCAACTGTTTAAAAACTCTCCAGTGTTTGTCTGTGTTGTTCCAATTACTTTTGACCATCTTTGGTCATTTTTTGAGGATGCAGGTACTGATGTGCTGGGGTGCTGGCTGATTCTGTATTTAAGGATTTTCTCGGTGGGTGTGACGTCACGTATGAACAGGCAGGCCATCAATGTTGGCCTGAGGTGTAGATATAACAGCGAATGTGTTCATATATGATGTCACACCAACCTAAAGAATCCTTGAATGTAGAATCAACCCAGCACTCCACAATATAGAAGCACCTGCGTCTGAAAAAAAGACTGTAGATGGTCGAAAGTACCCATACTAGGGCTATACAAACAGACACTCTGAAGAATTTTTTTTAACTACCTACAACCACAGTTGCGACATCTCGTTTGCCAAAAGGAAAAGCTGAATAAAAGTACCAAAACCTTGTCTGTCATTTTATATGTAAATATGCATTATATATAATATATATATATATATATATATATATATATATATATATGTGCATGGTATTTGTAGAAAAGGTGACTTACCAGTGAAAATGGTCATAATGGTCAGTTGATGCAAGTTTCACCATAAGACAGCAATATAACAAATATAAAGTGCTCAATATGTGAGTAGAGCAAATTTATTATAATAATGGTACACAGTAATAACCTACTCGAATTTCACCATAAGGATCTTCAGGGTTAAATCCACTGGATTAATCAAGATATTAATTGCAGTTGATTGTACGTGTGTATTTTTTGCCAAAAAAATACACTCGTACAATTCAGTGCAATTAATCAATATCTTGCCAGTGGATTTAACCCTGAAGATCCTTATGGTGAAACTCGAGTAGGTTATTACTGTGTACCATTATTATATATATATATATATATAATATATATATATATATATATATATAGTTATGAATTTATGAAAAAATTTATCTCAAAACATTGTTTTTAAGAACCCTTTAAGAGAAATATATTTTTGGAAAGAAATTATTATTATTTTTAATATATTCTTTCAAAGCATGCAATTAATATATATGAAAGTGTTAGGCAATTAAAAATTGGATAATCAAAACAAATTAGTATTATATGGATATCTTACCTTTGTAAAATAGATGTTCTGATCATTTTCCAAAAAAAAATATTTCTTTTAAAGGGTTCTTTTTTCCCCTTAAAAAGAATGTTTTGAGAGAAATTTTTTCATAAATTCTCAACAAATAACTTAGAAGTATATGCGAAGACTTATACCCTGAATGTATATATATATATATATATATATATATATATATATTATATTATCAGCCTGACAGCAAGGGAGTTTATCTGAGGCCTACGGTTTATCTCCTTTTCACTAGTGCTAGAACAGGGCAATAGTTTTTGAGCCTGAGGTGGAGGGCCACATGTACCATCAGTTCCCAATTTACCATCAGATCCAAACTGTGCTACTCTTGCACTGAGTTGTCACAGACTGGTATTGAACCTGAAACCTTGTAGTTCCTAGGCTGATCCACCACCAACCTTTCTAAAAAGCCCACATCATGGAATTTCTTTTCTTTTGACTCTTAGAGTGTTCTTAAAAACAATGTTTTGAGATAATTTTTTCATAAATTCTTAACTATATATATATATATATATATATATATATCTTATTATAATGGAGATTGTGTGTTTTTCTGTCTGTAACCGAAACTATATTCCTACTCAAGTCACAATTCTCTTAGTTATTGACATCACATTCTCCATGATTTTATTTTTATCTAAACCTCAATTATTAATAAAATTGTCTTATATTATTAATACTGTTAACTATGTTTACATACTGACAACATGCAATTGTATTTATATATACAACAAAATAGCGGTTTACAGTGTGAACGGGAAGGCTAATTTGCATATTAATATTAAAAAATCGAATTTAATAATTATGTGCTTGGTATTATTGATTCTAACTGTTGGTTTTATTTTAATGAATATAAGCAAAAATCTCTTCAATGAATCTTAAATGAAATCCATTAACAAGATAAAATAACTGTCATTTTATTCTTTACTTTCTCTTTTAACTAAATACTTAAATTAGAAAAAATAACAATGAAAGACGAGAGTGATGGGAGAGTAAGTTTCAGTTGTTCCATTTTTTATTATACTCCTCTGTTTCAATCTTTTATTATACTCCCTCTGTTTCAAATCTTTTTATCTGTATTCTTATTTAGTTTCATTGGCCTTTCTAATTTAATACAATATTTTATTACATTAAAACTTAAATACTTGCACCCGGAGGGTGCATATATTTTCTAGTATATATAATAATGGTACACAGTAATAACCTACTCGAGTTTCACCATAAGGGTCTTTTCTGTCTGATTGCCAATCTATAATTCTTATCTGTCATTCTTTTGGGTTTCATCCTCTAAAGAGACTGAAGTGTACAGCAATACATTATTAACGGAATGAATGAGTAGAAAGACAAAGAAAAATGGTGTCAGGAATACAGGAAAAGCTTGGCTTTTGAGAAGAGGAAATAAATGGACAATTCCAGTTGACAGAATGGAACTTGTCTCCAAGTATGGGTCTTCCTGATTCCGCAAGATTTTTTTTTTTTGGTAATTTTATTACCCTAAGTTGTCTACTGCCTAGTTTGGTCACTACTTCTAGCAGAAGACTTGAAATATGAATCATAGCCTTCCAATAAGCACAGACATATATATATGTGTGTGTGTATGTATATATGTATTTTCTATTAAAGAAAGGTAAATAAAGTGCTTGATTACAGGTGTAAAGAGCTATATTGATTTGTTAAGGTATACTATACAATTAAAAGGCATTTGTTACCATTAGTTTCAGATCAGTGTATTAGCTACTTATCATCAAGACAAAGCGCCCTTGAAAAATGACAAAGTATGGTCTAAAAAAATCATCATAATCCTTAGTTTGAAATATTTAGACAGACAGAAAGAATGAAAAATGTAACATGTTTGTTAAAAGGTAAGTCTTTTTTAATAATATCAGTTACAAACTTTTTTTGATTTTTAAGTGAAATTGTAAAATCTGTTAAAGTGTAAATGCTTTTAAGTTATACATGTAGATAATTATAGAAATTAACTAGAATTAGGATGGTGTATGAATGACTTAACCAAGACACCATTAGGCACCCCATTTGCGACCTAAATTCAAAAGGACATGTTTTGCTTTTCACTGTCTAACTTTTAACGGTAGACACGTTTAACATGGGCATGATTAAAGCTATAAAAAATACATTATAAGGTTATAATAATAACTGCTAACCCTATCAAAATTTTTAATATTAACTATCCGTAAAGGCACATGGAAAATAAATAAACATGTTTTTCGTTTTAAGTTTTATTTTTAAAAAAAAAACAATTAGTTATGAAAACTGAAGAGGCTACACACATAAGACATTATTCAATGATAAAAATATGAATGCAGCACAACACTATTCAGAATGGTATGCTATTCATGATTGGTCAGAAAAAAAAGGGGGTGGGGCCAAATGGCTTAGAATAGAATAATTAACTCACCAACCAGAAGAGGAAGAATCATGTTTAGGTACTTACCTGAAAAAGAAAGATTTAAACATTAGAACATAATGAAAAAAATTATCAGTTAATTTAAACAAAAATTCAAGAGAAAAATAAAAGACAGAGAGAAGCATTTAATATTTACTTGGTCATAAAACAGTAATGTATGTACAATGCTTAAAAAGGAATTAATGAAAAAAGGGACCAAGACACCATTAAGCACCCCAGGTGAGACCTAGATTCAAAAGGACATGTTTTTACTTTTCACTGTTAAAATTTGGTTGTTTATAAACAGACGATTTTTAGATGCACTTTTTTTTAAATTATAAAACTATAAACAAAAGGTACATTTTTATATTAAAGACACTTTTTTTTTACTTATTTCATGTTGTTAATTCAATAGCAATTCTTTTTTAATTATAAAACTTTTAACATTAGACACGTTTAACACGGGAATAGTTAAAGCTATAAAACGTATATTATAAGGTTATAATAATAACAGCTAACCATAACACCAGCAAAATCTTTTTTTAAATAAATACTTTTTAATATTAACTATCCGTAGAGGCACATGGAAAATAAATAAACATGTCTTTCATTTTAAGTTTTATTTAAAAATAAATAACAATATTAGTTTATCTTTAGTACAAAATTAATTTTTCACATATGCTAACAACAACACGAAATAACTAATTTAAAAAAAATTAAAATCAAAAACTATTTTAGTATAAAAATGTTACTGGTTTTTATCGGCCGGCTGTTTTGTTTACTAACAACCAGTGAAAAGCAAAATTCAGTTCCTTTTTGGGCTGAGGTGCCTAATGGTGTCAAGGTCCGAATGATTGACCTGTTGGCTACTGGTTGGTTGAAGAATGTCAACAGTGACAAGAATGAAAGAGTGAAAAGTTTAGTCAGTCAGATCTGAGTGTTTGAAGAGGACAGACAGAAGATATAGTCTGTTCTCCCAGGCTTGTACTTGGGTCAATGAAAAAAAAAAAAGTCTTGTGTTCGTTGTTAAGAACTATTGATGGCACAAGGTAGGTACATCCCAAGAAGATCCCAAGTAATTTCCAGACTCAAAGTTTTAAGTTATCTAGCTTATTGACATGATTTGGTTTGGTTTGTTTTATGACATATCAATCTCAGTGGGTTATTTAATGCCAATACAGTCTTGAAATAAATTATTTCTCAATGGATACACAATTTAAAAAAACAAAAACATTTTTCTATCTAATCATAGATGGGACCCTAACAGGTACTACCACTCTGGTTCAGAGTGGACCAGGGAGCAATGGTGATGAAGGGGTGCTCTATATTCCCAAACCTCCAAAACTGGAGCCTCACCATCAGATAGAGCTTAACGTCATTCCCAGGACATGTAGACCCTCAGCCACCACCTTCTAGCACC
>CM042157.1:73716435-73736435 GCA_023376005.1 Doryteuthis pealeii
TCATTTAATATGATTTAATATACATTTAATAAAGACTTTATAATTTGCGTGCATTTTGACTCACCCTGTATATTGGTTTGGTGGTTGATTTTGAAGGCTATCACAATGCAACTGTAAAGCAAAAAGTTAGGTAACTATGATGTCGTTCGTCTACCTTTGATTTATTTTGTTAATATTTTGGGATAAATGTCCCTTCGTCAGAAGATTACTGAAAGCTAAATTCTGGAGCTTTTAACTTGGGCTCGGATCCGTCCATACTTTTGTATGTCTGGTGAAATCTTCCTCCAAATTATTTGCATGTGTATGTGTGCAAGTGCCAGTGTGTGTGTCTATGTGGGTTGGATGTAACACAATTTTAAATGGCATGCAGCTGGTTTGTAACATGATAGCATTTGGATAATAATTTTTTTCTGAGAAGTAGCAACATGAACATTGATTATATGTTTATTAAATAATTAGCAGAGGTACCCAACAATGCTCAGGAAAAAAGATAAGATTATGTTTTGAAGAAATGATTCTGATATAATGGGTGTTTCAGAAAAATTGATATCATTTCGTAGTGTCATTAACTGGATACATTAAACTACTTGATTTTACAACAAGATTTTTATTTTCAATATCATATGTTTCAGAAAATTGATATTATTTAAGATGTACAGTGTTTCAGAAAAATTGATATTTTATGGTGTACATTCAGAAAAATTGATATCATTTGATGTACAGTGTGCTTGAGAAAATTGATATTATTTTGAGAGTGAGATGTTTCAGAAAAATTGAATTTGAGATGTACAGTGTGTTTCAGAAAAATTGATATCATTTGAGATGTACAGTGTGTTTCAGAAAAATTGATATTATTTAGATGTACAGTGTGTTTCAGATTTGAGATGTACAGGGTGTTTCAGAAAAATTGATATCCTTTGAGATGTACAGTGTGTTTCAGAAAAAATTGATATCAATTTGAGAGTGTGTGATATCATTTGAGATGTACAGTGTGTTTCAGAAAAATGATATCATTTGAGATGTACTACAGAAAAATTGAGTCATTTGAGATGTACAGTGTGTTTCAGAAAAATTGATATTATTTGAGATGTACAGTGTGTTTCAGAAAAATTGATATTATTTGAGATGTACAGTGTGTTGAGAAAATTGATATCATTTGAGATGTACAGTGTGTTTCAAGTGTGCTTGAGAAAATCTGATATCATTTGAGATGTACAGTGTGTTTCAGAAAAATTGATATCATTTGAGATACAGTGTGCTTGAGAAAATCTGATATCATTTGAGATGTACAGTGTGTTTCAGAAAAATTGATACAATTTCCTAATCTAATAACCTGACCAATTTTCTTTCAAATGATCTCAAACTTTAACAGTGAAGAAACTCAAAATTCTATGCACAATGTTTTATGCTTATTTCTTTTTAAGAATTGAAATGCCATTCACTGGAAAATAAAAGGTGTTTAAGCATTAAAAATTGAATTTTGAGTTGTTTCCTCACATGTTAACATTTGAAATCATTTGAACGAGAAATTAGATTAGAACAAGACATTGATATTTCTGAAATACACATCTCAAATAATATCAATTTTTTAAAACACCCTTTATGAAATGTTTGATAGGACATAAATTCACAATTAAGAATTTTCAACATACAAAAAAATTGTCCTTTCATCTTTTTCAAATATGTAGAATCACCATTTTACCTATAGCTGAGGGGAGAGATGGATTCATGCCTTTTCCATGTGTATTAGTACAAAATAAATTCAAACTTGCTTAGGTTAAATTTCGATTTGGCTTCTTCATTCCATTTTTCATATCAGTATCCATTATGCTATCCACACCTCAAATAAAATATTCGATATCTATTTTAGCAAGAGTCTATGGATACAGAACTATGAAAAGGATATAAATACACAACAAAAATAGTTTGGAATAAATGGAAAATTTCAGTAGTTTCATAGAATCTTTTCTATGAAATATTTCGAGTTAATTTTTTTTTTGCAAAAAAAATTTGTGGAATCCTTTTTCACTATCATAATTATTTTTGTATAGAATGCACTATCTTTCCAGATTTTTCAGCATGCATATTATACACAAAAAATATAATCATCTGTTTTGACAGCCTCATATCTCACCTATAAAAAAAAAGTAAAGCTGTTGGGGCTGCCTAATGTCGGTATCCCCTTTTCACTAGTGCTAGACCAAGGAGATTATTTTGAGAGTCTGAGGAAGAGCGCAAAACCTACCATCAGCTCCTCACTTTACCGCACAGATCCCTGTGCTACTCATACACTGAGTTGGCGAGGGCCGGTATCGAACCAGGAACCTTAGGATTCCTAGCTGAATGCTCTACTGACTGAGCTAAGACGCACAATCTTTCCAGATTGTACACAAAAAAATATAATCAACTGTTTTGACAGCCTCATGCTTCACCTATAGTCAAAACTAATGTGTTTTATGTAATTATAGAAAATATATATCTACCTAAACCCTCCACATGAAAAGGATATTAAAGAATAATCAATAGTTCCAATTCCCGTTGAATTGGTAAGACACGGCAACAAGCTGTTGTAACTTAATACAAACCCGTCTTGTTGCAATTCGCTGCAGAATGACAGGGTATTTATAAAACTCCACAATATCATTGAAATCAAGCAGCCAATCAGAACTCAAGGAATGGAATCACCCAAATGCATGAATGGATCATTCTTGATTTCTATAAATACCAACTGTCTTGGACACTGCTTCAGTTGTGCTTAGCTAGTTGCTGTTATTCAAACCAACAGTAGACTAACTGACCTCAATAGATATGACATACAGACTATTTCTTAAGCAGAGATTAATGGGTTTGAATTTAGAGTTTTCCTTCTCCTAGACTGGTTGCCTAACCAAGGTTTACCAATAGCTGGAGGAAATTTAGTTGGATTCATACCAAGTCAAAGTGAAATTTAACAACTTTTAGCTTCAGACCTGAAAAATATTTATCAGATGTTATTAGTATATGATGGAGACAAATAATACAATACTACAAGCAATTATTAATGACAAGTTATAAAGTGCCTAGAGAAAGTGAAACTCACAAACTTATGGCACAATATTCATTTAGTAATCTATGTTCTTAGTGTAGGATAGATTATCATCTAAGATGTAATGGAATTTATAGATTAGGAAAACCTTCCAATCATTTCTGTCTGGATAGAGATAATCCAAACGTTGATGATTCTGCTACAGTAGGAGTTTAGAACATCCTAAAGGAATATTCAGTCTTCCTTATTTGAAGCCACTCTGTCCTTTTCGTTGTAAGGGTCCTTTAGCTTCCTCAGTCTCTTGCCAGATCTTAGGGTCCCTGGTTCCACATTTTGGAAGTCTGCCTGCAGCGTACCAAGCAAGTTTTTTTTACAGTGGGTACCCCTTTGTGCTTGGTAATTGTTGGACCCTATTACATCAAATTCCATGGATTTTTGTGCAGGTGCTTTTTCGAGTATCTTTAGCACATGACCAAACATGGACCACCGTAGTTGTGCCTCATAAAGCAGAAAGGAGTGGGTATCATAAAAAAAAGAATTAATATAATATATATATATATATATATATATATATATATATATATATTTACCAACCTCTCCACACGAGCAGTCAAATTGACTGCTCATGCAGAAGGGTTGGTAATATATGTACTCAAGGCCAGGCGTACTATATCACATCTGACCGGGGGGGGGTAAGCCTGTGTGGAGGCCCTGGAAGGCTGGGTTTTTATATATTTTCTATGAATACTACTTTATGTAGTATATTTTTTACATATAAAAACTATAGTTTTTAAAAAAATCCAAATTTACTCCATATTTTGTTGGGAAGTGTCAAATCAATTTATTGTGGAAAGAGATTACTGCAAATTGAATGTCAGCTTATAAGTGTCAAGGGTTCATTACAATGGGGAAAGAAAGAAAAATCTTTTTGAAAAAGGGATTGAAAAAATAAAGTAGGAAAAAAGTGATAGGGTGGGTTTGTGGGTAGGTTAGAGTAACCTCCCTTTATTGATAGGTAACTTAGAGTGACTGTTCGTGATGTTATGCAAATATTAGAGGTAGGCCGTTGGTAAGTCTCTATTTAATCACAGGTGGGCACCGCCATTTGCATTCTGGACTTCGTACGTCATATGAGACGGTCGATTCATGTTACTCTTCTTACAGTGGGGATTAAAAGGAGGGAGAAAATTTTGAAAGAAAGAAAGAAAGAAAATTTTGAAAAAAGAATGAAAAAGGGAGTGAAAAAATAAAGAAAGTAAGAAAAAAAGGATAAAGATTAGAGTGAGAAGAAGGAGAAAATAGATAAAACCAAAGAAAGAAAAAAAGAAAAAAGTGTTGTAACTTGAGTATCAGAGTTAATAGACAAATAATAGGAAGAAACACAGCATGTATTGAGGATAGGGAAAAGGGTTTATTAAGCAAAGATACAAGGTGAACAGAGTAATTAGCAATTGATAGGTTGGATTTCCCAATTCAGTCCCATGAAATTGAGTTGTTTTGCTCTTCTAAGGTTTTGTCAGACACTATCTATAGTAGAAAAAGGATGATTCCATGTTCATTATTTAGGTACTATATGACTGAAAGAAAGAATCTATTGGTCTGAGTTGTGGGGTTTTTAAGGGTAAAAAATAAGACAAACGACTGGTGAAAATTGATACAAATGTATTGAACAAAAATGAGTAGAAATTACAGAAAAGAAAGTGGAGTTGCAACTGACCATACAGTTGCGAACTGACTCGCGTTGCTTGTGTCAAATCACAATTGTCCCTGCTACTTATAGTAGTAGTCGACGCATTCCATTTATGTACATAGGTTATATCACCTAAAACAATCTGTTTTTACTAAGAGCTGAAAATGCTGTTTCACATATATATGTTGTTCTAAGAGGTAGCAGCATTTTGACTGTGTTTTGAGACAACAATCGATACTTAGAAGCCACACTGAGTTAAAATTTGGGAGTGGTTGCTGTTTCCATGTCTGTCTTAACAACATTATAGGCCCCGAGCAAGGCAGTACATTGGGGCCCCTACCTACACAGCCAATCACAGGAATAAAAATGTAAATGATTTATTATACTCATGCAACTGCCCAGCATGCCCATGTGTTAAGAAGACTCTGGCTGTTTTAACTGAATTTTCATAGGTGTGTACTGCTAATTTGAAATACGAATTTGTGATTCTATCGCTAATTGGATAATATAATTTTTCAAGACAGAGTCTGGCAGAGTCTGTGAAACCCCTGCTGTTTACGTTGCACATCCACTGTTTACTCTGGACCATAGTTTAAAAACTACTGTCTTAAATAGAATCCTGATATAAGTATTTACCAACTTGTTTAGCATTGGTATGTATGTGACAAGGGCAATGCAATCCTGTAAGGTTGAAATTGCTATTTCAGTAGTGTAGACAATACTCACTGTTGCTGGAATTCCAGATTATGCTTTGGCTACATCGTAGCTGGGTTTTTTTTTTCAGAAAGTTTTGAGGCAGGAGGCCGGGACGGAACTCCGTGAAGAGAATCCAGTGGAACAAGCAGCAATGACATGACAAGAAAGAATTTAAAAAAAGGATGGAGATAATACAAGACTCAAATAATACAAAATGTCTCCAGACATGGACAGTCAAATGATAACAGTCTGCTTCTATGGATTAAATACAGAATTTGGTTTAAAAGAACATTACCGAACATGACAGATGTCTGAAGAAGGCTGGAAGCTGGAACTGTCAAAATTTTATGAGATTATAACAATCAAGATAAGGATAACAGTCAAAATAAATCCATCTTATAATAATGATAATTCCTCATCTCAGAAACTTTAAAAAAAAGGAATTTTTGTTTTGTTTCCTCCTACAAGTCTTTAAAAAAATCCATTGATTTTTAAATAATATTTCTCAAACTCAGGAGACATTTTAGATAGGATCTAATTTTTTTTATTTTCATTGTGGACATCACCATTTTTCCAGTTGGAGTTTTTAACAAAATTAACGCCTCTAGACCAGCTATGGTTAGCAGAATGAGAACAGGATACCCCCATGGACTGAATAAAGGGTTAGTTCAAAGTTCCGTGATGATTATGACAAGAAGGTTCCAGAGTTTGAAAAGAAGGTTCCCGAATCCGAGAAGGTTCCCAAGTCCGACAAGAAATACCTGAAGAAGGCCGAAACGTTGTAAGATAACAATGAAGGTGAGGACAATAGTCTGAATAATACAAATAATACTAAAAGATACCATTATTGACAGATTTCTTTAAATTTTCTCATAGATACAAATACAAACATAATATATATATATATATATATATACACTAATAATGTTAATACAGTTAGCTATATTTAGAAGTAAAGAGTGTTCAATATCATTGATAGATCATGCATATCTAAGTTAGGGTAGCAAAGATATGCGCTCAATGATGCATAAGTGAGAAACTATCAGTTACCAAGCACTGTTGACTTCATGTCTTCACCAGCCTAACCTATGTAAATATATATACAGTATTGACGATACCAATTTTAGAAAAATACCAATTTTAGAAAATTAAAAATTCAATTTTGTAAAGATAATTCCAATCATATGGGAAGAGTCTACAAGGTTAGGTTAAAAATTCTGAGAACATTATCAAATACAAATACTTGAAGAAGCATGAGTGATACGCTAAATAACCATTGTTATGACTAAAACAAACAAAATAAGGCTAACTGTTGGAATGAATAATTACATAATAACCCTCCACAATTGGCAGGTCAATTCTTAAAGAGTACAGATGGTTTGAATTCAGAGTCTACATTCTCCAAGACTGGTTGCCATACTAAGGTTATAGAGGCAATTCTAAATGAAGTGAACTGCAAAGAGCCTCATCCAGGATTTGAACTTGGCATGCTATGTCCATTTCCTTATAATGATAATTGGTATGCCACATGCACCTCCATTGTGGGAGCAGAAATTATTTGGTTTGTAGATTTATTTTGAAGGTTTATCACAATACAAAGGAAGAAAAGTTAACAAGTAAGTTGTTCATTTACCTGTATTTTTGTTTCCTTAATGTTTCAGGATTAAAATCCCATCCTCAGTAGACCTTGGAATTTGTGTAGAGGTAGTAATTTGAGTGTTTCTGTATTTTTTATTAGTGTATTATGTATATGTATTAATATTATATGTATTATGTATATGTATTAATATTATATGTATTATGTATATGTATTAATATTATAACATGGAGCATCAGTAATTATTTGTTTGGTTTTGGTTTGTTTTGTTTTGTTTTATGGCATATCAACCTCGGTGGGTCATTTAATGCTGATAAAGTTTTGAAATAAATTCATACTTAATGAATACTTAATTTTGTTTATAAACTCATGTTTTTCTATTTAACCCATAGATGGGACCCTAACAGGTACTCCGTGATGCTTAAGGATAGAGCCCAGGTAGATGAGCAGTTCATGACATGCAATACTCCACTTTGGCCCTATCTTGGGCTAGACGGGCGGTTGTAGAGGTCCCCTCGAATCAATCGGCTGGTCATGTCAAGCCCTAGCACCTATATGATTTTCCCAATCCTATTGCCCTTATGGCAAGCCCCAACCCCTTTTTTATCATATGGATGCTAGAAGGCGGTGGCTTCTACATGTCCTGGGAATGACGTTAAACTCTACCTGATGGTGAGGTTCCAGGTTTGGGGAATGTGGAGCACCCCTTCATCACCATTGCTCCCTGGTCCACTCTGACCTGGAGTGGTAGTACCTGTTAGGGTCCCATCTATGGGTTAAATAGAAAACTGTATTTATAAAAAAATTGTATTATCCATTAAGAATTGATTTATTTCAAAACTTTATCGGCATTAAATGACCCACTGAGGTTGATATGCCGTAAAACAAAACAAACCAAACCAAACCAAACCTAACAGGTACTACCACTCCGGGTCAGAGTGGACCAGGGAGCAATGGTGATGAAGGGATGCTCCACATTCCCCAAACCTCCAGAACTGGCATCAACATGATAAAAAGGGTTGGGGCTTGCCATAAGGGCAACAGGGTTGGGCTTGACGTGACCAGCTGATTGATCAGAGGGGGTCTCTCCAACTGCCCGTCTAGCCTAAGTAAGGGTCTAAGTGGAATGTTGCAGGTCATGGACTGCTCACCAAAACTTCATCACGGGTCGCCACTCACGGCCAACAGGTGGCCCCATATCGGGGAGTCTTACCTCTCTGCAGAGGTGCAGTCGGTACATTCTAACACCCCAGCCGACAAGGCAGTGTAGAGGTAGTAATTTGAGTTTTTCTGTATTTGTTATTAGTGATTATTTGTATGATATGAAAAAAAAATGAACATTTTATCTAATAACTTTTTTTAATATGTGCTCTAAGTTCAATTTTTCATACTCTGCTTGTATTGTATTATTGTTTGAATGTAGACATGATATATCCTGTTGTTAAACATAGGCAGTGTTGACAGCGCAGAGCTGTTGCTTCATCATAGAAAAACCAGGATAGCCAAAAAGTATGTTAATTGTGGCGTGATATTATAAATAGTACATAAAGTTTAATGAAAGTTTCCTGTGAAATATACGCAATAAAATGTAGTGTTTTCTTACAAGGACTCAAGGAATGGAATCACCCAAATACATGAATGGACTATTCTTGACTTCCATAAATACCAGCTATCTTGGGGCACTGGCAGTTGTGCTTATTCAGTTGCTGTTGTTCAAACCAACAGTATACTGACTGACTTCAGTAACCATAACTTTTTGCTCTATCCCCAAAACGAAGCAAAAGCAAGATAATTAGGGTTGAAACAGAAAAAATTAATCACTTCTTTGTTTCCATACTAAAATCCGAACCAAGGATCAAAAGTTTAATGAATTGCAGCATGGAAAAAATTGACAAATTAAATTAATGAATTTTATGTTCATTTTTGATTAAAAAAAACCCCAAAACTCTGTATCGATTCAATGATGACCATTAACTAATCAGAAGCTTTGTAAATGAACTAAACATGATTTGTCTAAAGTAGTAAAGGCTTGGCTAAATTTTGTGTCGTGAAAAAAGGTGGCCAATTACTCACACACAAAGAGAAAGTAGGAGATATGTAATAATAGTGAATAAGAAGCAAAGTCAAATACTTGGTTATAGTATTTGATCAGGAATTCATATACATATCTTGTATGTTAGACAGTTAATTCATAAGACAGACATAACCATTCTTTTATGGTCTTGAGGAGGTAGGTAATCCTAGACAACAGTAAAAATTTTCCTGACCTCCCACCAGGCAGGATTGACACAAAGTCTTTTTAACCTGTGTGTTGAAGTGAGTTAGCGTACTGGTTGGTTTGAGCAACAAGTTAATCACAACTGAACCAGTGGCAAGACAATTGGTACTTATGGGAATCAAGAATAGTCCACTCATGAATTTGGATGATTCCATTCCTTGAGTCCTGATTGGCCGCTTGGTTTCTATGATGTTATTAGACTTCATAAATAACCTGGCATTTTGCAGTAGTATTTGTAGCAAGATAGATTCGTATTCAGTTATGATTACTTGCTGCCTTGTCTTACCAATTAGACGGTAATTGGAACTAGTATGAATATCTACAATGTGGAGCCACATATAACCAAAACTCATGCAGTAGCCAAGGCAAAAAGTGTGTGATCCCTTCAGCATTCCTCTTTTGGAGTGCCTCAGGCACTGGGCAATAAACCCAACCCTGCTCCTTTTAGATGAGAGGGCAGGTGCTGCCTGTGGATATGGCCCCTGGGATCACAAAATTTATTTTATATCTTTCCATTCCAGCAGTCAAAGCCCTGGATGCTGAGTAAGTGGCAACTAGTGAAGGTTTGTGTATCTACCCACTCCTCTGTCATGAGCAAGGTGTGACATAAGGGCCGGCTTAACTCAGTCGGTAGATCCTTCGGCTAGAAACCAACAGCATATGAGTAGCACAGGGATCTGTTTGGTAAAGTAAGGAGCTGATGGTAGGTGTTGTGCCCACCTCAGACGCAAAAACAATCTCCTTCGTCTAGCTCTAGTGAAAAGGGACAGACTCCCTCACTGATTGGCTGATATCGACTTTAAGCCACCCTGACGACAATTGGTTTGAAGTCAGAGTTTTTTTCTCCTTGACCAGTTGCCATACCATGCCTTACTATTTACATGTGGAGAACAGTTGGATTCATACCTTTCCCAATGTGAAATCCAATCAGTTTCATCCTGTGTCATCCTGTCTATGGTGGAAGGGTTGGGTAAATACACCTTTGAAATTGTGTATAATTGTGTATAAACTATTACTATCAGGAATAGTTATTTAATGCTATAAATGTTTACAAAGGATCATTATTATGGTTAGTGGAATGAGAACAATATACCCCCATAGATTGAATAAGGGTTAGGTTCAAAATTCTGTGAAGGCTCCCGATTACGACAAGAAGGTTCCTGAGTAAAAAAGAAGGTTCCCGAGTTTGAAGAAGAGGTTCTCGAGCCTAACAAGAAATAACTGAAGAAGGCCAGAGGGCACATCGGCCAAAAATTGTACTGATAACAATAAAGATGAGGACAATAGTCCGAATGGGTTAGCTCAGTCGGTAGAGCGATTAGGGCCTCACCAACTCAGCGTATGAGTTGCACAAGGATCTGTGTGGTAAAGTAAGGAGCTGATGGTAGGTGTGCTGCTCTACCTCAGATGCAAAAACAATCTCCTTGGTCGTGCTAGTGAAAAGGGGATAGACTCCCTCATTGATTGGCTGATACCGACATTAGGCCACCCCGACGACTTTACTTTTTTAATTATTATTAGTTACTTGAAATTGTTGGATTTTGTGTCAAGTATTCAACTCTGTTACAAGTTGAAAGTATAACTAACTCTAGAGTGTTGGTAGGTGGTTTAATATACTTTGGGTTATTCCACTATGAACTCTGGCAAGTTCACTTCCTGGGTTTTGATTGGCTGATGGTTTTCAGGGTGAGTAAAGCTATGGATAAGTACCCACACTTCAGCCATCACTATGCCAGCAGCATGCAAGGACTGTATTTAAGTTACAGCTTGCATGTTGTTCTTGTCTGCTAACTTGACAGTAGTTAGAATGCCACTGCGACGGTGAGTATTGTATTGTTTCTATGATAGCTGGGGGATAACTTCTACAGAAACCATAAAAATGCTTAAAAAGACTGATTTTAAATAACCCAACATGATTTGCACATAATGAAGAAGATGCAAGCCAAATGTTCAACTAAATTGACTGTTTGTTTGTTTTGTTTTGTTTTACGGCATATCAACCTCAGTGGGTCATTTAATGCCGATAAAGTTTTGAAATAAATCAATTCTTAATGGATAATACAATTTTTTTATAAATACATTTTTCTCTTTAACCCATAGATGGGACCCTAACAGGTACTACCACTCCGGGTCAGAGTGGACCAGGGAGCAATGATGATGAAGGGGTGCTCATATTCCCCAAACCTCCAGAACTGGAACCTCACCATCAGATAGAGTTTAACGTCATTCCCAGGACATGTAGACCCGCAGCCGCCTTCTAGCACCCATATGATAAAAAGGGGTTGGGCTTGCCATAAGGGCAATAGGGTTGGGAAAATCATATAGGTGCTAGGGCTTGACGTGACCAGCCGATTGATCGGAAGGGGCCTCTCCGACCGCCCGTCTAGCCCAAGATAGGGCCAAAGTGGAGTGTGGCATAAATTGACTGTTTATCAACAAAGTTTATTAATAATTTTTATATTAATTTCTGAATAATTGATTATTATTCCATTGTTAAATAAACAATTACACTGGAAATAGCAACTTGTCTTTAGCGCAGACATCCTATGAATAAATTGCCTTTGTATTAAACTTCTTATGATATTTTAA
Source organism: Doryteuthis pealeii (assembly GCA_023376005.1). Taxonomy (NCBI): domain Eukaryota; kingdom Metazoa; phylum Mollusca; class Cephalopoda; order Myopsida; family Loliginidae; genus Doryteuthis; species Doryteuthis pealeii. The sequence goes on from CM042157.1 coordinate 73,728,311, forward strand.
ATTTGGCCTTTAGAGATTTGCAAATAGGTTTGTGCATTTTGCATAAGAACACAAAGAAACAGTTTGTATTATTGGATATAGAAGATCATTTTTAAGTATTAGATTCAAATCAATATGGATATTCATTTGTATTCTACAATGTCAAAAGCTTAGGATATTCCCAAGGGAGGGAACTCCTGTAACTGATAGGTTCCATGGTAGAGAAATTGGATAGAGATTCAATGAAAAATATTTACATATTCAATGAATTAAAAAAGAAATCTGATCATGAATACAAACATTTCTTCACAAAGCTAAAAAAAAATCAACATGAAAAATAAAAACAATCTAAAATCAATTTGTGTTCAAGAAAAAAAAATACAAGTTAAAAAATAATGAACTGTTAAGTTTTTAAGGGCCATTACTTGGCCTTATAGCAGAAGCACTTATCTTGTGGAATCCTTGATAAAGAGTCCGCCCACAATGTGAATCCTTTTGGTTACTAAAGTGTCCTGAGTTACTAGCAATCATATAAGTCCTTTGTGAGTATTGGTAAAGATCCTGACAATCCGTTGTGCATCTGTCGTCAAAGAGTGTATTTGATGTGTGACCATTATGGGGGGGTTTAAGTATCTTATCAGGCCAGTAGTACTGCCAGTGATTGGTTAGAAGAGTCAATCACGTGACCTTGGCCAGTCTATACGTATAAGCGGGGAACTGGCACACACCTTATATATAAATATTTCTCAACATGAACAACCCAAAATCATAATAGATTTCCTCTTGTAAGAATGCCAACTTGCAAACAGCCTAATCCTGCATTTGAACTCAGGCAGCCATGTCCATTTTCTATAAAGATTACCATTACACCACAAGCAACTGTCAAGTCATGCTGATCGCACCGGTTCTAGCTAGATAACTGAAGTTAAGCAGCATTGAGCATGTTCAATACTTGGATGGGTGACCATTTAAGAAACAGCATATACTGTAAACAACCTGCTACTGAAATGATTTGATTTGGGTTGATATGACATAAAAAAGAAAACAACCAACCAAACACCATGTGTGTATGCATGTATGTATGCGTGTAGTCAGAGTATATTTCAGGAGAAATCATTGAAGACATTTTTAAAATCAGTTATGAGGTCAGAAATCTTAGGGAACAACTATCTATCTCAGCCTGTTCTCATCTATCTATCTATCTATCTATCTATCTCAGCCTGTTATCTATCTATCTATCTCAGCCTGTTATCTATCTATCTCAGCTTGTCTATCTATCTATCTATCTATCTATCTATCTCAGCCTGTTATCTATCTATCTATCTATCTATCTATCTATCTCAGCCTGTTATCTATCTATCTATCTATCTAACTAACTATCACGGCCTGTATCTATCTATCTCAGCCTGTTATCATCTATCTATCTATCTCAGCCTGTTATCGTCTATCTATCTATCTATCTCAGCCTGTTACCGCCTATCTCAGCCTGTTATCAACTATCTATCAATCTATCTATCTATCTATTCAAAATGACAATAAATGTGATTATATTGCCTCATGTCAGTGACATTGCTGCTGTTTCAGTAATAAGTAGCAATTTCTTTTTTGTTAACATAATTATTATGGTTTATGTAGAATTTGGGGATTGACAGGGAAACAGAGGAAAAAGAACAAACAAAGGCTAAAATTTGGAAGAGTAAGCAGTAAGCGGGGTGCCAGTAATGTTAGTGACGAATGCCCCCGGAAATAAATTTAAAAATAGAAACGGAAATTCTGGGTTTTCATTGGAAATGGATGTGATGCCAGGATGAGAAATGGAAGAAGAAAATCGGGCTCTTTTTTGGCTGGGCTTCGTGGAAGGCAGATTGGGCCTTCCTGGTTCCCCCTATGGGTTTCATAGTAGCGAACATGATTTATGATTGGGTAATTCAACCGTGTCCTCACTCTCTTTCCTTCTCTCTGAAAAAGAACCCAAGATCCTGGAAATAAATCCACAGTCCATGAAATTATACAACTTGCGTATATGTTGTTTCTGAACTAATGACTATTACTACTACTACAACTTGAGTTGGCCTATGCGACACACATCGTTCTGATACATATATCGTTCTGGAGTTAAGCTACACACATTTTTTTAGAAAATACATTTCCCCTTATTCAGTCAAATTAATGTTAAAAATTACAAAATACCATTATCTAGATTGGTTAGTTTTCATTATTTTTTATTCTTATTTATTCATAAATACACATCTATTTGTACTAAATATGTTACACTTAATTTTAAAGACTTAAATTTTGGGCACTACATAAGAATAAACTAAGACTAATTACATGAGCCATATTTTAACAAATGAATATTCATACATTCTTTTATTTTAAATTATTTTAATGCAAATTACATCACACAGTTTTGAAATAGAACACTAATGACTATAGAATGCTCAGTTTTGCCTCCTTTTTGCAGAAATATATTTTTCTGGTGGCTATATATAACCTCATTATAACCATGTACAGAATATTGATATAAAAACTTAGAATTTGTCTATAGATTTATTTATAGAAAATATTTCCATATTTCCAAAGAAATGATTTAAAGCTGCATAATTTATATGTACACCCTGAAAACAAGAAAAGATACTCCAAAATTTTGTATATTAAAATACCATATTTCTAACCATATGATATCAGTTCTTTCCAACTAAAAAATAAATATATATTGATATTTAATAATCTGTAAAAGTTAGAATGTTAACCCAACATTGCAATGTCTGTCTCATTTATATATATATATATATATATATATATATATATATATATATATATAGACCCTGAAGACAAGAAAAAAAATGGCTGCTTCAAAATATTGCATAGGTAGCCATCTTTGAATGCTTTAACTATGAAATTGAAAAATATGGTAATTTTCCAAAAATAATTTGATGTAAGAAAGTAAAATGTTTTTTTTTTCTTTTTAATATTGTATCATGGCAATACTTTTTGAATCAAACTTGCACGTCAGGTCGATCAATGTGCTACAGGTACTGTGTAACCCAGTACTACTTGTTTCATAGCTGGATGGTAACTCCACAGTGTAAAAGCCATGATGTCAGGAAATTAAGTTCCTGGTAGGGTCGGCTGAATGTAGAAATAAGTTGGAAAAGTAAAACGGAAAAGTTTGGTGTGGGCATAGAATTTAATGAATTTAGAAATTACTAAGGATACGAATTATGTTATTTTTGTGTTAAAACATGCAGTTGTAAATATTCTATGCACTTTTGGAAACAACGCTATTATTCGTAATCGAAATACAACAACATGTCTGCCATTGTTGTTTTTTTATTAATCTTTATTTATAAATTATAATTTATAAATTATAATTTATAAATGATTACACTATAATAATAATAATAATATATAGTATATTTAAATCTTATTATTATTATTATTATTATTATTATTATTATTATTATTATTCCACTTTTCTAAAAGGTATTTAATTGATTTGATAAGCTACATTTAGAATATTTAAAGAAATAAGGCTATTAGAATAATCTCCCCTTATAAATTCAAACTTTTCCGTTTTACTTTTCCGACTTATTTCTACATTCAGCTGTAGGGTCACCCAAAGTGGACAGGTGTGGCACCCAGTGGTATTAGGGCCACAATCTGGCACAATTCCAAAGGAAGTTTACATTATCATGAAGAATCAACGGCTTTTGGCATATTTCTCACTGCACTTGTGGAAAATCTGCATCAAACAAGGGCATCTCCTTCCCTTGACCTGGATATGCATATGAGGTTCGAGGACCAATTATGAATTTCCCTATTCCCTAGTTACTCCTTCCTTGAATTCACCACAGGTGAATTTATTGGATGTAGCCAGCTCAACCGACCCGGGGTGAATGCTGTCACAAAACAGAAAAAAACATGCATTCCTCCCTAAAAAAAAGATTTTAAAAACAGTCTATTTTTATAAGAAATAAATGTTTGAAAATTAGGTTTGTATTGAGAAAATTTATTTGAATATTTTTACCAGAATTGTTTCATAAAAAGATTTTTTTCTTCTTTATACGAAATAAACTAAAATTTAATAATTCAATATTCTTTGTGATTAAAATTATAGGTTTCATTAGTGATATCAAAAATAATATTCTCTCGTTTAGAAAAAGAGTCATAAAAAATATAGATTAAATTTTGTTTTATGGAATTACTTCCTTTGTGTTTTCTCATGGGTGTTGTAAAAATATTAAAATACCATATTTGATAATATAGAAGACAAGCTGCACCCCCCCACAAAAACTATATATATATATATTGATATTTGGTTTGGTTTGTTTTACAGCATATCAACCTCAATGGGTCATTTAATGCCAATAAAGTTTTGAAATAAAGTCATTCTTAATGGATACTCAATTTATTTTTATAAATACAATTTTCTATTTAACCCATAGATGGACCCTAACAGGTACTACCACTCCAGGACAGAGTGGATCAGGGAGCAATGGTGATGAAGGGGTGCTCCATATTCCCCAAACCCCCAGACCTGAAACTTCACCATCACATAGAGTATATTGTCATTCCCAGGACATGTAGACCCTCAGCCATCGCCTTCTAGCATCCATATGATAAAAAGGGTTGGGGCTTGCCATAAGGGCAGTAGGGTTGGGGTAATCATATAGATGCTAGGGCTTGACGTGACCAGCCGATTGATTGGAGAGAGCCTCTCTGACCGCCTGTCTAGCCCAATTTTCAACTAGCCAATATTGCATGTCATGGACTGCTCATCCTCCTGGGTTCTATCCTTAAAAATCACGGGTCACCACGCATGGCCAACAGGTGGCCCCATTGGGGGAGTCTTACCCCTCTGCAGAGGTTCAGTTGGTGCATTCTAATGCCCCACCGACAGGGCGGATTGATATTTAATAGTTTTTAAAAGTTAGAATGTTAAACCCCAACATTGTTATGACTGTGTCATTTATATAAAAACACTGAAAAAAAAAAAAACTGCCGCTCTGCAGAGGGATAAAATCCCCCCAATGGAGTCACCTGTTGGCTGTGGATAGCGACCTGTGATGCTTAAGGATGTAATCCTGGTGGCTGAGCAGTCCATGACATGTAACACTCCACTTTCGCCTTTACTTAAGCTAGATAAGCAGTTGGAGATGCCCTCCTACAATCAATTGGCAGGATACCACAGCCTAATAAGAAGTACAAAACATTATACAGTAGGGTAAATTGATTTTTCACTTTTTTGAAATATTGAAGAATAATCAAGCTAAGTTCCAATTACCGTTGAATTGGTAAGACACGGCAACAAGCGTTGTAATTCAATACAATCCCATCTTGTTGCAATTCTACTGCAGAATGACAGGGTATTTATAAAACTCCACAATATCATTGAAACCAAGCAGCCAATAAGAACTCAGGAATGGAATCACCCAAATGCATGAATGGACTATTCTTGATTTCTATAAATACCAACTGTCTTGGACACTGCTTCAGTTGTGCTTAGCTAGTTGCTGTTATTCAAACCAACAATAGACTAACTGACCTCTATAAATATCAAATTTTCCATCCATGCAAAAGTTGTGTGTTAGTATATTAAATACTGATACCAAAAATTAGATCTTTTACATGTACCATTGTTTGAAGAAATAGCATCAAAGATCGTCTGTTATAGCTTAATTAATGAGGTAAAAAGCAGCATATCAGAGGTGTCGTGGTGATGGGGGAGGGGACACATTTTCAATTTGAATTCTATTTATAATATCTAATTCGTTTCATTTTAATAAAATAAAATAACATTTCTGATTTAAATATTGAAAACAGTAAATTTTCTAACCAATTTCTAGGCTAAATTTTGTGAAGACAATGATTTTTAGTGCATTTTAGTAGATGGTCTTTGATAGTGACCATATTAAAAAGAAAAACAATTATTTTCTGTGAGAATGATTTGAAATGTGGATCTGAAATTATGGCCCAAGTTCAAAAATCTTACTTCAAACAAATGGTCGTCTCGAGAAGAGCAATTAGGAAATAGGGCTGAATTAACGTGGATTAAAATTATCCCTCTTCTTCAATTCCATTAACGAAAACCAAAATCTTCGTTAATCCCATTATTTTCTTTATGTACCCTGAGCTAAAACACTTTCCAAAAGCTCCTGGGTAATGACACCCTCTCCCAACTCCTGAATATAGTCATGTTGGGGTAATGGTAAAAAAAAAGAAAAGTATTCCCTGACTGCAGCTCGAGAAGATGTTGGCTATTTTTGATGGTTTCTGAGAATCATTTTTTTTTCTTTTTCTTCTATTCCTGCACCATTCCAATACTCTTTCCCAAATTAAAAAAAAAAAAAAAATGAACAAGAGCCCCCCCCCCCCTCAACCGGAAGTAAACAAAGAAAATAATGAAATATCTAAAAGAATACAACTTTGTTCCATCCCTTACAGAAGGAAATGATTGGAGTTTATTTTTGTTTGGCTTAGGGTAATCATTTTTGTTCTGTCAAACATACATTCTAACTCACCGACCATTCTTCTTTCTATTTCAGGAATTGGCTCAATGTTTAGAATATTGAACTCAAGTCTGTTAAGACTGCAAACCACAGCTCGATGCAGGCAGATCAAAATTAATTACCAACATGCCGAGTCCTAACCATAACCCTAACGCTGTGCCTGCCGCACACTGCAGAATCCTAACCCTAGAAGTTATCCCCCAGATAACACAGAAACAATATAATACTCACCGTCGCAGTGGCATTCTAACTACCGTCGAGTTAGCAGAGAAGAACAACATGTAAGCTGTAACTTAAATACAGTCCTTGCATGCTGCTGGCACATTGCAGACTGATGGCTGAAGAGTGGGTACTTATCCATATCTCTACTCACCCTGAATACCATCAGCCAATCAAAACCCAGGAAGTGAACTTGCCAGAGTTCATAATGGAATAACCCAAAGCTGCATATAAACCACCTGCCAACACTCTAGAGATAGTTTTTGTAGTCAGCTTGTAACAGAGCTGAAATACTTGACAAATCCAACAAACGCCTTGTATTGCCAGCCAGCCAGCCAAAACCAAAGCCTACCATCACGGCTCATGGCACCCGGTTCACGGCTAGGTTTCCTCTCTCATTCTTCTACTCCTGTTCTTCTCTGATTTCTCTGGGGGCTCCTGCCCATGCCAGATTGCGACTGCTCTCCTGCTCTATATATTAATACTCATTTTCCTATTTTGTACAACCATTATCATCTTGCAACACCCTCTGGTTAAAAATGAGACTGTCCAGATCATTCAAGATGAAATGTAAAAATGTATGTGTAATGTGTTCTTATCAGTGGATAAGCAACATCAGATTTATTGTAGTATTCTAATTTATTTTGTGTCCCCCTAATGTCAAATAGGTGAACCATGGCAAGTAAGTAATGTAATCCCTATTGTGGTATTGTAATTATGAAACTCCAATAATTTTTTTTATTTGCAAGTTTTTTTAATTTATGGTCAAAAGTATATTTGAAATTCTACAATAGGTATATAGGCAGATTGGACTCTTTAACCTTGGTATGATGACCAGTCTTGGAAGAAATTTCTCAATTCAAAATTGATAAACTCTGTGTTGGAATTATTCTGGTATATAAGGTGTGCTCCAATTCCCCACCTGGATTTATAGACTAGCCAAGGTCACATGGTTTATTCATCCAGCCAATCAACAATCATAATGCATGGCTGATACACTACTTACCTCCCCCCACTGGCCATAATTCTAATTGCACTCATTGACGAGGGACTTACCATAATCAGGATTACCAAACGATTACCAATACTCAGGACTCTTTACCAAGGGATTACCAAGAACCCAATTCCACTGGACAAGCGCTCTTGCTTAAAGCCTACAGGATGGCCCATAAAATTGTAACACTCTGCCTAAATAAATTGACCTTGTGTCTCATCCTACTTGTGGAGGGATTGGTAAATGTATATCTTTTTTTATTCTAATGTTGTTTCTTACCATTTCTTTAACCATTGCTATACAGCAGGCAATATGACATTCCTGGTTAGCAAGTTATCCCTCTTCCATATTCCCTGTCTTTCTCTCTCTCTCTTTCTGTTCCCCTACATGAATATAACATAATCTAATGTGCAGGTCATTA
>CM042157.1:73741435-73743935 GCA_023376005.1 Doryteuthis pealeii
ATGAAGCTACAGTTCACATAGCACTAATACCCTTGGGAAAGGTATGAATCCAATTACTTTCCCTCCAGCTATGGGTAAATAGTAGGGCAGTCTGAGCTCTTTAACCTTGGTTAGGCAACCAGTCTAGGAGAATGAAAAACTCTGAATGCAAACTTGTTAAACTCCACTTTGGGTGGTCACTACAGTCCTAATTAGTGATCTATTTCAGTAATTAAATTTGCACAAGCATCCAATATTGTTTTTCACTTAAAACAACTTTAACAGATGAAAAAAAAAACTCTTAGAGCTTGATTTAAAAAGAATAGCACACATAATCCACACATATACATATATATATATATATTATATATATATATATATATATATATATGTGAAGAAAATATTTTCAAAAAATATAACAAACACAGGATGTTAAGATCAGAGGAATATATATATATATATATATATATAGGAATATATATAAAGTAAAAGTAAGTCATCGGGATTGCCTAATGTTGGTATCAACCAGACAGCAAGGGAGTCTATCCCCTTTTCACTAGTGTTAGACCAATGAGATTGTTTTTGCATCTGAGGTGGAGCATCCTCCCTACCATCAGCTCCTCATTTTACCACGCTACTCATATGCTGAGTTGGCAAGGGCTGATAATTATGATGAAATAATGATTATTCAATAACCATTGAGAACAAAATGTAAATAACTAAGCAAATTGTGACGTTGGTGGTGACATGGTTTTGGTTAGCGACAGACATACACACAATCTCCATTATTATAAGATTGTTTTTCTTCTTACAACCTTATCAGATCATGAAATATTGGCATGGTTGAAAATGACTATATCTGGAATTGGTAAAAGTCACTGTCTCCTAAAGTTCTATGAATAGCTCAATTCACTTTTCAGTTCTTGAGATAGTGGTGGTTGCATGGTGATCACAGTCTCTAAGTTCAGGCTGTGTTCTCATCATTGATATCTTCATCATTTGCTATGGACTTCTTTGATGTCGAGATAACATTGCCAGAGAAACATAGTTTTCAGAAATTATTGCCGCCAGTAAAACACATTGAGATGCTATCAGCAAAATATATAATTCCAGATGCACTGTTTATATACAAGAAAAAAAAAAGTTCTTTGATTATCAGATTCCTGATAGGATATATATATATATATATATATATATATATATTATTATTATAATGGTACACAGTAATAACCTACTCGAGTTTCACCATAAGGATCTTCAGGGTTAAATCCACTGAATTAATCAATATATGTATTTGGGCAACATTCTTTCATTTATACATGTGGAATTAAACAAAAGACAGGTCTCCTGTTTAATGATTTTATTGATGATCTTTTCAAGCTTTCGGGACAATTTTGTTATATTTGGATGGAATTCATGGATTAGTCCACCGAAGTTCATATCCCGAGTACTTTCGGCACTTTGAAGTGCCAATATCAGGGGTGATGTGTTCCAGTTTTTTTCAAAGTATATTAATGGATGTGGAGGCTGGAAGGAGGAGAAATGATAGGAAAAGTGTTATAGGCATTTTAAAATATGAGTACTGTATGGGAAATTAATCTTATTTAAGGATGGTTTGTATTGTTTGATGTATAAGGCTTCTAGTATTTGGAGTTTATGTTTTTTTTCTTTGTGCAGAATGAGCGTATTTTCATTAGGATATTTCGGTAATTAGAGTGGGGACATGCATGTAATGTTAGATGTTGGGAAATGGTGTTATTATCTGTTAAATGGAGAGTTAGATGATGTGACAATGTCGTTGAGGTAAAACCAATGTAGGTATTTTCATTTTTTGGGAGACAGCAATCTCCTAAGGGACATTTAAATTTGTATAAAGTACTCGGGATATGAACTTCAGTGGACTAATCTACAACTTCCATCCAAATATAAAAAAGTTGGCCAGAAAGCTTGAAAAGATCACCAATAAAATCGTTAAACAGGAGACCTGTCTTTTGTTTAATTCCACAAGTACATATATATATATATATATATATATATATATATATATATATATATATATATATATATACAGAGATAGAGAGGGGGAGAGAAAGACTGAGAATTCAAATGAGAAAAAGAGATACTTTGAGAGAGAGAGAGAGAGAGAGAGAGAGAGAGAGAGAGAGAGAGAGAGAGAGAGAGAGAGAGAGAGAGAGTTTGGTTTGGTTTGTTTTATGGCATAGTGGGTCATTTAATGCTGGCAAATTTTTGAAATAAATTAATTCTTAATGGATACTCAGTTTTTTTATAAACACATTTTACTATTTAACCCATAAATGGGACCCTAACAGATACTACCACTCTGGGTCAAAATGGACCTAAGAGCAATGGTGATGAAGGAATACTCCACATTCCCCAGACCTCCAGAACTGGAACCTCACCATCAGAGAGTTTAACATCATTCCCAGGACATGAATACCCTCAGCCACTGCCTTCTATCACCCACAAGATAAAAATGGTCGGGGGTTGCCATAAGGGCATT
>CM042157.1:73753935-73801435 GCA_023376005.1 Doryteuthis pealeii
ATACTCATTGATAAACTTAAGCAATTCCTGAGGGCATTGTGATGTAAGCAGTGTTGTTGTTTTGGTTACAAACAGACACCAAATCTCCATTATAGCAAGATTTGTCTATTTTACAAGATAAGCATATATTGAAGATGGGATATTAACTTATTGATGTCTTAAGCCTTAAAAAAGAAATTCTTTCCGTTTGATAATGCTAAAATTAATCATAAAAATAGAATAAAAAACTAAAAACATTTTTGTCTGTTCTGCCTGTTTGCTGGCTACAACAATATTTGGAAAACAAAAATATTTTTATGATTTCAGAGTGTTGTTATGCATATAAAATGACAAGTTTTATGTGCATCTCCTTTTAGATGTGTTTCTGTGAAGTGATTTTTGTTACCAGCAATATATATATATATATTTCCAGCAACATTCAAAGTGGACAAGTTCCAACATGTAGTTTATGTGGAAGAGTATGCATCACCAGGGCTGGCCTGGTGAGTCATCTGAGAAAACACAAAGATAGAGTGTCAAATGCTACTGGCACCTAATTGTGATGATTAAAAAAACATATATAGTATGAACAAAAAGTAATAAGACAAACAGGAATATTCTTTATATATGTTATTTATTCTCAACTAGTTTCGACCTTAGGTCATCGTCAGGAGAAAATTTCTTATTTGAAGAAATTGTTTTTAGATTTTTTGAAAGGGGACATTATGAAGAACTATAAAAATTGGAGTATTTTGAGGGTTTGACATGCTATTAAAATCCGTTAGAAGAGTGTGTTAGTATATATATATATATATAATATATATATATATATATATATTGGCGAGAAACTGACAGTTACCAAGCACCACTGACTTTACGTTATTCATACATATATATATGTGTGTGTGTGTGTGTGTATATGTGATTGAAAATTGAGAAATAACAGATAAAACATAAACAACTTCATTCATATATATATATATATATATACACAAACATATTTACATGTGCATTCATTCAACTACCATAGAATCTAATCCATATATATATATACATATATTATATATATATATATATATAATATATATATATATATCACAGTAACCTTTACAATATTTCTAAATTAAAAAAAAAAAGATTTAAAAGTGCTCAATATAAAGATATAAATATATGTTTTAAAAATGAATGGCCTTAAAATTTCCGACTGCAGTTTCTCGTTGTAGAGCAAATCTTCAGGGTATTTTAAGGCATTCATTTTTAAAACGTATATATATATATATATATATATATATATATATATATATATATATATAATTCTTTCTATCTCTCTCAAATATATATATATATATATATATATGAATGTACACAAACAGTTTGTTTGATATGGCTATGCCGACAATTTTTGGGAGAATATGTGCTTAATTGAAGTCATACCTAATTTGAAAATTAATTAGTTGATAATTAATGAATTAGGCGAATATATCTTTTTAAATGTGAAGCTTAAACAAATCGAGAAAAAGTCATTCTCTGTATGTATATATATATATATATATATATATATATGTGTGTGGAGAAAGGTAGACAAACACGGGATGTTATGGAAACTGGATGTTTATTGTCGACGATGCAATGTTTCGGTCTCTTATTAGACCATATTCAGGACCTGGATACAGTACTCGCTTCAATGATGGACATTCTCAAAATGCTGAAACAGAAGGTCGCCAGTAGGGAGAGGGGTGGTTGGGGGTGGTTAGTGGATTTTCTTCTCACTAGATGGGGAGTGTCAGAATGGTGGATGGTGGTACCACAGGTGTTGGTCTAGAAAATTGGATTGTTGAGGATTGGTTAACTGAATATGTGTATGTGTGTGTGGGGGGGGTTTGTTTTTGTTTATATGTGTTGGGGAACTGGATTTGTTGTTAAGTTATATGTGTGTGGTTGATATGTTAGGTTTTTTATTTTTTTAAATATATATATATATATATATATATATATAGAGAGAGAGAGAGAGAGAGGGAGAGAGAGAATTATACTATCACTGAGGGTCAGAATGAACGTGGGATTATTGGTTGGTTGTTTGGATTTCATGCCGTGTTTTCTTTTGGATTATCTTATGCCGAGAATGTTTTTATTTTTGAAAACTCTTTTTTTTTTAAACACATTTAAACCCAAACCAACCATGAATCATTGCATCTGAATCAAAGCCCCTCCCCCAATATTTAAACACCAATCAAATGCAACTTTGCCACTACAAAAAAATACTGAGAGCAAAATTGAATGAGTGAATCAAGTGTAATGAGTTTGGTCGAGGCGAGAAGGAAATGAAACTTCTTCTTAATCACCTCTCAAATCCTGTTTATGCGATCACTCACTCTAGATGGACAATCAACTTGAAGCCTTAAACAGTGATACATTCATTTTGCTGTTGTTATCCATATCATTTATCTTGTTAAGCAAGTTTATCATATGTGGAAATTTCAACTACACAGCATTGGTTGAAATATGGTGTAGAATAAACATCATACTCACCTCCACTGGAAGGCTGTTACTAATGTCCAGTAACCAGACAAAAAGAAAAGAGAACGTAACCAAACACACTCGGCACTAAATGCTTCAACACTGTGAAATGTTTGGTTTATGTAGATGAAAGTGTAGATGAAAGTATATCTGACTCATTAGGTATTGAGCACTCTTTACTTTTTAGCTTTAGAATATCCTGACAGTTTATATATATATATATATATATATATATATATAAATTGTTTTTTCTTTTGGCCAAGTATAACAATATCAACCGATTATTTTCGGTTGGTATGACTATCTTGGTCTTTTCTTTTTTGCAATTTTTTTTTCTTTTTTTCCCAGGTGATGTTTGGTAGTATATTTTTACAATCAAACTATGTGCCGGGTTTACAAACAAATTTGGAATATTATATATATATAAGGGCCGGGTTAGCTCAGTCGGTAGAGCGTTCGGCTAGAAACCACAAGGTTCCTAGATCGATATTGGTCCTCGCCAACTCAGCGTATGAGTAGCACAGGGAACTGTGCAGTAAAGTAAGGAGCTGATGGTAGGTGTGGCGCTCCACCTCAGATGCTAAAACAATCTCCTTGGTCTAGCGCTATTGAAAAGGGGATAGACTCCCTCACTGACTGGCTGATACCGACTTTAGGTCGCCCCGACGACTTTTACTTTATATATATATATATATATATATATATATATATATATATACATATATTAGCGAAGTTACTTGGCATTGCATAGTTGAAAAATTAGATCAATAAATCTTACATGTATTGATCTGGAGTGTGCTCACTTTTTTGGCTTGCAAGCTACTTTACAATGACCAGGTACAAATGATCTACCTGTATTAAAAAATGCTAAATATATTTATATATGTATTGAATATACTTTATATATATATATGTCCATGTCACTACATGCACTCTTATGGCCTTATATAATTGAATACATTTTTGGTCAATGTTTTATTCTGATGATTTGCACTGAATGAAGTCAGCCAGGGTTGCATTGACTGGGCAGAAAAATGCTGATAGTAGATATAAATTGGCAGACCAACTAGATGACTTAGCTCTTAGTGTCTTTTTTATGTGGAGAATGACTAAAGTGTTAAATAAGAGCAGACCAAGAATGCATAGGAAAGAAACTGTCAGTAATTAGGTGCCATTGACTCCATGTTTACACTACCTGAACTTAGATATAAATGCAATATCAATGATATTGAGCACTGTTTACTTATAAATATAGCATCCATATAATCTTATATATATATATATATATGTGTGTATATATATATATATATATATATATATATATATATATATATATATATATATATATAAATGGCAGTTGTGTGTATCTGTATGTCCGGAGGAAACTTCGAAAATAAAACAATTGACGACAAAGTAAAAATATATATCACCAGGGCTTGGTTTTTGAGCAAAAATAATAAAGATTTGATTTACATTTGTGAAGATAATTAAAAAATAAAATTTAAATGATAACAGCATGGATTTTTTTTTTCATTGAATATTTTAGATAGTAGACATCAGTATTTATTTTCAGAGTAGCTGGATCAATGCAAGGTCTCTTTTTTTTACATAGGGATTTAAATGGGGCATCCTGCGAGGATCCAACTCACGATTCAGTAATAATGGATCTGCGGGACTAACTTAAAAAAATCCCCTTCTACCCAGGTGATGCCGGGTAGCCGCTGCTAGTCTTATTATAAGGGAGATTGTATGTTTGTCTGTCTGTAACCGAAACTATATCACTATTCAAGTCACAATTCACTTTGTTACATAACATTTTACATAACATTCTCCATGATTTTATTTTTATTTAAACCTCATTATTAATTTTGTCGACCATATCTACATACTAATAACATGCAATTGTATTTATATATACAACAAACTAGCATTTTATAGTGTTAACGGGAAGGCTAATTTGCATATTGATTATAAAAATTTGATTTTAATAAATATATGTTTAGTATTATTGATTTCTGATTGTTGGGGTTTTTCTTAATGAATAAGAGCAAAATCCTCGGGGATAAATCTTAAAAGAAATCCATTAACAAAAAGAAATAACAGTAATTTTATTCTTTACTTTATATTTTAACTAAATAGTTAAATTAGAAAAATCTAGATGAGAGTTTTCGTTGTTCTATTTTTAGATTATACCCCACTCACTCTTCCTATCTGCATTCTTATTTAGTTTCATTAGCCTTTCTAATTTAATAAACTTTATTGCATTAAAACTTAAATATGTGCACCCGGAGGGTGCATATATTTGCTAGTATGGCACTTAACTGTGATGGTGAGGCTCCACTTCTGGATATCTGGGGAAGTGTGGAGTACCTCTCCATTGTCATTACTTCCAGATCCATACTGATCCAGATTGGTAGTACCTGTTATGGCCCCATCTATTGGTCAATTAGAGGTTTAAAAATTATTTATATTCAATATAATCTGCCAATGGGTGGATAGATGACAGGTTAACATCTAATTTTTTTCTTGTTTGTCGGTTGGTTTGATTTTACAGCATGTCAACCCTTGTTGGGTTATTTTATACTGAAAACATTTTGTTTTATGCATTCTTCATGAGTACTCAGTATTTGTTTAGACTCATTTTTTTCTATTTAACTCATAGATGTCCCATTAAACTGATACTACCATTATGAGTCAGAGTGGACATGGAAGCATGTCAGGATTAAAAAATACAAAAATAAAAATAAAATAAAAAGAACAAAACTCCCATGGGGCCTTTCACTGGAAATTCAATCTGCACATGTCCGACAAAAGGTAGTTCATTTTCTATCTAGGGCCATGTGCCCTCGCTACCAACGACTATACCCCGTTCAATAAAGCCTGAGTTATGAAACCACCTTCTGCCTCTGTCTCTTTCCTTTCTCGTTCTTTGAATGCCTTCCTCTAGAGGGAAATAGAATAGAGGTTGAAAAATAAATATTTAAATCAACAGGTCTTTGTTGAGACGGGGCGGGGGGGCAAAAGAAGCGAGTCAAACGCCTTCTCGCAGGCAAAAACACTGACTTCGTCGTCGTCAATACAATCCTTAGCAGCTAATGTTGCAACACTCCTTTCTGCCGTCACCCCACTTCTACTTATACACCATTTCCCCCTATCATCCGGGCATCTGCGCTCACATACAGGACTGTGGCATCTCGACTCTGGTGCCCGCACCAATGTGTCACCCTTTCGCATTCTAAAGGATGCAGGTTTGATTCTAGATTGGTCCTACACACTAGGCAAAGCCTAGCCTGCTTCCTTCGAGAATACGGCAAGCCTTCACGCCTGCCACTCACCTCGTGTTATCTGTCACACTTCCATTTCAGCTCACCAGCCCAGAAGAAGTGAGAACCAAGCTTTTATATGGGGCTAAAATACCAGCACCAAACAACCTTAAATTAGCCCCATAAGCAATGGTGATGAAGGGGTACTCCCTATAGTTCCTGATTTGGAACCTCACCACTAGATGCTGTTTAGCATTGTACCCATGATATGTTGTTGATGGGTATTGAATGCAAGTGAAAATATGTTGTGATATTCTGAATCCCTTTGTTTGAACTGACCTTTTAGAAGAAATGTTATTGTGAAAACAAAGGTCATCGTGTTTGAAAATTCTGTGTTCTCTTAAGAGAGGTCATCAAAATGGATAGAATAAAAGAATGTTTTTTGGGTTTTTTTTTGTTGTCCATCAAACTATCAAGGTTGCTCTGAGCTGGAGAAAAATCAAAAACAGAAAATAGAAGAGACAAACTGTAAAAGAGGAGGAGGAGGAGGAGGAGGAGGAGGAGGAGGAATTGGAAATAGAGAGTTGATAAGAGTTTAAAGAAAAATGGAGGAATGTAAGAAAGGAAGTAGAAACAAAAAATAAATATTGGGTGATTGACAGTTAGACAAAGATGTATGAAAGATAACAAAACAAAAAGAACAAAAAAAAAATCAGAAGACAAGAAAGAGGGAAAGAAGACAATAAACATAGAGTTGTAAAATATGGACAGATATGTTAATATGTCCATATTTTACAACTCTGTAGAATTTTTTAAAAAGATTATTAGAATAGAGAGGAAAACGAGGATTGAAGAAAGAGAAAATATATGAGAAGTAAAGAAAGAAACAAAAAGTAACTGAATTTAAAAGACATTTTAAAAAAATTAAAATAGAAGGAAAAAAAATGAGAATTGAAACAAGAGAAAGAGAAAAAGAAGATATGAGACAAAGAAAAAAAACAAAATAGAAAAAAGAAAAAAGAAAAAGAAAAAAGAAAAAAGATAACAAAATAGATTCAAAAGAAAATTAAAGAGAATAAAAACAAAAACAAAAAAAAAAATGAAGAGAAAGAAAATTAAAAAGACAAAGAAACAAAATTAAAGAAAAAGAAAGAAAGTAAAAAAGAAAGAAAAATAATTGAAGAGAAAGAAAAGAGAAAGTTGAATCTGATAATTTGAAACAATAAAAAGAAAAATATTTGAAATAATAAAAAGAAAGAAGGGAGAAAAATGAACTTATGAATTTGAAAAAGTTCAAAGAGAAAAATAATTGAAAGAAAAAAAAAAAGAGAGAAAAAATGATATTGGTAATATATATATATATATATATATATATATATATATATATATATATATATATATATATAAACTGAATTTATCAATTTGAAAAAGTAATGAAAGAAAAAATAAAGAGAAAGAAAAGGGACTCAAAATACAAAAATATATAGAAAACTGAATTTTGTAAATTCGAAAAATAAAGAAAATACTAAATGAAAGAGAAAGAAAGAAAGAAAGAAAAACAAACAAACAAAAAAAAACAAACAAAAAAACTAAATCCAGTAAGAAAACTAAATAAGTAAATGGATTTTTCTTTTGTCTTTCTCCAAGAGAATAAATTTTTGTTATTTGTTGAATTGTATTTCAAAGAATTTAAAGTATAAATGAATCAATGATAAAACTTTGAATATAAAAACACACAAAATATTTCCTTTTGTATTTTTAACACAGGTCGAGTGATCCTGTTGGTGATTTTCTTTATTTTCAGTTAAAATCAATGTCTTACACAGGAAGCAAGTTGAAAGGAAGTAAATGTTATTTACATACATGCTGCTTTTTCAAAACTAAATAATAAGTTATTTCTAAAACATATACGGTCATAAATTGGACTTTATTTCATCATATGTTTTTCTATAATATCATTTATAGTTATACATACCTTCATTTATCAAGTCACTTCTCTCTCTCATATATATATATATATATATATATATATATATATATATATATATATATATATATATTTGTGTGTGTGTGTGTGTGTGCATAAATTTTTCTACCGATATATATCTACTGATATCCCATCATACATTTAGTTATAAGTTTCATAAAGTTATACACATGAACATTTATCAATGTCTCTCTCTTTTATATATATATATATATATATATATATATATATATATATATATATATATATATTGGTTAGGAGGTTGATTTAGAAGGCTATCACAATGCAGGTGTAAAGAAAAAATAATAATACGGTAACAATGATGTTGTGTGTTAACCTGTATTTAATTCTTGAATTTTTGAGATAATATCTCTTTTTCAAAAGATCACTGGAACTGAAGCAATCTAGTTATGGCATTTCTTTTTAATATATATAAAACTCTCTATATATATATATATATATATATATATATATATATATATATATATATATATATACATTATTTCTACTAAAATATATTGATTGATATATTTTCCTATCCTATCATTCATAATTATACATAAGAACATTAATCAATGTACTTGAATCTCTCTCTTGGAATTTTAATTTTCAAAGCATGAGGAATATTTGAATTAAAAAAAAAAAAAAAGAATTTATGCGTATGTGTGTTGTGTTGGTGGTTCATTTCTTAATTTGTTAATAATATCATCATTTACTCTGACGAAGGCCACTAATTCTTTGTATACTAAAGATTTCTGTAGTTTTTTCTATTATTGTTATTTCATTTTATTTTGTATTTAATATAATAATTGATGGAATACATGTATGCATGGATAAACTCCTGGCCAAAACACGTGTCAGTAAAATAAAATAAAACAAATTCTATTTTATCCATTCAACATTTTCTTTCCTTTATTTTTTCTTTTCATCATATATATATATAAAATAATAAAATTTGAAGGCAATACAATGCGTAAAAAATAAAGACAAAAAGATGTTTTATATGTCTAATCGATTTCAAAGCAAAGCTTTATCATCAGAGTGTATTTTCAGAAATGACGTGCTTATGTTTTTTTTTATTTGTGTGGTTATAATTTCTCTTCTTATTTCCTTTTCCTCTCCTTTTTTTCCTCTCTTTCTTCTTCTCCTCCTTTATGAATGGGCGAATAACTGTAATTTCTTATTTCTCTCTTTTTTTTTTTTTTTTTTTTTAAAGTTTGTTGAGAACAAGGCTGACATCCGGTAAGATGTTGCAATGTGTTGCGACCGTGTGTATATATATATATATATATATATATATATATATATATATATAAAGTCTTATTATGGGTCCAATGGGAGAAAATTAAATATTTTATAAAAAAGAAGGTCCGCAAAATGGATTATATTTTAAAAAAAATTACTTTTTATTTTTATCTAAAAAATATAAAATTTTTTCTAAAAATATAATCCATTTTGCAGACCTTTTATATATATATATATACATACATACATACATATATATATATATATATATATATATATATATGTATGTATACACACACACACACACACACATATATATATATATGTGTGTGTGTGTGTATACATATACACACACACATATATATGCATTTATATATATGAGTGTGTGCGAGGTTATATTGATGTTTAGAATTTTAGAATCTATACTTTAACAAAAAAAATTTTCCTAAACATTTTCTTTTTTTTTTTAAATGTAATCAAAAAGGAAATAATGAGTAGAAAGTGAACAAAGAAAATATTTTTGCCCGTGTGATTTGCAGCTGACCCAGACTAAACAAATTCAACAGAGTCAAGCTAAGTTTCTAATCTCAAATCTTATTACCAATTATATTCCATTCATTATATTTCTAATCATCTATGATGGACCTGACAAAAATATGTCGCTGATTTCCCAACGCACATATTGATAAGAGATACAAGTATTTGCTAAAACGTGACTTTATTAAAAGTCCTGAAGGCTATTCCATCAAATATGAAATTTACAATAATATATATATATATATATATATATATATATATATATAAATTTAATACAAAATTCCTAAGATGTATATTAAAAATTAATACAAAAATAAGATTTATAAAAGGAAAATTTACCCTAAAAGAAATATTATAAAATAATAATAATATATATATATATAACAATAAATATATAATATATATATATATATATATATATATATATATATATATATAAATTTAATACAAAATTCCTAAGATGTATATTAAAAATTAATACAAAAATAAGATTTATAAAATGAAAATTCACCCTAAAAGAAATCTTTTAAAACGTGACCAAAATATTCAATAAAATATATATAATAAAGATATTAAATATAAATAAGATTTGCCTTGTCTGGTGGTATTTGTCGTTACCTAAAGTGTCACCTATTTAATTCTCTGTCTACTTGAATCCGTTCAGAGCATCTCCCCAACCACTGCAATCCTACTGTAAACCACTGGCAGTGGCTGTCGCATGTGTCACTTGTTTACACTGAAAAATCACTACATTAACACCTCTGTTGGGTTGTCTTCCCTTTGCCTGGAAGAGCTATCATCCCTCTGGGTTCCCGTTTTTGACCACCAGGGTTTTTTTGTATTCAAGTGCCTGTTTCAAACTCTCTCTCTCTCTCTCTCTCTTTCTTCCTCGGGACTCGCACACATGGGTTAGACATTTATGTCTACACCCTTCTTGTGTGGGAGCTTCAGCCCCCAACACAACACTAGTAAGTGACTTTAACCTATGGACTCTCCATAACTATCCCTATCTTTTGTATGTACATTTAGATAACTATTGTATACGTTTTTATTGTATCTTATCCATTTTCTATGTACGTGTATATCTACTATGTAACTTTTCTCATATGTCTTGTATACACATAATTCATGTCTTAAATGCTTCTCCATGTGCTTGTATTAAAGTTCTTTGTGTGTGTAACACTCTTGGTTGGAGATGTTTTGTTCAACCAACAATTATAAGTGATATTATAACTTTGAACCCAACAAGTGGTGAACCAAACGCGATGTCAACAAGTGAAATTTTCCAGGCAAAGGGAAGACAACCCAACACTTTTTTTTTTGTCTGGTACTTGATCCTTTTGTAATAGGGAACTAGTTGAATGGAAATTAGGTAGGACAAGAGTTGAGTATCAATCCAGCCGATCATTACTTAACTTTGTTGATTTGATGGGAACAGGTGTTTTCAATGTGACTTAATACAAAATCACATGCAAAGCCAGTCAAATTTCATATTATGTTCTGGCTCGGTTTCTTTGCTTAATGGCATATCAACATTCATAGGTTATTTAATGCCAAAGCCATCCTTTTAGAAGAACAGTAGTGGCAGTACTACTACTACTACAATATTTATTTTTTGTTTCTACTTCCTTTCTTACATTCCTTCATTTTTCTTTAAACTCTTATCAACTCTCTATTTCCAATTCCTCCTCCTCCTCCTCTTTTTGCCGTTTGTCTCTTCTACTTTAACCCATAGCTGGAGGGATGAGGGTATTGAATCATAAGTGACTGCTGTTTGAACTTGGTTACTATAACGTTGCAGTCCATGCATACCATGTGGATTCAACCCCCCTCCCCCCATGTTCCGTTTCCTGGTGAATTTTGTAGAGATGTTTATCATTATTTTGATATCATATTTATCTATGTTTGGAATATTTTTAAAGACCGTCGTCATGGAAACTCATAAAGTTAAACAATATCAAATACTTTTATATTATAATATAATTTTATATTATAATATATTTTATATTATAAAATATATTATATTATAAAATATTATAAAATATATTATATTATGATATATTTTATATTATAATAATTAATAAAACAGATATACACATTAAAAATTATGAAAAACAATTGGGTAATTTTCACCCTTAGTTGTCAAAAGTCCTGGCAATTAGAGTAACTTCCTTTGACTTTCACTTTGAACCAAGCCGGTAGCTAGTTTGAAAGTCTCCATGCAAAATAAACAAATCTTAGAAACTTTTTCAAAAATAATACAACTGCATGCTTTAACACAAAAATATCATAAAATGTGTTCTTAATAACAATTAAGTTCGTTTCGGATAATGTGCAGTAATTAAGACTTGATGATTAGTATTATCCAATTGGACACATGGCCTAGTGGATAGTTTAAGACAGTTCTAAGTGACAGCTATCTCTGGGCTGCAGGTTCAATCCTGGCCAAGGGCAGCAATAACATAGAATAATAATTAACACAGCTTAACACCTGCACCCCAGCTATGGTTAGCGGAATGAGAACAGGATACCCCCGTGGACTGAATAAAGGGTTGGGTTCAAAGTTCCATGATGGCTCTGATTACAACAAGAAGGTTCTCGATTATGATAAGAATGTTCCCAAGTCCAACAAGAAATACCTGAAGAAGGACGGTAATTGGAATCCTACTGTGATAGTGAGTATTGCTTTTACAGTAAAAAGTGGTAGCAAATGTATTGAGAATTCTGGGGTATGGGGGTTATCGTCCTTTGTCTGCGAGCCTCTGTTTCGAACCAACCATTCACAAGCCAGCATACTTTGTCGGCAAAGCCGAATAAGCAAACTCGGTCTCTTCTGATCCAGCTTCCAAAGGGAACAGACCTAAATAAGGGTCGCTCCTCTTCCTCAACAACCAGCATCGGAGTCGGACATCAAACAGAATGTCTATCATATCCGAACTATCAGAAGGCCATAGCAAGGGCTCCGATAATACCCTATCTCAGGACTCAGATAAGTGACAAATTATACATTTGTGCAGACGAACTAAAGTTTGTGATCCTTATTGTTATTCTGTAATACACGTCTTTTATTCGAATTCTAGTTGTTTGGTTATTTCTTTAACTCTCAACCTGCCTGCCACACTCGTGGTTAACTCCATACTTCAAACCTTGGAGTACAGTCATAACTTGTCTAATTTCTTTATAAATGAGTTAAATCGATATACGAATAAGATGAACTATGTTGGTAACAGAATTTCAATTTATAAACATTAAAAGAAAAAGAAATTGATGTCTTACTAAAATGATTAGTCATATTTAATCAAATCACAGATCCATTATTACTGAATTTGCAAGTTGGATCCTTGCAGGATGCCCCAATTAAAATCTCTATGTAAAAAAGACTTTGCTTTGGCCTGGTGGTGTGTTAGGAAAAAAAAAAGGACATAGATAATCTGAAAAGAAAAATTAATGTCTCCTATTTAAAATATTAAATGCAAAAAAATTCCATTGCTTTACTATTCAAATTTTTTTTTATTATCTTCAATGTATCTAAATCAGATGGTTATTACCTATAACTCCAATATAAATAAAGGGGAACCACTCTTGACTGATAAATTATTTATTTATTTATTGATCTACTAGGAAAAAAGAAGACAGTGTTAGGGTTAAGTTTTAGGGTTAGGGTTAGGGTTAATTTAATGGGAAAATGAATAAATAATTTATCAGTCAAGAGTGGTTCCCATTTGTTTATGTTTGAGTTATAGGAAATAACCAATCAAATCTTCATTATTTTTGCACAAAAAGCAAGATCAGGTGATAGTGAATGTGTATATATATTTACTATGTCATAAATTGTTTTATTTTTGTAGTTTCAGCCGGACATACACACATGCATATATACAACTGCCCTTTATATAGGCATAGATAGATAGGTAGGTAAACTGTCTGAAGATACCATCAATGTGAATAGAAAAAATGATTTTTCATAAAAATTCTTATACATTTCAACATTGTCAGCAGTTTCATATAAATTACAAAAGATTTTTCAAAGGTGATGATGAACAAAAAGAACTATTAATCATTTATCTGATACTCACACAAATAAAAGGTGTAATAATTCTAGCACGAATAATGAAATTGGAAAAATGGCGCCGTTGTACCTTTGTAGAAGGCATGAATTCATTTATCCTTTTGTTCAGATTCATTGTTACATATCTCCTCATCATCTTCCATTACTGGAATGTCACAGTAAAAGATTGAACACTTGGACAAATCATTCGCTCATAACTGCCTAATATATACAAGCATTAGTTTCACAATCAGAAAATATTCATACACCCATTCTGAGATGACTCTATATATATATATATATATATATATATATATATATATATATAAGAGAGTTTCATAATTTTCTTGAAGCATTGTGTATGTATTGGTTAGGAGGTTGATTTAGAAGGCTATCACAATGCAGTTTGGAATAAATAAAAAATAATAATACGGTAACAATACGCGCTAGGATACAGTCTTAACGTCACAACCAACACGCATTTTCAATGTCACGCGTATTACAACATACACACACGTATAAACAAAAATAAACGCATTCACGCTCACACGAGAATACAGTTATTTAAAAAATAACATCATTTTCAAAAAAAAATTCATTTGGGAAGAAATGCCATAGCTGGACTGCTTCAGTTCAATTCTTTTGATAAAGAGGTATTACCTTGAAAATTCAAGAAAGAATAAAAAATACAGGTCAACACACAACACCATTGTTATCGTATTATTATTTTTTATTTATTCCAAACTGCATTGTGATAGCCTTCTAAATCAACCTCCAAACCAATATATATATATATATATATATATATATATATATATATATATATATATATTTATGGCATAAATTCTTCTATTTGACCGTTTTTATTTTTATTTTTATATTTACAATGTAGCAATATTCACTGGAAGTTAACCAGACAAGATTATATATATATATATATATATATATATATATTTATATATATATATATATAAATTCAAACCCATTCTCAACAGATATTACAAAGGTAAGAGACGGATTTTATCTTCTCTAATAACTTATAGAATAATTATATTAACTTGATGCTTCAAAGGAGTCTAATAATAGATGAGAAAAACTTTCTATCAGGGACCCCACTCTCAAAAAGTGTTTTAATACTTTTGAGAGGGGTCCCTTGGAAAAGATTTTTCATTTATCCCCCTCATTTCATTCATTTTTATTTCATCCATTCATTCATTTTACCATTAATTTTTAACTATATATATATATACACACATAAACGCACACATGAACACACACACACACACACACGTATATATATATATATATATATATATATATATATATATATATAACGTGAAATTAACAAATCATTATAAAATGTTTTTTCTTCAATCAGAAACAGCTTTTTTTATTCATATCAGTGTTAGTAGGTTAGACTATTTGTCTTCGGTCAGAATGTGTGATCCCTATTCTGAATTGTAAATGTTACTTTTATTATTAGTCAGAAAAGTACACGGTCATTGGTCATTATGTGCTCTCAACTCTCAGCAAGTAAATGATGCACTCCATACATGTCAAACATTATTCAATAAATTTCACATGGTTTGCAAAACTCAGCTGATAGAAATATTTTGACAGACCTCAGTTCAATACTGGATTACTCTGATTTGCCACTATTGCTTCAAAACAAATATATTTGCGGGATTTGAATAGTTTTTGTTATAAAGCAATTCAAAACAATGCAGTTTATATGTATGGAAAAAAAATCATTTAAAAAATTAGCTTTTTCAAAATACCTCCTCAAAAAAGACAAAAGAAAAGCATCTTATTTGTCATATAATTGTGTTGTAGAGGAGTGAACACCCCTACAAGATGGACTGACCCAGAAGCATTTAAGAGTCGACGCAGCAGTGACTGAAGTTGGAATTTATTTGAACGAAATTACTTCGTCAACTCCAACCATTTGAACCTCCTTATTTGTACGTTTGTCTTGTGATTTGTACTACTTCTTTGTTCTATGTTAAGTGTTGAATAAATACATATTTATACATCCTGTATTCTCTGTGTATTCTTTTTGCCACCTCAAGGATACAACAGATTGTAATTAGGAATAATTTGTTTGTTTGTACACTACAGATGCCTTAACACTTCTGTGAAAAGCCACATTCTTGAAAAAATTTGTTCATATAAAGATATTATTATGATGTGATAAAGAAGTCTATGGAAAGAGGGTATTTAAAGATATTCAATAGCCCATGAAAACGAAGACATTATTCAATGATAAAAATACGAATGCAGCCCAACACTATTCAGAATGGTATGCTATTCATGATTGGTCAGAAAAAAAGGGGGTGGGGCCAAATGGCTTAGAATAGAATAATTAACTCACCAACCAGAAGAGGAAGAATCATGTTTAGGTACTTACCTGAAAAAGAAAGATTTAAACATTAGAACATAATGAAAAAAATTATCTGTTAATTTAAACAAAAATTTAAGAGAAAAATAAAAGACAGAGAGAAGCATTTAATATTTACTTGGTTATAAAACAGTAATGTATGTACACTGCTTAAAAAGGAATTAATGAAAAAAGGGACCAAGACACCATTAAGCACCCCAGGTGAGACCTAGATTTAAAAGGACATGTTTTACTTTTCACCGTTAAAATTTGGTTGTTTATAAACAGATGATTTTTAGACGCACTTTTTTAAAAAATTATAAAACTATAAACTTAAGTACTGAACAGGCTCAATACTGCTTAACTTTGGTGATTGAGCTGGAACTGGTGCATTCAGCATGACTTGACCATAATTTGGTTTAGTTGTATAAGAATAGTGAGTATTAGTTCATAACCAACATTAAGTTCTTACAATGTATTAGTGCATCCATTACCTTCACTAACACTGAACATTCAGAGAAAAAAGACAAATAAATAACTTATATAAACAATGCATATAGGAATTTTTAATAAACATAACATGTAACAAATAAATAACATAATACATATTTTCCATTTTGATTGTACATAACGTTCCATGAACAAAGTTGTTATATCCCAAAATGTAGGATATACAAAATTGATAATAAAAACAGTGAATATGTTAACATATAACAATATTTGTTTTATTTATTCTCACTGACAGGGAAATGCAGTGGATGGTTTTGGATACAGTTCAGCTATGTGTATCATACGTCTGATCACGTATGGGGGCCAGTCCTTGTCTGCCTGACTGTTCATATTTTGTCTCTGTCCTTATTAGAGAGTATACGGTTTGAATCATTAGGGGGAGATAACTCTCCCTAACAAAGGTATAATGAAGAAATGGTTAATAATGGTGTGGTGTACTGAATCGTACAAAAAGGTTGGGGATTAATTTTCTTTATTCTATGCTATGAACTAAACAGAGTAATATGGGGTTTGAGCAAAAAGGACATATATCTCT
This sequence comes from Doryteuthis pealeii, assembly GCA_023376005.1. Classification (NCBI taxonomy): domain Eukaryota; kingdom Metazoa; phylum Mollusca; class Cephalopoda; order Myopsida; family Loliginidae; genus Doryteuthis; species Doryteuthis pealeii. The sequence continues at coordinate 73,770,934 of CM042157.1, forward strand.
GTTTACTATTTCTCATAATGTTTGAGATGAGGCTTAATGATTAGTATTATCTGCGTTATTCGGACTATGCGGCAATAACATAGAAAACTAATTAACGCAGCTCCTACTCCAGCTATGGTTAGCGGAATGAGAACAGGATACCCCAGGGGACTGAATAAATGGTTAGATCCAAAGTTCCGTGATGGCTCCCGATTACGACAAGAAGGTTCCCGACTACAACAAGAAAATTCCAGAGTTCGCAAAGAAGGTTCTGGAGTTCAAAAAGAAGGTTCCCGAGTCAGATAAGGTTCCCGAGTCTGACAAGAAATACCTGAAGAAGGCCAGAGGGCATATCGACCGAAACGTTGTACAGAATACAATGAAGATGAGGGCAATAGTTTGAATAATGCAGATAATGCTAATTTCTCTGTTTAGTTAGGGGATGAAAGAGAAACTTTGAATGGGCTGAATTGTTAAGTGATCAATAGACACAGTCTTAGACAATTATCTCAGTCTTCCTACAGTTGTTTTTACAGTATTTCAAACTTTTTTTTTTTTACGGCATATCAACCTCAGTGGGTCATTTAATGCTGATAAGTTGTGAAATAAATCAATTCTTAATGAATAATACAATTTTTTTATAAATACATTTTTCTATTTAACCCATAGATGGGACCCTAACAGGTACTACCACTCTGGGTCAGAGTGAACCAGGGAGCAATAGTGATGAAGGGGTGCTCCACATTCCCCAAACCTCCAAAACTGGAACCTCACCATCAGATAGTGTTTAACGTCATTCCCAGAACATGTAGACCCTCAGCCACCACCTTCTAGCACCCATATGATAAAAAGTGTTGGGGCTTGCTATAAGAGCAATAGGGTTGGGTCAATCATATAAGTGCTAGGGCTTGACTTGACCAGCTGATTGATCGGAGGGGGCCTCTCTTACCGCCCGTCTAGCCTAAGTAAAGTTCTAAGTGGAGTGTTGCAAGTCATGGGCTGCTCATCCACCAAGACTCTGTCCTTAAGCATCACGGGTCGCCAGCCACGGCCAACAGTGGCCCCATTTGGGGGAATCTTACCCCTCTGCAGAGGTGCAGTCGGTGCATTCTAATGTCCCAGCCGACAGTCGGCTTGTTTAATGGAACCTCACCATCAGATACAATTTAGTGTCATACCCAGAGCAGACTCTTTGGTGAGGTGGGTGTCTTAATCATCTGCAGGGGATACAGTTAGCATGTTTTAAGATATGCTAGTGTACTGTTGGTTTAAACAACAGCAGCAAGCTAAGCACAACAGAACCAATGCAAGACAGATGGTATTTATTGAAATCAAGAATTGTGAGTTGCTGTTGTCCAAACCAACTAACTCACTTCAACAGCGAGGGCTGATATTGAACCCGGAACTTTGTGTTACATAATTATTAGATTCCTAATATTTATGTACAGTAGTGTAGAAATCAAAATGGCTGTTATAAGTTGCAGCCGGTGGCCTTGAAGGATGAGTGACAAGGCTTGACCTCATCTTGATCCTTCCGGTGGATACTGTGAGAATCGGTGGAGAAGACCCTCTTCCGGTTTAGATTAGAAAGAGATTTGTTTAGTCAGATTGGCCAAAAACCACGACGGTGTTAAGTCGTGTTATGCATGCTCCGACTCAATCTGCGTAGGTGTCTGGTGGGGATTTCAGAATAAAATATGATCTAAGTTAAATCGAAGTCTTGTTTTATTATCTAAAAATTACCAATGACACAGGGCTTCTGATAAAGAGAAATCCCCAATGGAAGACCAGATACAAAGTCCCCAAGATGAAGTCCAGACGCTAGAAGAGACGCTAGAAGAGATGATAGAAGAATAGAAATAAGAAAGTAAAGAAAGAGGTATACAACATTTGTAGTTCCTAGTCAGATGCTCTACTAACAGAGCTAAACTGGCCCTAAACACTTTGGAATTGAATAAACCATGAAGGTTGATATTCCATTAAATAAATAAACCAGACTAAAGCAACATCAACATAGCAGTTGTTGGTGACAACGCTACAATATATATATTTACCAACCCGTCCGCACAAGCAGGATGTGACATAAGGTCAATTTATTAAGTGGAGTTCAACAGTTTTCCTTCTCCTAGACTGGTTGCCTAACCAAGGTTAAAGAGCCCAGTCTGCCCTACTATTTATCCATAGCTGGAGGGAGAGAGAGATTCATACCTTTCCCAAGGGTATTAGCACTAAGAGAAATGCAATTACTACGTCCAGGATTTGAACAACATCACCTTTGGATGAAGAACAGTGACAATGTTTATTTGAATTTTCACAAAGATCTCATATGTTTCAGATTGTTTTAAAATAACTTGAAAACAAAAAACAGAAAATTTCTGAAAGATTCAAGTAGCAAATTTAGTAGTTTTTTTCCAACTCAACTCATGTGGAAATGATATATCGAACTCTGCCCTACTATTTATCCATAGCTGGAGGGAGAGTAGGATTCATACCTTTCCCAAGAGTATTAGCACTAAGATAAAAGCAATTACTACATCCAGGATTTGAACAATACTACAATATAAATAACATCACCTTTGGATGAAGAACAGTCTTTGACACTGTTAATGAAGGTTTATTTGAGTTTTCACAAAGATCTCATATGTTTTAGATTGTTTTAAAATAACTTGAAAATAAAAAAAAAACAGAAAATTTCTGAAAGATTCAAGTAGCAAATTGCTCTAGAGTAGATTTTTTTTTTCAACTCAACTCATGTGGAAGTGATATATTGAAGCAATTAACATTAACAAGCTAGCACAAATAATTTTCAACACTTGATTTGTTTTCTTTGTCTCTTTGTTTTTAGTATCATTCTAGAGTGCACATAACATTGATTCTTCTAAAGAAATAACCAAAATTTCAGATGGAAATCCGATCTCGCTGACAAGCTAAAGCGACAATTTTTCCAGGCTGTGGTTATATCAGTACTGCTGTATGGATGCACCACCTGGACCCTAACAAAGCGCCTTGAAAATAAGCTAGATGGGACCTGCACAAGAATGCTGCATGCAGTCTTAAACAAGTCATGGAAACAGCACCTCAAAAAGAGGCAGCTGTATGGCCACATGCCCCCCATCTCCCAAACCATACGAGTAAGACGGATTAGGCATGCGGGACACTGCTGGAGAAGCAAGGACGAGCTCATAAGCGACATACACCTGTGGAAGCCAACACATGGGCGTGCTAGTGTGGGCCACACAGCCAGGACCTATATTGACCAACTATGTGAGGATGCTGGATGCTATGCAGAGGAGCTCCTGGGGGCAATGAATGATAGGGAAGGTTGGCGTGAGATTGTCATGGATATCCATGCTACTTGCGCGATATGATGATGATGATGATTGTTTTTTAGAGAATTTTCAAGATACTTTGACAAAAATAATCAAGAAAAATAATCTCTTTATTCCTGTGCAGGTGAGACACATACAAATATGACAGGTGAGTGACATATCTAAAAATGGCGAAACAACAATAGGGTACCAAAGGGTTGAAGGTGTTCATGCCTTACCCTTGTTTATTAGTCCTAAATTGAATGATATAGCATGATTGGTATGTCACATACCAATATATTAGCCACTACGCTACATGGATGTTGATGTTCAAATTAAAACTGGTTGGTTAGTTGTATTTTATGCCGTGTCAACACTTGTTGAGTTATTTTATGCCAAACATGTTTTGTTTTATTCATTCTTTATGGGCATTCAATTTTTTCTTAAACTCATTTTTTTAAAAATCAACCCTAACCACTGTAGCTTAAGTTAGTATTGCAGTGGTGCGAGAACCACTGTGAGCATTTCAATGTTGTCAAAGAGTTAAATGCTACCACTACTATTCATCTACAAGAAATATTAGAAGAAGAATATATATATATATATATATATATTTGGTGAATGTATGTATTATAAGAATATATACATATATATGTATATATATATTAGAAGAACATATACATATATATATATATATTAGAAGAATATATATATATATATATATATATATTAGAAGAATATGTATATATGTATATATATATATATATATTATATATATATATATATATATTAGAATATATAATATATATATATATATATATATATATATATTAGAAGAATTATATATATATATATATATATATATATATATTAGAAGAATAAGAGGTTTGGCGAGCGTAATATATGTATATATATATAATATTAGAAGAACATATACATATATATATATATTAGAAGAATATATATATATATATATATATATATATATTAGAAGAATATTATATATATATATATATATATATATATAGAAGATATATATATATATATATATATATATATATTAGAAGAATATATATATACATATATATTAGAAGAATATATATATATATATATATATATATATATATATATATATATATATATATATATATTAGAAGAATAAGATGTTTGGCGAGCGTAAGTTCGTACGGGTCTCGAAGACGGCCAGAGGTAGCTGCTAAAAATGGTATAACTGCACTGATGAGAGGTGATACCTCGAAACACGTGTCTGTAGTTTACTCTCTCTCTCTCTCTCTATATATATATATATATATATATATTAGAAGAATATATATATATATATGTATATATATATATATATATATATATACATATATATTAGAAAAAAAATATATTAGAAGAATATATATATATATATATATATATATTAGAATATATATATATATTAGAAGAATATATATATATATATATATATATATATATTAGAAGAATATATATATATATATATATATATATATATATATATATATATATATATATATATATCAGAAGAATAGATAAATAAATGAACAAATAAAAGGTTCAGCTTTTATTTATTTTCATTGGAATAATCTTTACAACTGAGCGGTTTCCTGCTATGGCATTCATCAGGTAAAACGAAACTATTTCGTTTTACCCGACGAATGCCATAGCAAGAAACCGCTCAGTTGTAAAGTTTGTTCCAATGTAACTAAATAAAAGCTAAACCTTTTATTTGTTCATTCATTCATTCATCTATCAGCGCTCTATCACAGATATTGAGCACTCTTCTAATAACACTGTACGTTTTCAAGTATAATAATGAAGGTTGATATCCCATTAAGCAAAGAAATAAAGGAGTTAATCTTTTTGAAGCATATGATCACAGATTATGGAGTATGGATATGTCATGCTGACCTGGAGACAAGGGTTGACTCTCTGACCTGGAAACATCCATGATTTGAAAATCTCCAAAAATTCAAAGTTGAGCAGCCAGTGAAGAAATTGATGGTAATTGTGTTCTGGAATGCAAAGGGGGTACTGCTCATGGACCTGATACTGCATAATCAGTCCGTTAATGCAGTTAGATACTGTGAAACACCGGAAAAGCAGGGGAAAGTTGTTATCCAAAAGAAAAGTGGACTTCTTATTATAGTGGAGATTTAGTGTCTGTCAGTAACCGAAACTATGTCACTGATTATGTCACAATACTCTCAGGAATGGCTCAAGTTTATCAATATGTATTTAGTCTAAAAAAAAGATCATTAATACATAGAATAAAAGTTATTTATTAATGATGTCTCTATGAAAATCTGAATTAGATTTGTCTCAAAACAGCCCATGTTATTAGTGTGTTTAAAATCCTGCAATGTGCCTTATATATCACTGAGAAATAAAACTTTACATAATATATGGTGTGGTTAATTTGCATACTGGTTTTAACAAAACCGGGTTTAATAAATAATTATTTGGTGTTATTGATCTCAAATATTATTGTTTTATTCTCTAATGTATTAAGATCAATCTTATGAATGATTTTATATAAAATATAATTAAAATAAGAGTAATCTTTTTATATGAATTCTTATTTAATTTTGTTAGTCTTTCTAATTTGATATATTTCATTATATTATAACTTAAATACTTATGCTGAGGGAGGGGGGACATATTCTTGCTAGATTGTCTCCATGCTGCATGATAATAATACCCCACAAATTATGAAACTGAAAAAAAAAATAGCTCCAGAGATAGGGTCGGAATTTTTAATACAAAATCCACCGCATGATCATCAGTTTGGTTTGGTTTATTTTACAGCATATCAACCTCGGTGGGTCATTTAATGTCGACAAAATTTTGAAATAAGGTCATTCTTAATGGATAATCAAATTTTGTTTATAAACTCATGTTTTCTATTTAACCCATAGATGGAACCCTAACAGGTACTACCACTCTGGGTCAGAGTGAACCAGGGAGCAATGGTGATGAAGGGGTGCTCTACATTCCCCAAACCTCCAGAACTGGAACCTCACCATCAGATAGAATTTAATGTCATTCCCAGGACATGTAGAACCCTCAGCCACCGCCTTCTAGCACCCATATGATAAAAAAGGTTGGGGCTTGCCATAAGAGCAATAGGGTTGGGGCAATCATATAGGTGCTAGGGCTAGACGTGACCAGCCAATTGATTGGAGGGGGCCTCTCTGACCGCCCGTCTAGCCCAAGATAGGGCCAAAGTGGAGTATTGCAAGTCATGAACTGCTTATCCACCTGGGCTCTATCCTTAAGCATCACGGTTCGCCATCCATGGCCAACAGGTGGCCCCATTGGGGGAGTCTTACCCCTCTGCAGAGGTGCAGTCGGTGCATTCTAATGCCCCAGCCGACAGGGTGGGTACAATGTTGGACACATCGCCTAGTGGATAAAGGAGTTAGGTTAAGACAGTTCTAAGTGACAGTTATCTCTGGACTGCAGGTTCAATCATGGTCAAGGGTGGCAGTAACATAGACTAATCATTAACACAGCTTAACGCCTCTACCCTAGCTACGGTAAGCGGAATGAGAACAGGATAACTGAATAAAGGGTTGAGTTCAAAGTTCTGTGATGGCTCCTGAGTCTGAAAAGGTTTCCGAATTCGACAAGAAATACCTGAAGAAGGCCAGAGGGCACATCGGCTGAAACATTGTACTGATAAAAATGAAGAGGACGATGCAGATAATAATAATACTAAAACTGTGTTGTCGTTTATTATTTTGGATTAACCTCTCCCCCCCTCCCATATCAAGTTACTACACTAACCAATATTTTCTTCTAGTTTTATATTTTTCCAAAAACTTCTAAATAATTGGTAGGAATAAGTAACAGTGTTAGTCAATATATTTTATATTTATCTTTCACACTCAATTACAGTTGACTGCACAAATAATGAATGACTATCAAAACCAATTTGGTACTGCATTAACTATGATTTTCTTAATATTGGATTGTCATCACAAATCCATTTTTCATCGTTAGTGTCTTGTGTCCAAAATTCACTTTTTCTATTTCAAATGAAAAAGAGACAAATGTTTAATTGCTGACCAATGTTCATTTCCGGAATTTTATGGAGGAATCCATTTCAACTGGCATCGGAATTTTCCCTTGTAAATGATGGGTCGACACTTGATTGATGACTGAGGCAATAAATAACCATGGAAACTTTAATAACGCTTTTTAAGATTGCTCTGATGAGGTGCCAAAAATAGCACTGGGAATTTTTTTCTACTGCCCAAAATATGAACATATGTTTTGTTTTGTGAATTAAATACATATTTGTTACTAGTATAAGGGGCCAATAAATAATTATCTCCCTTAGAGAATGGGTGTATCCATTTGGATACCATTTGGGGTGTTACCTGGTAATCCCAGAAACCCATTCTTTTGCCTCTATTCTTTGAACAAGAGAAACGTTGTCTCTTGATGACACTGAACTGTAAATCCAAGAGGGCTATAATTATTTTACTTTCCATCACCATCAAGTGAACCTTTATTCATTTTTATCCCCCCTTCTACACACTGCTTGTTCATAGTGTTGAAATGATCCTTCTAGTCATACTTGATAGATAGAATTCACTTGTAGTAATAATTGTCAGGTCAGAGTTATCTGTCCCAAATCCCATTTTTATATAGGGGTCTGGTTATCTGTCCCTATCTTTTTATTTTTGTCTCTGCTAATAAAAAGTATACCGCATATTTTAAAAGTCATCCTCATGTATTTGTCTCGTTGATTGAATTGGAGTATTCTACCCTCCAACTCAATGCACGAGTAGAAAAAATTGGGTTGTCTGATCTGTGCAGTCAAATGGGGTAGGAGTGGTGTTTCACCTGAGCAATAAAACATTCTCCCAGGTCAAATGCTAGCAAAAAGGGGATAGACTCCCTCGCTGTCTAGTTGATACAGACAATAGGCCATTCCGCCAACTTTACTTACTTACTTACATATTGAGCTATTTTTCAATAGCTCTTAAGTAAACTTATCAAACATTGTAATAATTAAACTCTCATACTCTGGACATGTTAGCTCAGTCGGTAGAGCGTTCGGCTAAAAACCACAAGGTTTCTAGTTTGATACCAGCCCTCGCCAACTCAGCATATGAGTAGCACAGGGATCTGTGCGGTAAAGTAAGGAGCTGATGGTAGGTGTGGCGCTCTACCTCAGACGCAAAAACAATCTCCTTGGCCTAACGCTAGTGAAAAGGGGATAGGCTCCTTCGATGATTGGCTGACACCAACTTTAGGCCGGCCAGACAACTTTACTTACTCTGGTATATCCACAGGTCTTGCTCGTACTGTTTACAAAAAAAGTGATGTATGCAGACATTAATTTATTCTGTGTTGTCACTTTGAACATAGATTCTTTTTTCTTCTTTGTACATTCTTTTAAAATCTTAAATGATGTTTATTATAAAAGGCAAAGGGTAAAAACAAAGAGAGAAAATATTTTAAGAAGCAGCTTGATAGCTAAGTATATTTACTTACATATTGAACTAATTTTCAATAGCTCTTAAGTAAACATATCAAACATTGTAATAATCAAATTATCATACTCTGGTATATCCACAGGTCCTGCTAGTACTGATAATAATAGCTGTACTGTTTACAAAAAAAAGTGATGTATGAAGACATTAATTTATTCTGTGTTGTCACTTTGAACATAGATTCTTTTTTCTTCTTTGTACGTTCTTTTAAAATCTTAAAAAATGTTTATAATAAAAGGCAAAGAGAAAAAAAAAAGAGAGAGAAAATATTTTAAGAAGCAAACTGATTAATATGATTGAAAATTGGTATCAGTGAATTTTGTTTTGTTCAGATATTTTCTTAGTTTTTTGTTTGTTTGTCGTTCTTTTCTCTATTTTATGGTAAAAAAAGATTTGGGCAAAAACTTGGCAGCGAAAAACTGTTAATGACTGATAAGAAAATTTCTACTCATAATAATAAGACTAGAATCAATAAATATGGCAGCAGCAGCAGCAGCAGTAGCAGCAGCAGCAGCAGCAACGAGATGTTGAAATATTTTTGTTGCAATTAAAAAAAGTAAAGTGAGACATAAAAATATTAAGCCCTGTCATTACCTGCATCAAAATGGTTTCTTTTTATTTTATCAGGCGAATTAACACTGAGGCTACACACTCACATGCTGTCAATAGATTTTATCATTCAAGGCATCCATATTCCCATTGCCACAATCTTTTTTTTTCTTTATTACACTCAGTCCCAGTACTTCTGACAGATCTCATACTATATTTCAATTTGACGAAGAGAAAAATTGGGTTTCGGTCAATACATAGGTTGGTTGGTTGGTTGGTTGGCTGGATTTTATGGCATATCAAACCAGTTTGGTTATTTTATGCTGAAGACATTTTGTTTTATTCATTCTTGATAGTATTCAAATTGTTTTTTTCAAATTCAATTTTTGTTCAACACATTTATTTTAAACTTATTTTTTCTGTTTAACCCATAGATGGGACCCTAACAGGTACTACCTCTGCAGGTCAGAGTGGACCTGGGAGTAATGGAGATGAAGAGGCACTGCACACTTCCCAGAACTCTAAAATAGGAACTTCACCATTAGATGCAGTTTAATATATGTTGACATCCTTCTATCTACTTAAGACAATGATGTAGTGTCCCTTTTTTTTATTTTTTTTAAAGTTTAATATATATATATATATATATATATATATGTGTGTGTAAGTAAGTAAAAGTAAAGTTGACAGAGTGACCTATTGTCAATATCAACTAGACAGCAAGGGAGTCTATACCCTTTTCACAAGTGCTAGACCAAGCAGATTGTTTTTTTGGGTGGAACACTACACCTACCATCAACTCCCAACTTTACTGCACAGATTAAAATCTGTGCTACTCAAATGCTGAGTTGGTGAGAGATGGAAAAATAGAACAACTGAAACTTATTCTTCCAGCGCTCCCGTCTTTCATTGCTAAATTTTCCTAATTTAACTATTTAGTTAAAATAGGAAGTAAAGAATGAAATTACAGTTATTTCTTCTTGTTAATCGATTTCTTTTAAGATTTATCCTCGAGATTTTTGCTCATATTTATTGAGATAAAACTAAACAATTAGAAATCAATAATACTAAGCACAAATTTATTAAAATCAAATTTTTAATATCAATATGCAAATTAGCATTCCCGTTCACACTGTAAACTGCGATTTTGTTGTATAAATATAAATACAACTGCATATTATTAGTATGTAGATAAGGCCAGATAAGAACAGTATTAATAATGTTAAACAATTTTATTAATAATTGAGGTTCAAATAAAAAAAGGTCAAAGAGCCGAGTCAGCCCTACTATTTATCCATAGCTGAATTCATAGCCTTCCCAAGGGTATTAGTGCTATGTGAACTGTAAATTTGGGTCCAATGTATGTAGGAAAAAACAAGGAAAATCTATTGTTTAACACTAGGGAGGTCTTCATCTTTGAACACAAATAAAAAATTAAAAAATCAGTCGAGCTGTAGCTGCTATCCCTTTTATAAGTATGGTGATCTAAAGGGGAAATAATCATTCCTTTTTTTCTGTATTCATATCTTATTCGTATTTGCTACTTGCAATGCTTTCTTTTTTTTTTAAGACTGTATTTATTCCGATTAAATTTTTGGAATAGTTATTAACTAAGCTTAGCTCAATTGTAGCACAAGGTCAGAAATAAGGAGCGCTCAGTGATAATCAAACTTACTTGTAATGGTCCCACCATGCAAAAGGGAAGATAATAATTTTTTATTCTAGTATTTTGACCAAATTTCAAGATTAAAAAAAAAGATATTTTTTTAAAATAAGAAATTGAGCCCCCACCCCCGATTTTACAGCTTCATGCAAAAGGGAAGATAATATGTTTTTATTTTATTTATTTATTTTTATTTTTATTTATTTATTTTTATTTATTTTATTTATTTTATTTATTTTATTTATTTATTTATTTATTTTTATTTATTTATTTTATTTATTTATTTTATTTTTTTATTTATTTTATTTTATTGAGCCCCCCCCCCCGATTTTACAGCTTCATGCAAAAGGGAAGATAATATGTTTTATTCTAGTATTTTGACCAAATTTCAAGATTAAAAAAAAAGATATTTTTTTAAATAAGAAATTGAGCCCCCCCCCCCCGATTTTACAGCTTCTACCAATTTATATAGGCTGGCTTTGATCCAAACAGAAATGGTAGGCAGTGACATCATGGTCATAGAACGATGAATCTGCATCTAACTATACAACATGAAAGCAGGTTATTTAGGGTGCCAAATATGGTATCTTATAACTTGGCATATTTAACTGGGTTTTGAAAGCTTGCCAGTTAACAGAGAGGACACAAGGGGACATGTGCTGATGATGCCAAGGGGGTGGGGGTTGAGGGAAATGAAAGCATAGTGAAATAACCTGCAGGAAAATGGCCTTTTGAATTCTACAAAGAGATTGAGAAGATTGGTAAAGGCAAACCTAGAAATAAGTCTGTAGAAACAGGAACATCAAGGCATAAAAACAAGAACCTAAAAAGCCGTTGTGTTTCCCAATTTTATAAGGAGGTGATGAAAAGTTCTCATCCTGACCAAAAAGGGAATGTCTTAGAGCCATCAAATGTAAATGCCATTTCACATCTTCATTCCAAAACATCAACACTCTTGAAAAATCATTTCTTAATTTTTCAAACCCTTCCCCCCCAAATATATATATATATATATATAAATATATATTCATCAAAAAGTTACTACCACATTTTTATCAGCCACCACCTTCTAGCACCCATATGATAAAAAGGGTTGGGGCTTGCCATAAGAGCAATAGGGTTGGGGTAATTATATAGGTGCTAGGGCTTGATGTGACCAGTTGATTGATTGGAGGGGGCCTCTCCGACCGCCCGTCTAGCCTAAGTCAGGGTCTAAGTGGAGTGTTGCAGGTCATGGACTGATCATCCACCAAGACTCCGTCCTTAAGCATCACAGGTCGCCACCCATGGCCAACAGGTGGCCCCATTTGGGGGAATCTTACCCCTCTGCAGAGGTGCTGTCAGTGCATTCTAACGCCCCAGCTGACAGGGTGGTTCTGGTGTAGTGGCTAACATGCTGGTCTACAACATCATATTAATGGAGTTCAAACTCAAGTTGCGATATCACATTCACTTTTGGATGAATTCACCTTTGGGGAAGATATGAGACCCTTCATCTCTCCTACTATGGGTTAAATAGTACCACTACTGTTCTTCCACAAGGATGGATTTGCCATTAAATAACCCACAAAGGTTGATATGCCATTAAATAAAGAAACATACATCTCTTTCAGATAGGGAGATTGTTTGAGAAACTTTACATTGGCAAAATCTAAAATGCCCAAGGACTAGATTGTGGTAGCTGAACTGTGACCTGTTGTCCTGTGGCATGTATACCATTCTATTTCAGCCCTTACTTAGGCTAGATGGACTGTCAGAGAAGTCTCATCCAATCAACCAGCTAGTCATGTCAAACCCTGTCAACTATACAATTCTCCCAACAGTATTCTTCAAATTACTCTTATGGCAAACACTTAACTGCTTTCATCATATAGGTGTTAGAATGAGGATCAACCACCAGTATTTATTAATTCAACACCAGTATTTATTAATTCACATGAACAAATCATCTATACATATAAAAAGGGCAGTTGGTGTGTATGTATGCATGTTCATCTGGATGAAACTATAAAAATAAAACAATTAAGTAAATATATACACACATTAAAACTCACTGGTTCTTTGCTTTTTGTGTAAAAATTATGAAGGTTTGTGTAGAATGAACTGAAGAAGAAATCCAATTACCGTCAAATTGGCAGACATGGCAACAAAGAAGCCGTAAACCAATACGGATCTTACCTTTTTGCAAGCCTACTGCATAATGACCGGTTATTTATAAGTTTGATTTATAATTGAAAATATCTAAAAGTTAAAATATACATAGAAATAGCATTGAAATTCTACTTAAGAATGTCCAGCATTTGTAAATCTCAAAAGTAAACAAATCAATACACCAGGCTTGCCACCCTCTACCCAGGCGATGCAACTAACCAATCATCATATAATTCACAAAAAAAAAAAAAAAAAAAAAAAAATAACATTTAAACCTCAGAGCAAAGACATGATTTTCTTTTTTGTTTTTTATATTTTTAAGATATTTCATGATTCAGTTCAAGGTGATATAACAAAAATTCATGTTAATGCAAGATTTTAATGTTAGAGATGAAAATAGAAAATCTTTTTGGAGATGATGAATTGAATGAAGTAATTCTAAACTCATGATATCTTGATTTGACACACATAGAAAAAAAAAAAAAAAAGAATATCGAAATGGTGATATTATTTTTTATGCTATTTGCTAAATCTAGTCTGGCCTTCTGCTGCTTTAAAGGTGTAAGAAATAAATAGAATCTGCATTTTCTTTTTCATTGTGTAAAACTGAAATAAGAGATGCTGAATTTGCGCTTTTTTTAAACATCACCTTTTTATTTGTCTGCATTTTTCTAAATGATAGTTACTCTTTTCATGCCACATGCTGGAATAATAGACCCACAAAAACAATGATGTAGAATAATCATACTAGTTTCCAATTACTGTCGAATTGGTAAGACACGGCAGCAAGTAGTCATAACAATACAAATCTGTCTTGCTGCAAATACTACTGCAAAATGCCAGGTTATTTATGAAGCCTCATAACATCATAGAAACCAAACAGCCAATCAGGGCTCAAGGAATAGAATCACCCAAATGCATCAATGGACTATTCTGGATTCCCGTAAGTACCAATTGTCTTGGTACTGGTTTAGTTGTGCTTAGCTTGTTTCTCAAACCAACAGTACGCTAACTTACTTCAACAAATGACATCACGTTTTTATTTGTCTGCATTTTTCTAAATGATTGTGACTTTTCATGACAGATGTTGGAATGATAGACCCGCAAAAACAATGACATCATAATTTGAATGAATGTAAAATATTCGTATTTTCATAATGAAAAGTTTTTAAAAATTGTTTTAATTAAATGTAAACATTTCAAATAAATGTTACTAAAGGAATTATCAAACAAACAAATATCTAAATCATTAAACTGTCAACAAAGTTTAGAATATTCTGATTATTTCCACTGCAGAGGATTTAGACCCCCCCCCCTGGGTATGACACTAAACTGCATCTGGTGGTGAGGCTCTAGTTTTGGAGATCTGGGGGGGGGGGGTACTCCTTCATTGCCATTGCTCCCAGGTCCTTAACCCAAAATACTATGGTAACAGTGTATTTTAGAATATCATTCACTTGAGTATAATAGTATAGATATATATAATAGTATAGATAAAGAATGAAGATTATTCTGAAAATTATATTATCATATTATATTATTATAATGTATTATATATTCAATATTTATTTTAAAAAAAGGTTGTGAATGATTTCTGATCATGTTATGCCTATAACCCTAGGATTAAAGCTTCTTTGGGTCCCTTGACATACATCTCACCCTTGCTTCTCTCAAGAGTAATTGTGTGAAATTTTGTCTTGGTTCCAGCCTCTGTACCATTGGATGTCTGTGTTGGACTATTTGGATATATATATTTACCAACCCCTCCACACGAGCAGGATGCGACATAAGGTCAATTTCTTAAGCGGAGTTTAACAGGTTTGAATTCAGAGTTTTCCTTCTCCTAGACTGGTTGCCTAATCAAGGTTAAAGAGCCCAGTCTGCCCTACTATTTACCCATAGCTAGAGGGAGAATTGGATTCATACCTTTCCCAAGGGTATTAGCGCTATGTGAAATGCCAACAGCTTTGTCCAGGAATTGAACTTGCGTTGACGAGTCCATTTCCTATGACTCTAACCTTTAGACCACGCGCCTCCATAAATTACTATTTGGATATAAGGTGTGCTACAATTCCCCACCTGGATTTATAGACTAGCCTAAGTCACGTGGTTTATTCCTCTGGTCAATCACCAGCCATACTGCATGGCTGATACACTACTTAAACCCCCACACTGGCCATAATTCTAATTTCACTGATTGACTAGGGACTTACAATACTCAGGATTACCTGACGATTACCAATATTCAAGACTCTTTACCAAGGGATTACCAAGAATCCAATTCCACTGGACAAGCACTCTTGCTTAAGGCCTACAAGATGGCCCATAAGATTGTAACAGTCTGCACCTCCCTTAAAATAATAATGAGTCAATAGCTGGATGCATACCTTTCCCAAGCATATTAACACTATGTGAAATGCAAGCAGCCTCATCCAGAATTTGAACTCGGGTTGCAGAGTTCATTTCCTGTGAGAATAACTATTATATCACACACCTCCATTATGTTTATTTATCATATGACAAAAGAAAGAGGAAACTAATGAATAAGCCAGAATCAATATGCAAAGAAAATCTGACATTAAAAAATATTTCCAAACTTTAATGATTAGAAATTATTCAATCTCAAAAGTTGAGATAAAAAGAAACAAGACAATTGGGGAAAAATTAATCATTTTTATTTTTTATTGTTAATGTCATCATTGTTGTTGTTGTTATCTTCACATCATGAACAACAATGGAAGATTCATTGTTGTCTGGTTGATTTGATGTCTGACATTTATAAACAACTTCCAGTTCTTTCTCAATTCTTCATTTTCAACTGTCTAAGAAATCTAAAGTTTATTTAACACCTTCAGCTTCATTTTTATTTTATTTTTATTCATTTATTTTTTTCAAAAATACGTGTCAGTCAAAATAGAGCAATGGGTATCCCCAAAGACTAAATAGCATTTTTGAAAATAGATAACCAGATGCTATATAACCTGGGCAAGGCCAGGAACCAGGTCTCACACATTCTATCCCTGAACCACCGACCAGAGGGACCCAAGCCTATTTGGGGGGTTCCCTAGGAGGGCAGGTTTTATATATTTTATACGAAACATACTTTATGAAAATTGATATGTAGTAGAGTAGGGATCCAATGAGACCCTATTATTGACCCTGCCAAGAACACATCATTCTTAAGATCACTCACAAATATATACCGCTCTGTCGGTGGGGCGTTAGAATGCACCGACTGCACCTCTGCAGAGGGGTAAGACTCCCCCAATGGGGCCACCTGTTGGCCATGGGTGGCGACCCGTGATGCTTAAGGATAGAGCCCAGGTGGATGAGCAGTTCATGACATGCAATACTCCACTTTGGCCCTATCTTGGGCTAGACGGGCGGTCGGAGAGGCCCCCTCCGATCAATTGGCTGGTCACGTCAAGCCCTAGCACCTATATGATTTTCCCAACCCTATTGCCCTTATGTCAAGCCCCAATCCCTTTTTATCATATGGGTGCTAGAAGGCGGTGGCTGCGGGTCTACATGTCCTGGGAATGACGTTAAACTCTATCTGATGGTGAGGTTCCAGTTTTGGAGGTTTGGGGGATGTGGAGCACCCCTTCATCACCATTACTCCCTGGTCCACTCTGACCCGAAGTGGTAGTACCTGTTAGGGTCCCATCTATGCGCTAAATAGAAAAATGTATTTATAAAAAAATTGTATTATCCATTAAGAATTTATTTATTTCAAAACTTTATCGGCATTAAATGACCCACTGAGGTTGATATGCCATAAAATAAAACAAACCAAACCAAATCACAAATATATGAAGTGTGTTTAAAATGATATTATGATTTTAATATCTCCACATGTTCACCATCCCCAACAACACATTCTTGGAATTACACTAACAGTCTCCATAATATCAGTTCTGATCTCCACATATCTTCCAATGGAAAATGTTTTTTATGGTAACATGGGTCATTATTTGTTACTTACATGTCAGTTTTTTTCTAGATAAACACACAAAACATTTTTGCAATATATTAACAACCTGCAAGTAATGAGGATGAGTTGCACTTGTGTAATGGTTATCATCATAGGAAATGGATTCAGCAACCTGAGTTCAAATCCTGGATGAGGCCTTTTGTGTTTCATTTTATGCTATGGCCCTTGGGAAAGGCATGCATATATCTCTTCTCTCTTCAGCTATGGGTAAATAATAGGACAGACTGGTTATTTAATATTTGACAGAGTTCTTAAAAGGAAAAACTAATGTATACCAATTTATGTGCCCATTTTGTCAGGTTGGTTGGTTGGATTTTATGGCATGTCAACCCTTGGGTTATTTTATGCTGAAGATGTTTTGTTTTATTCATTTAGATGGGCATTCGTATCAACCACAGAATAGAGCAATGGTTATTACCCAGAGACTAAATGTCAGGTTTGTTGTTTTGCTGGATTTTATAGCATGTCAACCCTTGGGTCATTTTATGCCTAAAATGTTTTGTTCTATTCATTTTTAGATGGGTATTCAAAATCTTTTATTTAAACTCAATTTTTTAAAACAATTTTTCTAAACTTACTTTTTTTTTATTTAACCCATGGATAAGAACCTACCACTCCTGGTCAAAGTGGACCTGGGAGTAATGGTGATGAAGGTGTATCCACACTCCCCAGATCTACAGAACTGGAGCCTCACCTCCAGATGCAATTTAGTGTCATATCAAGGACACTTCTTTTTGGTTTGGTTTGTTTTGGTTTACGGCATATCAACCTCAGTAGGTCATTTAATGCCGAGAAAGTTTTGAAATGTATTCATTCTTAAATGGATACTCATTTTTTATAAACATATTTTTCAATTTAACCAATAGATGGGACCTTAACAGGTACTACCACTCCGGGTCAGAGTGTACCAGGGAGCAATGGTGATGAAGGTGTGCTCCACATTCCCCAAACATCCAAAACTGGAACCTCACCATCACCTCTTTTTTGGGGAGGTCTAATCCATCTTTATATGGGATACAGTCAGCCTATTCTGAGATTCAGGACAGTTAATGTTGTTTGGTACTGAACATTACATACAAGCATAATGGATGGGGTAATTGCATTTCACTTAGCGCTAATACCCTTGGGAAAGGTATGAATCCTACTCTCCCTCCAGCTATGGATAAATAGTAGGGCAGACTGGGCTCTTTAACCTTGGTTAGGCAACCGGTCTCGGAGATGGAAAACTCTGAATTCAAACCTATTGAACTCCACTTAAGAAATTGACCTTGTGTCACATCTTGCTCATGTGGAGGGGTTGGTATATATATATATATATATATATATATATATATATATATATATATATATATATATATATACAAGCATGATATTTTTTTTAGTTATTTAGATTCTTTTTACACACATGATGATGAATGCTATTTTATCTATGTTATTTTTTTTTTAATACAAATTGATTATAGGATTTGTAGGTATTTTTTATTGTTATTATTGATAAGGATTTTCTGTATATTGGCCGATGTGAATTTCTCATTGCTGCTGTTATGTCTTATAGTTGTTGTTGTATATATATATATATATATGCAGTACCACTTATAAGTATTTAAACAAACAATTTGTTTCTAATAATTTGATTTTGAAAGTTAAAAACTGAAACTTAATGCAAAAACAACCAAATTTTATTGCCGTCAACAAGGCATTTAGTGATGTTATCTGGTTCTGAATATTAGATTTCTGAAAAATCTTTTTTTTCTAATAGAACTTGTTAGCTTGTAACGAACAATGCTGTGAGACTCTAACAAAACTGTGAGTGTTTATGAAGGGGTAGGGTGGGGGAGAGACGAGTTTCTGATGTCCTCTGACAAAAGCAGACAGGACTCATTATGTTGATTTGAACAACAGCAGCTAAGCACTACCGACTGGTGGCCAAAATAGCTGGTATCTATGGAACTCAGGAATACTCCATTCATGTATTTGGGTGATTCTATTCCTTGAGTTCTAATTGGCTGCTTGGACACTGCTTCAGTTGTGCTTAGCCAATTGCTGTTGTTCAAATCAACAGTAGACTGACTGACTGACTGACTGACTGACTCAATACAGAGCACAGGAAATTTATAGTCTTCTTGAGTCCAGATTGGCTGCTTGGTTGCTATGGTGTTATGATGCTTCATAAATACTCTAGTATCCTGCTGTAGGGTTGCAACAAGGTAAGATCCGTATTAAGTTACAGCTTTCTTGTTGCCTTGTCTTAACAATTCGACAGTAATTGGAACCAGTATGATTTTATTCTACACTTATAAGGTAAGAATGCTATATAAGATTGCCGATATGAATAGAGAAAGAAGATGTACGATATAAGAATGCAAGAGAGAAAGAAAGAAAGAAATAATGAAGAAGAAAAAGAAAGAAGTGTATGGTGGAGCAGAAAGAAAGAAAGAAAGAAAGAAAGAATGAAAGAAAGAATAGAATGAATGAAGTATAATGATATTAGTATTAAAAAGTGGAAAATAGAGAAAGGAGATGTATGATATAAGAATACAAGACAGAAAGGAAGAAAGATAGAAAGAAAGAAAAAAGAAAGAAAAAAGAATTATATGATGGAGAAGAAAGAAAGGAAAGAAAGAAAGTATGAAAGGAAGGAATGAAGAAATGAAGTATCATGAAACTAGGATAAATATAAAGAATAGAGAACAAAGAAGTAAACTTTCAAAAAGAAAGGAAATAAAGAAGGAAAGAAAGAAGGAAGGAAGGAAAGAAAGAAGGAAGGAAGGAAAGAAAGAAAGAAAGAGGGGAAGAAAGGAAAGAAAGAAGGAAAGAAATGAAAGAAAAAAAAGAAAAGAAAGAAAGAAATATGCCAATATTCAGGTGGTACAAATCCAGATTCTCCACCGATAAAAACTAAATATACCATCTTTGTTATCCTCCCATGATCATGATTTATCTCAATTCGAAAAATATAAAAAAAGGGAAGAAATGGGAAGTTGGGATCTTCCATATGAAAAAATTGGAATGAGGAGAAATATAGGACTTGAGAAAGGAGAATTGGTAATTATGAACTTTTGTTTAGTAAATTAGGGTATCCCAGAAAAAACAGAACCCACAAATTTTGTAATAAAACTGTTAATTTTAACTAGGGGGGGGGTTAGGGTTGGGGTTAGGGTTTGGGTTCTGTTTTTTCTGGGTTACCCAAATTATTTATTTTCCCATTAAACAACAGTCTGAAAAATCCAAATAATATAGAAAAGAGAGAAGTTGGGAGCCAAATAAAATAATAAATCAAAGAGACAGAAATAAGAACTTAATTATAATTAATAAGTATTAATATAATTAATACAGAACTTAATACAGATGAGTTTTATTTGAGCCCTTCCTTTATTTTGAATTTGCATACGCCCATACATTCCTAAAGTATTTTGGGTACTATTCACAGAGTTCCTTCCTGTCCTTGAAAAATGCTAGGCAGTGATAGCTCAAAAAACAAACCCATCTATGAATGAAATCCCTAGCTGAAGTGGTGCCTGTTGTATAGGAAAAAATAATTCGTCGATTGAAGACGTTTTTATCGACAATTTTTTTTTGTGTGTTTTTTTTGTGTTAAAAGTAAGCCATATTTTTAAAAGCTTAAAATATTTACATTTACTTGTCTAAAAAAGACTGGAGGTGGTAAAATATTGCATTAACTTTTAGGGAAAAACGCCTTAAGTGCTGGTTGTTTTTTGTTTTATTTTCTCCAATATTTTCAAAAATATGGCTTACTTTTAATGCCTTCAAACCACTAAAAAAATAATTTGTCGATAAAAACACCTTCAATCGATAAGTTATATTTTCATATACAGTAAGCACTGCTTCAGCTAGGGACTTCATTCATAGGTGGGTTTGTTTTTTGACCTATCACCGCCCAGCGTTTTTTAAGGCAAGAGGCCAGGACGGAACTCTGCAAATTGTACTGAATTTTGTACATGAGGTATTCTGTATGGAAGAATTTGTAATATGTTTAAATAAATTCTAATAAATTTTAATAAATAATGTTTAAATTTTGAATATAATTAAACAGTTCCTTGTAAAATATTCAATAAGATAAATGGTTGGAGAGAGTATTTTGTACATGAAGTATTCTGTATGGAAGAATTTGTAATATGTTTAAATAAATTCTAATAAATTTTAATAATGTTTAAATTTTGAATATAATTAAACAGTTCCTTGTAAAATATTCAATAAGTTAAACGGTTGGAGAATATAAAATCTCCAATCTTTTCCCAAAAACGTGTTTTTCCATGACTCTTTCTACCTCCTCTTTATCTTATGAGTAAATAATGTTAAAAAAGAAAAAAGAAAAGAAAAGAAAAAAGATCTAATTAAAATGAAAAGAAGGAAAAAGAAACCAAATGACATATCAAAACAACTAAATTACTGAGCAACAAATCAATGAATAAATATAGAATAACAAAAATATAACAATATATAAAATCAATAACGTATCAACTACAATATATCAAATATAAATATGTCAAATCGATACATCAAATCAATAAATATGACGATATAGAATTTACTGGTAAAGTCTCTCTCTCCCTCTCTGTTTGGGTGAAAAAAGTAATTATTATTTTTCCAGAAACAATTATAATTCAATTATTAGCAATTAAATTTGTAAAGAAAATATATATACAAATCTAAGCTGATTTCTTTTTGTTTAATTAAAAACTGCACGCAAGTCTGAGTAATTTGGAAAGTGAATATACTTCAAAGTTGTCCATCATGTTCATTGGTGACTCAAATATACTAGCAGGACCTTTGGATATACCACAGTATGATAATTTAATTATTGCAACATTTGATATGTAATTAGTGAAATAGATCACTATTTAGGACTGAGCATATTCTAGTAGTGACTACACCGAGCGGAGTTTAACAGGTTTGAATTCAGGGTTTTCCTTCTCCTAGACTGGTTAAAGAGCCCAGTCTGCCCTACTATTTACCCATAGCTGGAGGAAGAGTAGTTGGATTTTCCTTCTCCTAGACTGGTTAAAGAGTCCACTCTGCCCTACTATTTGCCCATAGCTGGAGGGAGAGTAGTTGTATTCATACCTTTCCCAAGTGTATTTGCGCTATGTGAACTGTAGCTTCGTCAAGGATTTGAACTTGGGTTGATGAGTCCATTTCCTATGACTATAACCATTACACCACCTTACTTATGTGTGATACTGTATTCAGTATATTGAAGTCAAGCCTTGATTTATGGATGATACTGTATGGTTTCTTCTATATTTTGTCAATTATATTTAATTAGGTGTCTTTAATTTATTGATGCTTTCTTGCAGGCCACATATGATTTGATATAACAAAAAGATAATTCTATGTTTTATCTTGAAATATTACTGTCACCGTAATGAGACAGCTGCGATATTTTATGCTGTCACGTTTTTCCTCATATTATTGTAAATAATGAAAAGAAATAAATGATGAATGGATAATGAATACAGTGGAGAAAGTGCAAAGAATATACAGGGTATCAAAAAAAATTTCACATCATTTTATGAAATAATGTCGAAATTTTTCATCATTTTATGTAAAAAAAACATCTTATGAAAATTTTTATGGCAAAATTTATAAATTTATAAATGATGTAAGGGCTGGTTTATCTCAGTCGGTAGAGTGTTTGGCTAGGAATCACAATGTTCTTGGTTCGATATCGGCCCTCGCCAACTCAGCGTATGAGTAGCACAGGGATCTGTGTGGTATAGTAAGGAGTTGATGGTGCTCCACCTCAGATGCTAAAATAATCTCCTTGGTCTAGCAGTAGTGAAAAGGGGATAGACTCCCTTGCTGTCTGGCTCATACCAACATTAAGCTGCCTTGACGACTTTACTTTACTTTCTAAATGATGTAAAAAGTTTTACAATATTTTTTATGCGTTTGTCAAGGCTGGCTGGTTGGTTGGATTTTATGGCGTGTCAACCCTTGTTGGTTTATCTTATACTAAAGATATTTCTTATTTATTCTTGATGCTAACTCATTTTTTTAAACACATATTTTCTATTTGACCCATAGGTGGGACCCTAAGAAGTACTATCACTCCGGATCAAGGTAGTAGCCATCTGCCTTGCTACTGAGGCAGACTACTTTTATAGTCTATCTATAGCATAAGAGGCTGCAAGCAGAAATTCAAAAGACATCTGCAGAATTGTGGGATTTGTACAGCGTATTTATTGAAAATACCAGAAATCAAAGAAAATATTATAAAGTGAAAAATGATAAGAAACTGATTGACTGAGGAAAAATTAATCATGAAAAGTAAAGAACAAAAAAAAAAAATAACATGGAAAATAAGGAGGAAAAGAAAGGAAGGAAAAGAAGAAGTGGAAAGAAAAGAAATTAATAAAGAAAGTAAAGTTTAATAATGTTTAATTATCATTTATCTATTCATCTATATATCTATCAATCTATATCTGTCTATTAATCTAGATTTATCTATATATCTCAGCCTGTTTATATTTATCTCTCATTCTATTAATTTCTATATATACCTCTCTCTCTCTCTCTCTCAGTCTATTCATTTCTATCTCTCTCTCTCTCTCTCTCTCTCTCTCAGTCTATTCATTTCTAACTCTCTCTCTCAGTCCATTCATTTCTCTCTCTCTCTCTCTCGGTCCATTCATTTCTCTCTCTCTCTCTCTCTATTCATTTCTAACTCTCTCTCTCAGTCCGTCCATTTCTCTCTATTTCACACTCTCTCTCTCTCTCTTAGTCAATTCATCTCTCTCTCTCTCTGTCTCTCTTTCTCTCAGTCTATTCATTTCTAACTCTCTCTCTCAGTCCGTTAATTTCTATCTTTTTCTCTCTCTCAGTCTATTCATTTCTATCTCTCTCCCTCTCAGTCTATTCATTTCTATCTCTCTCTATATATCTGTATTAATTTCAATCTATCTCTATCTCTCTATTCCTTTCTATCTATCTATCTCCCAGTCTATTCATTTCTATCTATAGTATTGCTGATAAAAAATAGACTCTTCATTTAAAAATAAAAATAAAAAGTTTAATTTTATTCTAAATCAAAGATACCAGTATCTTTCACCAACATTTTTTTCAAGTTCACTACAAGATATCATATAGTGATAATATTGTTTATTATAGAATTTTTATTATTCAAGTCAGGGAGATATTTTTGTCGTGCACACGAAGCTGAGAACATGACAGGCATTTAATATGTCAGAACAGAATGATCAGTGATGCATTGATGGATGAAGAAAAATTAATTATTCTGGTTTAATTTAAACTAACAACAACAACAAGAGGAGGAAATAATGATTTATTGGAATTTTCTTGGATGTTTTAATTGCTGCTACTGATGACAATGTCAGAGAAATGAGCACAAAGGTCAAAGGTCAAAAGTTCAAAATCTCATTGGAATAAATGAACTATTACTACTCACTTTTGTGAGGGCTTTTTTTAAAGAATGGGTGGACCATATTGTAGAATAATCATACTAGTTCCAATTACCATAGAATTGGTAAGACAAGGCAGCAAGCAGTTGTAACTTATACGAAACTGTTTTGCTGCAATACTACTGCAAAATGGCAGGTTATTTATGAAGCCTCAGAACATCAGAGAAACCAAGCAGCCAATCAGGACTCAAGGAATGGAATCACCCAAATGCATGTGTGGACTATTCTTGAATTCCAAAAACATTGGTTCAGTTGTGCTTAGCTTGTTGCTCAAGCCAACAGTATGCTAACTCACTTCAACACATATGACCTTTAGGCACCCCTTTTGCGATTTCGATTCATAAGTACATTTTTTTCATTTACAACCGTCAACATCCGGTTGTTTGTTAACAGATGATTTTTAGAGTTTTTTTTAAATTATAAAACTAACCCCTAACCCTAACCCTAACCCCTAACAAACAACCGGATGTTGATGGTGTAAGTGAAAAAAATGTACTTATGAATAGAGATCACAAAAGGGGTGCCTAAAGGTTATATGGTCCGAATGGGTTTTGTTTAGCAATAGGTATTCTTGTACAGAAACTTGAAGTAGATTTAGTTTGTTTTGTTTTATGACATATCAACCTCAGTGGGTCATTTAATACTGATAAAGTTTTTCAATAAAGTAATTCTTAATTGTTGAATTTTGTGTCAAGTATTCAGCTCTGTTACAAGTTGGATACTCAATTTATTTATAAACTCATGTTTTTCTATTTGACCCATAGATGGGACCCTAACAGGTAATACAACTCCGGGTCAGAGTGGACCAGGGATCAATGGTGATAAAAGGGTGCTCCACATTCCCCAAACCTCCAAAACTGGAACCTCACCATCAGATAGAGTAACGTCATTCCCAGGACATGTAGACCCTCAGCCACTGTCTTATAGTACACATATGATAAAAAGGGTTGAGGCTTGCCATAAGAGCAATAGGGTTGGGGCAATCATATAGGTGCTAAGGCTTGATGTGGCCAGCCGATTGATCAGAGGGGACCTCTCAGACTGCCTGTCTAGCCTAAGAAAGGGATAGAGTGGAGTATTACAAGTCATGGACTGCTCAACCACCTGGGTTCTATCCTTAAGCATTCTTCTTAGTCTAGCGCTAGTGAAAAAGGGATACTCCCTCACTGTCTGGCGGATACCAATATTAGGCCACTCTGCCGACTTTATATATATATATATATATATATATATATATATATATATATAAGAAATGCACATGAAATATACATGAAGCAATCAAAAAAACAATTAAGTAAATCCTAGAAAATAAATAGAGACACATGAAAAAACCTTTCATTTCATGAAAAACTTAGTCCCAATAAGAGGCACATGAAAAGTCTATTTAACAAAAATATTGTATGATATATAAAATATAATATGAAATATATATGTATATATATATTTGGGAATAAAAGGCCTTAAATACCATAGGTATCATGGTTATGGACCATTTCCACTCGCGAGTATGCCCACGAGCTTCTTCAGACCACTGATATCTTTTATTTAGACAGGCACATGGCCAAACTCATCTTATATTCATACATTTCCCCTCCCTCATTCAGGGGTGATCATATTGCATTTTTTTCTTTTCAAGTGTCTTTTTTATTGGGGGAAATTTTTTTTTTCTTTTCCTTGATATATATATATATATATATATATAATTTAATATACCAAGCGTGTTGGTAGATCCTTGCAGAGAGAAAAAACCCGGCAGAGAGTTTGATTGTAAAAATATACTACCAAACATCAACCAGGAAGAAAAAAATTTTTGAAAAAAAGAAAAGACCAAGATATTCGTACCAACAAAAAATAATCTATTGGTACAGTATTTGGCCAAAAGAAAAAACAATTTATATGTATATATATGTATATAAGATATATATATATTCATATAACCGCTAGGAGAAGCTAATTTGTAAAAAGTGCTCGATACCTAAGTAGAGCCAAGTAATAAAGATAATCTACTGAGTCAGACGAACCTACTATTAGTTTCGCATAAAGCTCTTCAGGGCTAAAATCTGATTTTAGCCCTAAAGAGCTTTATGTGAAACTAATAGTAGGTTCGTCTGACTCAGTAGATTATCTTTATATATATATATATATGTATATATATATATATAAAGTCTATTATACATGAAAAACTATAAGATGCAAATGAAACGATTTATTTCATGATAAACTAAGTCCTCTATTAGAAAGAATATTGTAGACAAGAGCATATTTGGCTAGACAGACTCTTTTTCAAGTGTCTATATAAAAATTCAAGAATTGTTTTTCTCTTTCATATATATTGCTCAGCTTGTATCCAGTATTTTCTATATCTATATATATATATATATATATATATATATATATATATATATATATATATATATTATATATATATATATATATATATATATATATATATATATATATATATATATATATATATCATCACACAAGTAGCATGGATATTCATGACAATCTCTCGCAACCTTATTATTCAGGGAGGTCTTCTGTGCAGCAACCAGCATCCTCGCATAGTTGGTTAATTGGTAGGTGGCTCACATTAGTATGCCCACGTATTGGCTTCCACAGGAGAATGTTGCTTCTCCAGCAGTGTCCTGCATGCCTAGTCCGTCTTACTCGGATGGTTTGTGAGATGGGGGGCAGGTGGCCATATAGCTGTTTACTTGTGGGGTGCTGTTTCCATGACTCGCAGCATTCTTGTGCAGCTCCCATCCAGCTTATTCTCAAGGTGCTTCGTTAGGGTCCAAGTGGTGCAGTCATACAGCAGTACCGATATAACCACAGCCTGGAAGAATTGTCGCTTTAGCTTGTGAGTGAGAACAGTAATATGGAAATCCGATCTCTCTCTCTCTCTCTCTCTCTCTCTCTCTCTCTCTCTCTCTCTATATATATATATATATATATAGAGAGAGAGAGAGAGAGAGATATTTATTTTCAACTTTTAAATCCCAGACAATGCCGGGTAGCTCTGTTAGTATGTACTAAATTTGGTAAAAATCAGTTGAATGATTTTCAAATCACACACACAAACAGTTCATTTTTGTAGCATCAAAAGAACATCTGATAAAGAATATGCCAAGCAGAAAAGTCGCTATTTAAGCAAAAACTACCTCAAATATTTCCATTAAAATGTTCATTTGAGGAGTCAAAATTAAAAAGGAAAAAACAAAAATATTCAATATTAATAATGATAATTGCTTGTAACAGTTTGTAAGTGCACTTTTTCTGCAGCTAAAAATCAAATAACTTTCTATATAAATGAATTACCTTGATAATCAATTTAGTTATAATTGTTAAGGTACGGCTTCTCTATCAGTTAGACAAATTAATATCAGATCTTGCTGAGTATGCAACATTGGGAACACATTTGATTGCATCAGCAATTTTTAGTTCTGATGTTTTACTTTAAATTTATCTTTACTTAATTAATTACAGTTCCATTATTAAAACAGTGGACAACTAAATTACGGGGGGTGCATGGTATATTGGTTAGAGTCGTATGAAACAAACTTGTCGACCTGAGTTCAAATCCTGGATGAAGCCACAGTTCACATAGCATGAATACCCTTGAGAAAGGTATGAATCCAACTATTCTTACTCCAGCTATGGGTAAATAGTAGGGCAGACTGGGCCCTTTAACATTGGTTAGGCAACCAGTCTAAGAGAAGGAAAACTCTGAATTCAAACCTCTTAAATCTCTGCTTGGGGTGGTCACTATGAGATTAGGTTCAGTCCTACTTAGTGATCTATTTCAATTTAATTTACTGCAACGAACTGTATGTATTTAAAAGAGGGTTTTATTTTGAGATATATTGTATTAGTTTTTTCTTAATTCTGAAAAGAATGTTTGGCATAGTGTAATGATTAGTTTGTTTTGTTTTGTTTTACGGCATATCAACCATGGTGGGTCATTTAATGCTAGCAAAGTTTTGAAAGATTCATAGCGATAGTTTGGAACTCTTTTTTTGGTTAACAAATTTTCTATTTAACCCATAGATGGGACCCTAACAGATACTACCACTTGGTTCAGAATGGACCTGGGAGTAATGGTGATGAATTGGAACCTCACCATCAGTTTAATGTCATATCCTGGACATGAAGACCTTCAGCCACCGCTGTCTAGCACCCATATGATAAAAAGGTTTGGGGCTTGCCATAAAGGCAATAGAGTCGGGACAATCATGTAAGTACTAGGGCTTGATGTGACAAGCCAATTGATTGAAGGGGCTTCTCCGAACACCCATCTAGCCTAAGTAAGGGCCAAAGTAGGGTGTTGCATGTCATGGGCTGCTCATCCAGCAAAAGTGTAGTCGGTGTATACTAAAGCCCCAGGCAACAGGGCTGTTGGCATAGTGTAATGGTTAGTCAATTCTGTCTAGACTAGCATACAATTGATAGTGAGTTTGAGCCTACCAAGGGGCTCCATACTTCTGGCCTTGTATCAAACTAAGTGAAATTCAAAAAATGTAAGTTAGGGAAATATGGGCATGGAGTAAACATTGCTTGGTTACTTACAGTTTCTTGCCTATGCAATTTTCAACCAGTTTTAAAATTATATATATATATATATATATATATATATATATATATATATATATGCATGCTCCCAACCCCTTGTTTGTTGAGTTTTCAGGGGTAAAAATCTGATTGTCGGTCATAAATTAAGCTTAAAATAGCAAGACTCTCATTTAAACAGGATGTGAACTCGCTAACGACTGTAACATACATACCTATGTATGTATTTATCAGTTAAAATTTAGCCCTTCTCTGCAGGTGGCTGATGGCCAAGTGTCTAAAACGCCAGACTGATGAAAAATCAGTCAGGTTTCTATGGCCAGTTAGCTTGCAATGTTAGCTACACTGAGGAAACAGGATATGTCAAAACACATCTGTGGATGACAATATATATATATATATATATCTTTTATAATATTAGATATCAATCAATTTGATCCAGCAGAAACAATAGCATGGAGGTTGTCTTAGGAGAAAATACAAAGAGCTGTTGGATTCAAAGGTGTAATAAGGTTAATTATAGTTGAACAGACCATTCCGACTAAGGGTGTTAAATACACAATGGACTTTAATATATCGAGCATGTGGAGAAGATACATATAACAAGAAACATATACAAGATACATAAGAAACACATATAAGGGAGAAGATACAATAATGAAGTATAAAGGAGATGCCTAATTGTACATGTAAAAGATACAAAGAGTTCATAAGACAAAGTCACTTACTGACGTATTCTGTATGGGAGTTTTCACCCCCACACAAGAAGGGTGTCGACCAAAGTGTCTAACCCATGTGTGTTCGTTGAGTTACCAAGAAGAAAGAAGATTTAAACTTGGCACTTGCCTGCTTAAATAGTCAGAGGGCCCTGGTGAGGATAAACAGAAACACAAGGGAAGGTGACTCTTCCACCAAAAAAGGGCAGACAATCCCACAGAGCCATGGAAAAAAAATATTTTTGGAAAAGATAGAAGATTTCATACTCTTTAACCAATTAAATAGGAACTTTTGAATTAAAAAGCATTTAAAAATAACTAATTAAAACAAATTATTTAGAGATATCTTATATACCCTACCTATGAACATTAATGGGTATTTCTCAATCCTCATAAATATGGTAGTATTATACTGACTGAGTAGTCTGATACCACTAACATACTGCTGGTAAAGTATTGTATTTTGTTAATGTTATTAAAATTCTATTTCATTTCCAACCTCCATTTTGATTATTTCTCATTTAGTAACCTTTGTTAGGTTACAACAAGATAAACATTAAACAACTAAATAAGATACAATTAAATTTTGTCTTGCAAATA
>CM042157.1:73803935-73828935 GCA_023376005.1 Doryteuthis pealeii
GAGAGCATTTTGATGTGTTAGCTGTTAATTTCAATTCAATTTCACTTAATTAATCATTAAAGTAATTAATTTTTCATTAAAGTAATAAGTTCCAATTTTCAACAAGGTAATTCTTGAATTTTCCATATTTCCTGGATGATTTTACTCATCTTCCGTTTCCATCATTATTTCTTAGAATAATTATTTGCTTCGTTTGATTGCCAAATTAATTTGAAGTATTTTTGAGTAAGAAATCTGGTTTCATTTTTGCCATTTTGGGGTTTCATTCTAATTGAATTCCAAGTTTATTTAATGTAGCCGAACTTGGAAAGCAAAAAGTAAATATCTTTTTTAAAGTTTACATTTTTAATTCTCTCTCAAATTGAAAAGTTTTAAAATGAAAAAAAAAAAAGATCTTTAAAAAAAATAATTCAGACAACTGAATTTCTTGTCTTTATTCTTCAAACAACATTTTGCGAGATACATTCTCTTTCTTTCTTTAGGTGTGATATATCCAGTTAAGGGATATATTAGTAAAAGTTATAGGGAGGTATACTTGCAGGTAAGTATGAAGCTGGTGCATCAGAGTAGTAGTAATAATAGTATGTGCCAGAGTAGTCGGCGTATTAATTGTGGTAGGCGTAGCAATAGTAGTAGATGTTTGTACCACTACAGTGTTAAGTTTTTATGATGGACACTAACCAATCAGATTACTGTGAGGAGGGCACCTAGGTATATGCATATTCATTACATCAAGGTGTGATATGTAAATTCTTTATGAAAAGAGAATCTTGCTGGTTGGTTGGATTTTATGGCATGTCAATCCCTGTTGGGTTATTTTATGCCGGAAATGTTTGATTTATTAATTCTTGTTGGGTATTCAATTTCTTTCTTTATAATGAAATGGAATAGTTCATTATTTAGCTGAAGTGACAACACTCATAAGAAATAAGAATTTGGTGGATAAGCAACACCAGATAATCTGGATTTACATTTTTGCATATCATCTTGGATGATTTGGATAGTCTGACTTTTAACCAGAGGATGTTACAAGATGATACTTTTAAGGAACATGAGTACTAATATATAGATGGGCGTTCGTCAAACTAATTGTTACAATTTTATGGGCCATCCTGTAGGCCTTAAGCCAGAGCGCTTGTCCAGTGGAATTGGATCCTTGGTAATCCTCTGATAAAGAATCCTTTGGTTCTTCTGGTAAAGAGTCCTCAGTTCCTTCGTCAATGTTTGTAATTTCCTTCTCAATGATTGCAAGTGAACTGTGGCAAGTATCAAGGTTTAAGTAGTGAATCAGCCATGCATTATGGTTGTTGATTGGCCGGATGAATAAACCCCATGGCATTGGCTAATCTATAAATTCAGGTGGAGAATTGGAGAACACCTTATATACAAAATATTCCAACACTAATACCAATTAATTCTTATACTACCATAATAACCATGATGAAGATACTCATCTGAATGTGATAAAATGGATAAAAGCAGTTTTAAAAAATATGCTTTTTTTATTAGGAAGTTTGGTCAATGTATAAACTAACAACAATTGTAGTATTATTTGGATTTTTCTAGGTGACAATCATCTATAAGTTGCAGGTTCAATCCTGACCAAGTGTAATAATAACCATAGAATACTTGACATAGTTTAACAGTTGTACCCAGTCATGGTTAATGGAATGAGAACAGTCTACCTCAGTGGATTGAATAAAGGGTTAGGTTTGAAGTACCATTAGAAGGCTACTGAGTTTGAAGAGAAGGTTCCCAAGTTCGAGAAAGTTCTAGTTCAACAAAAAACACCTGAAGAAGGTCGAAAGGCTCATTGGGTGAAACATATAACAATAAAGATGAGGGCAATAGTCTGAATAATCCAAATGATGGAGCCTCATCTAAAAAGTAACAAGAAACACATGAAGAAGGCCAGAGAGCACATCGTCTGAAACATTGTGTATATAATAAAAAAAATAAAAAAATAATGACTATTCTGAACTTTTGAGATGAGGCTTGATAATTAGTATTATTTGGATTATTCAGGCTACTGTTCTCATCTTTATTGTTATCTGTACAAAGAAGGCTCCTGAGTCCGACAAGAAATACCTGAACAAGGCTGGAGGGCACATCGGCCAAAACATTGTGTAGATAACAATAAAGATGAGAACAATTGGCTGAATAATCCAAATAAAACTAAAGATGAGGACAATAGTCCAAAAAATCCAAATAACACAAATTATCAAGCCACATCTTGAAAATTAAGGCAAATACAATTGTAGTGTTTAGGAAACTGCAAAGTTCTTCATAGATTTAGTCATTGAAAGCTTTTCTTAATATTTTCATTAACTCTCTTTGGCAATGTTGGACTATAAGAAACGAAAGAAAGAATGATGTTGCCAAAGATTTGTGCTATTTATAAGTAAATCACTGTGAATATGGCACCAGTTAGACTTTTGGGATGCCAGGCTGAGAATTTTGCCAGAGAATAGATTTGGTAAACAATAAATATTCCTTAACCATTTCATCTTACTTGATTTTATATCAGAACAATTAAACAAAGTGAAAGAAAATTGTAAACAAGTAAAAATTTAATAAAATAAAAGTTAAAATAAAATAGAAATTATAATATGATAAAATATAATAAAATTTAAATTAGAATAGAAATTTTAATAAAATAAAAGTTAATATGAATTAGAAATTATAATATGATGAAATATATTTAAAATTAAATTAAAATCAAATCAAAATAAAATAAAAGTTAAAATAAAATAGAAATTATGATATAATAAAATATAATTATGGTCAAATTAAAATAGGAATTTTAATAAAATAAAATTTAAAATAGAATATTTGGGGGTCTACAAAGGGTTTATGGAAACTACCAATCCTTCTTAATAATTAGAAGAAATTAATTCAACAAGAATCCTGGAGAAGATGCCCATGTTGATATATTTTACAATTAGCAGTTTTACATAAACGTTTGTGCATAATTCATTAATTGCATAATTGGTTGCAACAAAACAACTGCAAGGTGGACTGGAGGGGTCAATGATAGGTCAATCAAATTTTTGTAGGGGTCTACAGACTGAAAAGTTTGAGAACCCCTAGTCTAGCACATTAGCCACTACACCATGGGGATTCTCCACCTACTACCTAGTAATCACTTTACTATCATTATATAGCTGCAATTTCAAGTGTTCATCTTAATAATTACAAGAAATTCAACAAGAATCCTGGAGAACATGCCCATGTTAATATATTTTACAATTGTTGAGTTGTCTGCCCTCTGGGTTCCCGTTTGTGACCACCAGGGGTCTGTGGTATTTAAGCGCCTGTTTCAAACTCTCTCACTCTCTTGCTTCTTGGGACGTGACTACAATGGGTTAGACATTTATATCTACACCTTTTCGTGTGGGGGCTTCGGCCCCCATTACAGACACTAGTAAGTGACCTTAGTCTATGGACGCTCCATAACTAATCATATCTTCTATGTAACTCTTCTTATGTATCTAGTATGCGTATATTATCTACTATGTATCTTGTTTCATGTATATGTACTTGATGTCGTTAATGTCTCTCCATGTGCTTTTATTAAAGTCCATTTTGTTATGTTCAACACTCGTGTCGGAGTTGTTTGTTTCAACCAGTTATAATATATAACCTTTCACAATTAACAGTTTTACCTAAACGTTTGTGCAGAATTCATTAATTACATAATTGGTTGCAACAAAACAACTGCAAAGTGGACTGACGTACATAAGAAGGGGGTCCATGATAGGCCCATCAAATTTTTGTTGGGGTCTACTGACTTGAAAGCTTGAGAACCCCTAGTCTAGCACATTAGCCACTACACTATGAGGACTCTCTACCTACTTGCTAGTAATCTAAGGAATCATTTTACTATCATTATAACCAGCTGCAATTTCAAGTGTTCATCTCTTAATCAGCTTTTATATAAGTACTGACTTAAAAAGTGCTGAGAAAAACCGGTCAGTGTGGTTACTTGTCAGGAAAAAGAAAATCTTATGTGATATTTGATATCTTAGCATAATACCAGAGAAATTTCATCTTAGCATAATATATACCAGAGAAATTCATCACTTGCTCAAAAAGAAAAGAAAAGAAATTATGTTCTACTTTCAACTGAATTGCTACTAATACATGGTTGAACTACTTATCAGAACAACTGGACAGAGTTTGATTCTTTCTTTTTCTAAGAATTGGTCTCCTCTCATCTCAGAATAAAGAATTTTATGGTGAAAAAAAAAGAAGGTATAGTTCCAGAAATAAGTACGGTTTAATCTTTGTTTTTATTTCGTTTGGTTGATTCCAGTTAAGTACAAAGTAAGAATCTCACAGTTTGTAATTTGTGTTTCTTATACATACACTGAACATTGAATACATAGATGGTTTGTTTGGTTTGTTTTATTTTACAGCATATCAATCTCGGTGGGTCATTTAATGCCGACAAAGTTGTGAAATAAATTCATTCTTAATGCATAATACAATTTTGTTTATAAACATGTTTTTCTAGTCAACCCATAGATGGGACCCTAACAGGTACAACCACTCCGTGTCAGAGTGGACCAGGGAGCAATGGTGATGAAGGGGTGCTCCACATTCCCCAAACCTCCAAAACTGGAACCTCACCATCAGATAGAGTTTAACGTTATTCCCAGGACATGTAGATCCTCAGACACCGCCTTCTAGCATCCATATGATAAGAAGGATTGGGGGTTGCCATAATTATATATGCTATAGAGATGGGGCAATCATATAGGTGCTAGGGCTTGACGTGGCCAACCGATCAAGCAGAGGGGGCCTCTCCGACCGCCTGTCTAGCCTAAGTAAGGTTCTAAGTGGAGTGTTGCAAGTCATGGACTGCTAATCCACCAAGACTCCGTCCTTAAGCATCATGGGTCGTCACCCACAGCCAACAGGTGGCGGCTTAAGTTGAGTAGTTGTAGTTGTTAGCTTGTGGGTCACAGGCAGACAACAACATTCACATAGGTTATGTGTTCCAACAAGAAACAACATACGAAAGTCGCACAGTCAAAAAGGGGTTGTGTATTTCTTTCTCGGCTGATGTTCTTTTTTCAGAGAGAGAGAGAGAGAGAGAGAGAGAGAAAGAAAGAGTGAGTGAGAGTGAGACAGAGTGACAGTGTGGTCAAACTGTTCAATCATAAATCACATTCGCTACTACTATATGCACGCTGTTCACTGACAGTTGAAACACATCACAAGGGAATCCGAAAAACCCACATCCGTCCCATATGGGATCCTAGCCAAAAGTGAGCGTGATTTCCCTTTACTTCTATTTATCATCCTGGAGGTGGGGGAAGGGACATCTGTTTCCGCTCTTCTGCAGAAAATTTAGGACTTCAGCTTTTTTTTTCTTTTTAATCTAGTTCAGGGGTTATTGACCGGTCACTGGCTGACATATGTTGAGTGTTTAGAATTCTAAACTTTATTTTCTTTTTGTTCTTATTTCTTTTTCTTCCCCTTCTCCAGAAATCCAATTACCATTTTCTTTTCAATCCATATTCTCCATAGACCAAAATAATTACGCTACAGGCATACTACAGTGAAGGTACTCATTATGTACTGGTTATCACGATGGGAAGGCTGACATGGCAACCTGAATTAAAATCCCTAACAAGGCTGCATCCAACTATTCTCCCTCCAGCTAGGTGTAAATAGTAGGGCAGACTTGGTTCTTTAACCTTGGTATGGCAAATGGTCTAGAAGGAAGACTAAATTCAAACCTGTTAAATTTTTCTTAAAATAATTGAACTTGTGTTGCATCCTGCTCATGGCAGAGGGGGTGGTTCAATGCATACTTCACCAATGCCATAATGAGAGAGAGAGAGAGAGAGAGAGAGAGAGAGAGAGAGAGAGAAAGAGAGAGAGAGAGAGAGAGAGTTTAAATATAACATCAAAATTTAATTTATCTACCAATAGCTGATTTGATGGGAGAAAGAAAATACCAGTTATTGATGGTATTGTCTTTGCAACATACCATCTTTGATTTTGCAGTTTGTTCCAGCATTATATGCAAATGATAATATCTATAGAACTAATAGTCTTTAGAGTCATATCTATTGTTTCTTTTGTTTTTTTAAGCCTCCTTGGGCATCTCTCCCCGTTTTTCTATCTTCTCATGTCAACCTTAAAAAAAAGAAGAATATCTTTACATAGGACATAAACAATATTAATACAATATCTATATAATCCTGTTAAGTAATTCATCCAATAATTCCCAAAAAAGCTTCTACACAAACCTGAACACTAACCCCAACCTCAGTTTCAAATCTAATATATGAAATTCACCTTTACACCACTTTCCTAGACTAAATTCAGTTCGGAGTCTGAGGTTATGTCACTCAGTTTCAACTAATAAAAATGCATGATGGTTTGTTTGCTTTGTTGGATTTTACGGCATGTCAACCCTTGTTGGGTTATTTTATGCCAAATATGTTTTGTTCTATTCATGCTTTATGGGTATTAAATTCTTTTTTTTTTAACTCAATTTCTTTAACAGATTTTTTCAAAGCTCATTTCTTTCTATTTAACCCACAGATGAAACCCTAATAAGAATTACCAATCCGGGTCAGAGTGGACCTGGGAGTAATGGCGTTGAAGGGATACTCCACACTCCCCAAAGCATCAGAATTGGAACTTTACCATCAGATAGAGTTTAACCTCATACCCAGGAGGAAACCAAGACCCTCAATCATAAAAAGGCATGAAATAGATGTTTCCTTAATTATCTACAATGCATATAAATTAACAATAAAGGATTAAAGAAGATAACTGAATTTTTTATAAAACTATAAAAACACTTTCAAAATGTATATTCAGTACAATGAAATATTTAAAAATTCAGACAAATAATAAAATATCTATATTGAAAAATTGTAAGCAAGTGTACATTATTATGATGTGATATTTCATTTATTTCATTCATTATTCTTTATAAATTAATACTTTAAATTCTTTAATGCGTGTTGTTTACAGTAATTGTAAAGTGTTTGTCATCATACTTGAGGCATTTCCAAGGGCTAATCACAGGGTAAATAACATAATTTTATTGTGTTCATTATTCTTTAAAAATATGACTAAAATGATTCTTCATTAAGTTTTAGAGATATTTATATTCTTTTGCAAGTTATCTAAGCTATTTGGACTATTGTCCCCATCTTCATTGTTATTTGTACAACGTTTCTGCTGATATACCCTCCGGCCTTCTTCGGGTATATAGGCCGAAACGTTGTACAAATAACAATGAAGATGGGGACAATAGTCCGAATAACGCAGATAATACTAATCTTCAAGCCTCATCTCAAACGTTCAGAGAAATAGTTCTTTCCTGTTTGTTTTATTTTAATGCTTTACATCTAGTTTACATTTATAAAAAAACCCAGGTTATGTCACAATTATGGGAGCAAACTAATGATGCAGAGTTCATAGGTTTGATTTGGAATTCTGCAAACCAAAAGTTCTTTGTAGCTCAGCTGGTAGTGTAGTTAGTGTACTTAACCAAGCTTTCCTAGGGAAAAAAGTGTATGTGAGTTCAAACTCCCTAAAAGCTCTTCCTTTATTAAATTTTCCTGTTCATGTTCTGATACTCAAACTATTGCAGAATTAAGACCATAGTGAGTTGCAATGAAAAAATTACTGAAAATTAAGATAATTGCGTGTGTGTATGTATGTATGTCTGTCTGTCAGGATGAAACTACAAAAATAAAACAATTAATGATAAAGTAAATATAGTTACACATTCACTATCACTAGATCTTGCTTTCTGAGTAAAAATAATGAAGATTTGATTTATGTTCGTGAAGATGATTAAAAAGTAAAATTTAAATGATAACAGCATGGAAGTTTTTTTGCATTTAATATTTTTAACATTTCTTTTCAGAGTGGCTGGATCAATCCAAGTTTTTTTTTTTTACGTAGCGATTTTAATGGGGTATCCTACGAGAATCCAACTCACAATTCTGTAATAATGGATCTGCAGGACTAACTTAGTGAAAAATCCCCCCTCTACCCTAGCGATGCAAGGTAGCCACTTCTAGTAATATATAAATGGTGTATTTTGTCAAACAGTATAGTTGAAATATCTGCATTGGTAGGAGGTTCATTCTTTTGTGTGAACTCCCAAATTTGGCCTTTTAATAAAGTCAGACAAAACTAACCAAAATTCTGATCTTTTCAGGTTGAATATTTAAAAAAAAAATTATTAAATGTAAAAACTAGCAATGTGTTGTTGCTGATCTGATCTTTGCCATGTTGATGTGAAATTGGAAATTATAAAGGAAGGAGAATAACTATGAAGATGATGTATTAATGTCTTACAGATTTCTATCATCAGCCATATTGATATTGAGGGGGGAGAGAAATAGAGAGAGAAAGGAAGTGAAAGAATAAAGGAAGGAATAAAGAGGGTGGAAGAATAAATAGAGAGAGGGGAAGGGAGTGTAAGAAGAAAGAAAGAAATAGAGAGAGGGGGAAGGGAGTGTAGGAATAAAGAAAGAGAGGAGAAAAGGAGTGGAACAATAAAAACAAGAAATGGAGAGAAGAAAGGAATGAATGAATGAATGGAGAGAGAGAGAGAGAGAGAGAGAGAGAGAGAGAGAGAGAGAGAGAGAGAGAGAGAGAGAGAGAGAGAGAGAGAGAGAGAGAGAGCAGATGCTGGAAGAAAAGACAAAAGAAATAAAGAAAAAAGTACTAAATAAAGAAAGAATTAATGAAAGAAGCTGAGTAAAGATCTGAATGAGAAAAAGAAGGAACATTTTAAGAACAAAGAAAAAAATACAAAAAAGAAAGAAAAAATACAATAAAGAAAGAAGCAAGAATTAAATAAAGTGAGGAGAGAGAGAGAAAGAGGGAGAGAGAGGGAAAGAGAGAGAGGGAAAAATGAGAAAGAAATTTTAGAAGAAGGAATAAAAGAAAAAAAGAAAAAAAAACTAAGAAGGACAAAAGAAAGAAAGAATCTATGAAAGAAGTTGAATGAATATCTAAATGAGGACAACAAAGAAGGAAAATTTTGAGAATATAGAAAAAAGACAAACATAAAACAAAAGGTAGAAAGAAAGAAATGAATGAAAGAACCAAAGAAAAAGTGATTAAATAAAGATAAGAGACAGGAAATAACAGAAAGAAATACTGAATGAAAATCAAAGAAATAAAAGACAGAAAAACAGAAAATTGAATAGAATGAGTAAAGACAAAAAAAAAAAAAAAAAGAAAAGAAAAATGAATTGAATATAGAGACATAAACAAGAAGACAGAAAAAGAAATAAAAAATGAAGAAAAGAAGAAAATAAAAACGTAAGAAATTTGAAAAAAAAAACAAAGGGAATAAGTTCATGTAGAGTAAAAATGTTAAGTTGGCGGAGTGGCCTATTATCAGTATCAGCCAAATAGTGAGGGCGTTTACCCTCATTTTGCTTTTGCTAGACCAGGGAGATTGTTGTAGCTGAAGTGGATCACTACACCTACCAGCAGCACTCCACTTTACCACACCGATCAGATTACTCAATTTGTGCTACTCATACTCTGAATTAGCAAGGACTGGTATCGAACCCAGTACCTTCCAATTCCTAGGTGGGTGCCCTACCAACTGAGCTAAACCGTAAGGAATGAAAAAAAATGAAATTAGAATGAAAAAGATAGAGAAGTAAACAAGAAGAAAGAAAGAATGATGAAGATAAGAAAATAAAAAATGTAAAACTTGAAAAAAAATGAAAGAAATTTGAAAAAAAAAATGAAAGAAATTTGAAAAAAAAATGAAGAAACTTGAAAAAAAAAAATGAAAGAAATTTGAAAAAAAAATGAAAGAAACTTGAAAAAAATGAAAGAAATTTGAAAAAAAAATGAAAGAAATTAAAAAAAAAAAAAATGAAAAGAAATTTGAAAAAAAAAATGAAAGAAATTTGGAAAAAAATGAAAGAAATTTGAAAAAAAATGAAAGGAATAAATTCATGTAATGTATGAGGACATTAGGAAATGAGCCAAAAAAAAAAGAAGAAAAACAACAAAAAAAAAGAATTGAAATTAAAATGAAGATTGAGAAGGAGACAAGAAAGAAAAAAACGAAAAAAATGAAATGTAAGAAAATAAAACAAAACAAAAAAAAAAACAAAGTGAATGAATTCATGTTGTCTAAGAGGACATTGGAGATAAAAAAAAAGACAAGCCCTCCCCCTTGAATCTAAGAAGCTATTCTGTTCAATTCAGCATTTAATAGAAGTGAGTGGTTTTGTTTTGAAGCTCTCTTCAATCATTAATCTGAATAAACATACTGTTGGCTGAAAGAGCAGTGGACTGCATCTGAGAATATTCGAGAATATAATCAGTCTGAAGGGAAGGGAGGTGGAGGAGGAGGAGGAGGGGAGAAGGAGAGAGAGAGAGAGAGAGAGAGGGGGGAGAGAAAGAGAGAGAATCAAAAATAACTTTTTGGTCAACGTCCAGATAATGAAGTTGGGTAAAGACAAGAAAAGAAAAAAACCATCACACACAATTGAAAAGGATCAATTTTTTTTTTCTTTATCTCTTTGCTCCCCCCACCCTACCTTCCTCCCTCCCCCTCTCTCTCTCTCTTTCTCTCTTGGACCAACAATTTTGATTGATACAGACTGATCAGGTATAGGTAACAACCACCACCAACAACAAAAGAAAGCAAAAAAAAAAAAAGCAAAGAAAACTTCATAAATAGTGAGAGTCAGATGAGTTTTAAATCAGGCAACCACTCAAGCATTTTGAGCTGCCGAAATTGATCAGATTCACTGTTTGAGGAAATTAAACGACAAATGAGACGGGGGTTCATATCAATTCAGGCTCCGGATCAATGAAATATTTTATCATTTTCTGAATACAGAGTAGACAAGGTTTGTCTGCAAATACAAACAAAATCAGCAGCGCTTCCTGAGGGGTTTGGATTGAGAAAAACTATTCTTTGGGGGAAGGGTGATATTTATTAATCAAATCTATAAATATTGGCTCCAAAAGTTGCGATGTAATCCGTTTTTTTTTGTTTTTTTTAATGTTAACTAGATGTAAAGCATTAAAATGAAAACAAACACCATAGAACTAGCTTAGATAACTTGTGAAAGAATATGAATATCTCTAAAACTTAAATAATCATTTTAGTCATACTTTTCAAAGAATAATGAACACAATAAAATTATGTTATTTACCTTGTGATTTGCCCTTAGAAATGCTTTAAGCAAGATGACAATTTACATCAACACACATTAAAAGAATTTTTGTAAAGAATAAGAAATTTAAAACATTTAAAACTCGGAAAATAACATTGAACTTGTTATTTTTGGCAAGCATCTTCATTATCATCATCATGTCGTGCAAGTAGCACGGATATCCATGACAATCTCTCACCAACCTTCCCTATCATTCATTGCACCTGAGGGTCCTCTGCGCAGCAACCAGCATCCACACACAGTCAATGTAGGTCCTTGGTGGGCAGCTTACATTAGCATGTCCATGTGTTGGCTTCCACAGGAGAACGTTGCTTATGATCTCATCCTTGCTTCTCTAGCAGTATCCAGCATGCCTAGTCCATCTCACTCGGATGGTTTGTGAGATGGGGGGCAGGTGGGGTGCTGTTTCCACAACTTGTTTAAGATTGCATGCAGCATTCTTATGCAGCTCCCATCTAGCTTATTCTCAAGGTGCTTCATTAGTGTCCAAATGGTGCAGCCATACAGCAGTACTGATATAACCACAGCCTGGAAGAATTGTTGCTTTAACTTGTCAGTGAGATCAGATTTCAATATGATTGATAATTTGTTTGTGGCTGACCATGCCTTTCTTATTCATGTATTAACATTGCTTTCTGTGGATTAGAGGGGTCCAATAATACCTGATAAGTGGTAATATTGAAAATTTTGGTTAGATTTGAAAATAATTACTATACATCAAAATCTAGTGAAAACACATAAAAATCAGCCTGTTTTTCATTATGTTTTTGTGTTTGTTAAAAAACTTAAAAACTCTTCAAGTTTAAAACTAATAAACGAATGTTCCAACTGTTGTTTCTAGCAAGGTTTCATGGCTTTACAATTGTTATGGTTTGGTGGTGGTCGCAATTGTTTTGCACGGGAAGTACGAAAAGACAAGAAGAAATTGAACAAAAGACTCATCTGGACAAACGGGAATTTGAACAAAGAGAAAGGACTTCCGGTCAAGGAACAAAAGGATGTGTGGGCGGTCGTCAATACTTAAGCGGTCATCAGGCAGCCCAGAGGCAGACCCCAGGAGACGGCGAGGAGAGCACAAGGAGTCTGCTAGCGAGCAGTGAGGCGCGCTCACTACCTTCCACCACACCAGCAGTAGTAGTGCCCCATTATCAATGCTCGCCACTCACATCCACCACGTACAACCGAGATGAAAGAAATAAAGTCAAATCTCCTACTACATAGAGCATGCCTTGTGATGTCATTTAAGCGACCACTAGATACATCGTTTAGGGTTAGAAACGATCTCCACTGTATACCAACAACGTAAACGATTCAGAGTAGCGTGAGTTTGAAGATGCCAGTATATAACATGTACGATGTTGTGGCCTGAGTCGAGGGCTATGCAACACAATTAGCATAAACAACACAAATTTAAATCCAACCTATTAACTCTACATCATTAATTCACTCTAAAAATGATGATGTAACCTGATTTTTGAGGTAAACTAGCATTAAAATGAAAGAAACGCCATAGAACTAACTTAAATAACTTGTGAAAGAATATAAATATTTCTAAAACTTAAAGAATAATTATTTTAATCATATTATTGAAGAATAATGAGCACAATAATATTATGTTATTTACTTTGTGATTAGCCCTTGGAATTGCCTCAAGTATAATGGAAAATTTCTTTTACAATAATTACTGTAAACAACACACATTATAGGATTTTAAGTTGTAAAGAATAATAATTGAGACAGGGTTTCATATCAATTCAGGTTCTTGACTAATGAAACATTTGATCATTTTCTGAATACAAACACAAACAATATTAGCAGTGCTTCCTGAGGGGTTTGAGTTGAGAAAAACTATTCTTTGGGGGAGGGGTGATATTTCTTATCTAAGTCATTGGAAAGTCTTTGTTTTTTCTGTTATTTGTTGGGTAAGCAAAATTGGGCACCTTGTAGCATATTCATGTAGTGTAATGAAAGGGAGGAGAGAAGGGATGAAGAAAAGCTTATTTGACCAGGACAACATTTATACTGCTTGCTGGTTGACAAGGTGACAAAAGAATAGTAACAAAGAAATAAGTAGTCTCAACAAGAAACGATGTTTAGTATTATCTGTGTTATTCGGACTATTGTCCTCATTGTTATCTGTACAACATTTCAGCCGATGTGCCCTCCGGCCTTCTTCAGGTATTTCTTGTTGGACTTGGGAACATTCTTGTCATAATTGGGAGCCATCATGGAACTTTGAACCCAACCCTTTATTCAGTCCACGGGGGTATCCTGTTCTCATTCCGCTAACCATAGCTGGGGCAGAGGCGTTAAGCTATGTTAATTATAATTCTATGCTACTGCTGCCCTTGGCCAAGATTGAACCTGCAGTCCAGAGATAACTGTCACTTAGAACTGTCTTAATCTCACTCCTTTATCCACTAGGCTATGTGTCCAATCCGACAAGAAATACATGAAGAAGGCCAGAGGGCATATCGGCTGAAATGTTGTACAGATAACAATAAAGATGAGGACAATAGTCGGAATAACACAGATAATACTAATCATCAAGCCTCATGTCAAACATTCAGAGAAAAAGAAACGATGTGTTTTATATATGATAACATAGAAGACAAAATTGGAAAGAAAGTTTACAATACAAAAGTTCATTTTGATGAGATTCAAAACTTATTGTATGGAATTTGAGGAACAGACTTTTTTGTTGTTGTCCATTGAGTTGGCCTTTTGATTTATGTGAGGTGAGGACATGTTGTCCCAATGAGAAAAACATTGTCGAAAGGGGAAGATTTAGCATTTAAAGAATTGACTTATTTTTATGTGGTCTATTGTTTGAGTAAGCATTAATTGTATTTGCATGGTCTCAAAAGACATGGCATGTACATTGACCAGTGAGATCCCAAGAGGTGTGTCACAAAGCTGAGGACCTGCCTTGTGAGCTGGTTTGCTTAGGTTTACTTAATGGCATATCAACTCCTGATGGGTAATTTAATGCTGAAATTTCATTCATTTGTAAATGTTTCATTGTAATCATAATCTATATTTTCAATGATCCCTAGTGGTTAAAAATTCATCCTGCAACTCAAACAGATTGAAAAGAAACTCAACAGACAGGAGATGTCTGTCCATAACTCAATATGGTTCCTGCATTGCCACAAGCATAGTGCAGAATCATGGATATTTATCAAAGCCCATAACCTTGCTAAAGTCAGC
The DNA here is from genome assembly GCA_023376005.1 of Doryteuthis pealeii. NCBI lineage: Eukaryota > Metazoa > Mollusca > Cephalopoda > Myopsida > Loliginidae > Doryteuthis > Doryteuthis pealeii. The sequence goes on from CM042157.1 coordinate 73,818,350, forward strand.
AGCCAATCAGGACTCAAGGAATGGTATCACCCAGATGCAAGTATGGAATATTCCTGAGTGCTATATATACCAAGGGCTTCATATACAAATTCACTTAGGCTTAGCTAGTTGTTGTTATTGTTCAATTCAGTTGTGTACTGACTCACTTCAACACTGGGGATATTATATCTCCTGATATTTACAAACTGAAGCATTGCAATCATACTTAGTTTGAAAGGAAGAAAAAGTATTATTTAATTTTTCTACTTTGTTCATATTATATGATACCCAGAATTTCCTGATCGAAAATAATGTCAAAGGTAACAACTCAAGAAAACAACATGTTTAAGATATTCATTCTTCTTGAAAACAGGTGGAAAAAAAAAGAAAAAGATTTATTAATGTTTACTACACACTTTGTTACTGGTATTACTGTCATGTTTGGTTTGTTTTGTTTTACGGCATATCAACCTCAGTGGGTCATTTAATGCCGATAAAGTTTTGAAATAAATTCATTCTTAATGGATACTCAATTGTTTATATGAACAAATTTTTCTATTTAACCCATAGAGGGGACCCTAAAAGGTACTACCACTCTGAGTCAGAGTGGACCAGAGAGAGAAATGGTGATGAAGGTGTGCTCCACATTACCCAAACCTCCAAAACTGGAACCTCACTATCAAATAGAGGGCAATATGGTTGGGGCAATCATATAGGTGCTAGGGCTTGACATGACCAGCCGATTGATCAGAGGGAGCCTCTCCGTAGGCCCGCTCGCCCATCCGTCTATCTCAAGAAGGGGCCAAAGTGGAATATTGCAAGTCATGGACTGCTCATCCACCTGGGTTCTATCTTGCTAAATTAAAGAATATTTCTTTTTTCTTTTTTCTATTTAAAATCATTGCTACATAAAATTAATTATTACAATCAGAATGTTTACTATTAATACTAACACGTAAAATCCAAACAAACAAAAATGTATTATCTGTGTTATTCGAACTATTGTCCTCATCTTCATTGTTATCTGTACAATGTTTCGGCCGATGTGCCCTCCAGCCTTCTTCAGATATTTCTTGTCAGACTCAGGAACCTTCTTGGACTTTGAAACCTTCTTGTCATAATTGGGAGCCATCACGGAACTTTGATAATACTAATCATCAAACCTCATCTCAAACATTCAGAGAAATAAAACAAAAACGTCTTCAGCATAAAATACAGTAAAATCCAAATAAACAACCATGCTGTCAATGTGACTTGATGTAAAATTTAAATCTGTTAATGTAAAAGGATTTAAAGACTTATTTTTCTTGTGTGGTCCTCATGACAGACATATGTAATCAATACGGCCCTCATGACATACATATGTAATCCATGCAAACCTAGGGGTCTACTCAGTTTGACATGCCTGTTCTAGTGGGTCTGAAATGAAAAGTATTGACCCATAGATTATTTTTTATATGTAATTTTTTTCTTTTATTGTCTTTTTATTTTTTTTGAGTTCTCATTTCCTGTCTTTTCTTGAAAATTTTCAGGATTGGAAAGTGTGAAACTTTAAATTCGTTTTTCCTTTAGTTTAAATTTATTTTAAGAATTGTTTTTCTTTTTTTCTTTCTTTCTTTTTCCTTATGTTTAGCACTATGGCTTTTTGTAAAGCCCGTTAATTTTACAATTTATTTATATACTAACAGCGGCTACCCAGCATCACCTGGGTAGAGGGGGATTTTTAAGTTAGTCCCGCAGAACCAATATAACTGAATCATGAATTGAATCCTCATGGATGCCCATTTAAATCCCTATGTAAAAAAAAAAAAAAAAAAAAAAAAAAATAGACCTTGCATGGATCCAGCCACTCAGCAAAGAAATGTTAATGTCTACTATCTAAAATATTAAATGATAAAAGGATCCATGCTGTTATCATTTAAATCTTATTTTTTAATTATCTTCACAAATATAAATCAAATCTTTATTATTTTTCTCAAAAACCAAACTCTGATGATATTTAATGTGTATATATATTTACTTTGTTGTTAATTTTTTTATTTTCAAAGTTTCCTCTGGACATACATAACACACAACTACCCTTTATATATGTATAGATATACAACAAAATAAATCAAGTAAATGAAACACTGAATAATTTACTTATAACTTCATAACAATATTTTTTGTTAAAAGTTATTCCTCTTTTAATATCCTGCTTTCTTTATTCCCATATTCTAAAATTTACAAATATTGTTTCATTAGTGATGGTTGGTATGCATACAGATGTGTACTGTAGTAGAAACATTAACAGTAAAGTCTAAAGAGTCTAACAATTCATGGTTTGCACTGGTGTGGCATCTCCAGGCAACTGATAAAAAACTAACCAAGAAGAAATATATAGAGTTTAACATTATGATGTGAATGATCTCTTGAGTGGGGAAGGTTGGAATGCAGATGTACTGTTTTTCCCTTCTCATTCTTTCCTTTTTATGGCTATAAGAATATGATTATCTTTTTTTTTTTATAGATCACCCATTAGGACTGAGCCTATTCTAGTTGTGACCCTCCTCCCCACAAGCGGAGTTTAACAGTTTTGAATTTAGTTTTCCTTCTCTTATACTGGTTGCCTAACCAAAGTTAAAGAGCCCAGTCTTCCCTACTATTAACCCATAGCTGGAGAGAAAGTAGTTGGATTTATACCTATTGTTATAGGTGATATAACCTATGTACATAAATGGAATGCGCCGGCGATTACTATAAGTAGCAGGAACAATTGTGGCTTGACAGGAAGCAACGCGAGTCAGCTCACAACTGTATGGTCAGACGCAATCTCCACTTTCTTTTCTGTAATTTCTACTCCTTTTTGTTCAATACATTTGTATCCATTTTTACCAGTCATTTGTCTTATTTTTGACCCTTAAAAACAACACAACACCTTTCCCAAGGATGTTAGTGCTATGTGAACTGTAGCTTCGTTCAGGATTTGAACTCTGGTCAACAAGTCCATTTCCTATGACTCTAGCCATTGGACCACGCGCGTTTTGATTAAAGAAAAAAATTATTTTATACAAAGCAGCTGAAAAAAATCAAATTGTATTCTGATATTTTGTCAAACATTTTTAACAGATGCATAATGTGTTTTTTTTTCTTTCATATAAAGCAGCTAAAAAATAAAGTTGAAAAAAAAAAGGAATTTTAGAATTCTCTGCTAAAAATAATACTTTACTAAGAAAGTAGAAAAAGTTCAAGTCTCCAGTAGTGCCCAGCATGTTGTGTCTATCTGTTCAAGTCTTATTCTAAAGAGTTTCAGATGATAATCTTAATATTCAATGATTTCTTAGACTGTTTCATCTTTCTTTTATATATATATATATATATATATATATATGGGAGAAATGTGAGGAGGTTAATCCGAAAATATGTGAAGAAAAGTAGACAAACAAATTAGTAGACTAATGACAAATCCAGCGCCCAAACACACACACACATACTCATTCATTTTTGACCCATCCCTTATCATCCAACATTCTGACCAAACACCTGCATCTCCATATAACACTCCCCATTTAGAGGGAAGAAAATTCACTACCCATCCCCCCATCCCCCCTGTCCCTACTGATAACCTACTGTTTTTCACCATTCTGAAAATGTCCTTCATTGAAGCTAGACCTGGGCTTTTGGTCCTGATGATGGTCTAAATGGCTGAAACGTTGCATTGTCGACAATAAACATCCAGTTTCCATAACATCCCATGTTTGTCTACTTTTCTACACACACACACACACACACACACACACACACACACACACACATATATATATATATATATATATATATATATATTCTATTTAAATATATCAACCTGGGTTCAACTGATTACTTCTTTAGGTGAAATCTTGTCTAATATAGAGTCTACTAGGTATGCCTAAAACTTCCCCCCTTTTTTTTTTAACCCCCCGTGAACTAAAATTCAACAAAACTTAGGAAAAAGTCAATGAAACATAATTTTTTCTGCATTGTGAAGTGGAAGTAAATTATTTGTTTTACAGTCTTTAAAATTTTATGGGCCATCCTTTAGACTTCCAGAAAGAGTGGTTGTCAAGCGGAGATCCTTTTTGTTAAGCAGAGTGTAGTTTCTATCTAAGGGTTGTTCCTTGGTGCTCCTCAGTCTGGCAAGTCCTTCGTCAATGATTGCAAATGGACGTCTCTCAGTATCAGTGATTAAGAAGTAAACCAGCCACGCATTTGGGCTGTTGATTGACTGAGGCTTAAACCACATAACCTCACTTAGTCTATACATTTAGGTGGTGTTTTGTAGTGCACATTATATACAAGAAATTCCAACAAGTGTGTTGCGGCTTCTGAAAAAACACTGAAAACCAAAATAAATTAAAATCTGAATCAGTAAAATTGGCGCATTTTTGATGTTTCTTTTCTCTATATATATATATATATATATATATATGCTTTAATGCTTCTTTCTTGTCTTAATTCTTTTTCTTTCCTTTTTTCTTTCATTTCTTCATTTCTTCCTTTTATATTGGAATACCATTATATTCTAACAACCATTTCATTTCATTCTATTTCTATTATTTCCTTTTTCTGTTTCATTATGCTTCCAGCCTGGATCTTTTTTCACTTCTTAATTCCCTCCTCTTTTTTCTTTAACCCTTTAAGTTCTAAAAATACAAAAATTGAATCCCCAAATAATCTTTGGTATCTTCCAATAACCTTGGGGTGAGTGCCACTGATTCAATTAGCTTTTTTCTGCCCATGTTACCCCTGAATATCAATTTAACTCCAAGAATGTAATACACATGATAAAAATCGCAAATCGATTCTATGTCCTGTGACCTTGGAGGATATTTTTGACCCGATCCAACTTAGCGCTAGTGAGGTTGAAAAAAAGTTTATACTTTAAGGCAAACTCAGTATTTCCCTATTTTGCTAAAAATGACTTCCTTTCTCTAGAAATCCTGTGACCTTAAATGACGACACACATGCTCAATATGTAAGTTTTTAACTTTCGTCTTTAACTAACGTTTTTTTTGTAAGTTTTAGTTAGTTCTATCTGAGCTTTAAGATTTTGCACATTGTTGTTAGTTGTATTGGTTTTATTATATAAGCATACTTTTTAAAAAATTCCTTATCAATTTTTTAAGAAATTGCTAAGAATTTGTGTATTACAATGTTTGTTTATTTTAGGAATTGTTTTCTTTTGTTTACATTTAGAATATTTTTAAAAAAAAGTAATCGTAAAGTCATTAATGTTGTAAAACTTAATTTAATTTCAATTCTTAATTGCTTGTGGAGTTCAGGTGATAAAATGTATTAGTTTAGTTTATATCCTTTTTGACCCTTAAAGGTGTAACAAAATGAAAAATAAACATGTCCTTACTTGCTTAAAAGTTGATATATTTTATTCTAAGAAAATTGAAAGTATACACAAAAAAATGAGTTATCAATAAAAAATGTTTGGTTAATTTTTGTTTATATTTGAAATATTTTGTATTGCCATTTCTTTTCTATTTAGATACAAAAAAAATGCAGATACTCTTGGTGTTATCAAGAGATTATCTACATATTAGAAATTTTTCCCCTTATACAGCTTCTTTGTATCTTCTGTTATTTATCTATCACTACTCAATTAAATTTTCTCATTGAATAAATATTGTTCTTACGCCGAGGGGGAGTAAAAAAGTAATGCCATTTTGTTTAGGATACGTATAATTACCAACACAGAAACATTTATCATAAATCAAAATAAAGCTGGTCCTCTTTGGATCACATCCCTACTTCTCCACAAAAAAGAGTAAAAAAGTAATGCCATTTTATTTAGGACAGGTATAATTACCAACACAGGAACAATTATCATACATCAAAATAAAGCTGGTCCCCTGTGGATCACATCCCTACTTCTCCACAAAATGAGTAAAAAAGTAATGCCATTTTGTTTAGGACAGGTATAATTACCAACACAGGAACATGTATCATACATCAAAATGAAGCTGGTCCTTTTTGGATCACATCCCTACTTCTCCACATAGTCATCATTACTCTCAATAGCAATGTTCCACCTTCAAATGAGAGCATGTATCCATGGCCTGTAAAATTCTGTAGACTGTTCTTTGAACCACTTCTTCACTACAGATTTCACATCCTCATCACTGGAATAATATATAACATCATCCACAGGACACATTAGTGGTTGGAATATATATATATATATATATATATATATATATATATATATATATCTAGTGGTGAAGTTCCAATTCTTGATCTGGGGAGTGTGTAATACCTCTTTATCATTATTTCCAGGTCCACCCTAACTCCAAGTGGTATTACCCGTTAGAGTCCTATCTATGGGTTAAATGAATAAAAAATGAGTATTAAAAAAATGTGTTTAAGAAAAATTGAGTTTGAAAAATTATTTCTTTATAATAAAAACAGAATGGTCCATTATTTAGCTGAGGTGATGAAATTCATCAGAAATAAGATAAGCAAGACCAGATAATCAGGATTTACATTTTTGCATTTTATCTTGGATGATTTGAATGGTCTCATTTTAAACCAGATGATAACGTTCAAAAAATTAAAAAGTAAAAAAGTAAAGTAGTCAGGGTGGCCTAAAGTCGGTATCAGCCAATCAGCGAGGAAATCTATCCCCTTTTCACTAGTGCTAGACCACGGAGATTGTTTTTGCATCTGAGGTGGAGCACCACACCTACCATCAGCTCCTTACTTTACCACAAAGATCCCTGTGCTACTTATACGCTGAGTTGGCGAGGGCCAGTATCAAACTAGGAACCTTGTGATTTTTAGCCGAACCCTCTGCACAGGTATTAATATAGGAATATTCAATTTCTGTGTGTGTGTGTGTGTGTGTGTGTATGTGTGTGTGTGTGTGTATGTGTGTGTGTGTATGTGTCTCCATGCCATGATTCTTCTCAAATGACAAGACTCACTTGTCTCAACTTTGGCATGAAGACTCACAAAATATCCAATTGAGACGTTGTCTGTATGAGATTAATGTCACAATTCATTTGAGTTTACAGAATTTCTAGACAAAGGAAACCATTTCTTGCAACAAGAATAAAAGATAACAATGATTTATTTTCACACATTACACAATCTAAACAATGTCATATAAAACAAAACAAAACAAAAAACGTAATGTTGGTTGTTGTAGTAATGTGTGGAGGATGATCACTAATTAGGATTGGGCTTATTCTAGTAGTGACCACCTCAGTTGTTTTTTGTTTGTTTTGTTGTTTTTTGTTTTTTTTACATAATATTAAAGTCAGTCAGTCGACTGTTAGTTTGAACAACAGCAACTGGCTAAGCACAACTAAAGCAGTGCCCCAAGATAGCTGGTATTCATGGAAGTCAAGAATAGTCCATTCATGTATTTGGGTGATTCCATTCCTTGAGTCCTGATTGGATGCTTGGTTTCTATGATGTTGTGAGACTTGATAAATACCCTGTTATTTTGCAGTAGTATTGTGACAAGATAGATCAGACATAGATAGATCAGATAGAGTTTAACGTCATTCCCAGGACATGTAGACCCTCAGTCACCACCTTCTAGCACCCATATGATAAAAAGGGGTTGGAGCTAGCCATAAGGGCAATAGGGTTGGGAAAATCATATAGGTGCTAGGGCTTGACGTGACTAGCTGATTGATCGGAGTGGGCCTCTCCGACCACCCGTCTAGCCCAAGATAGGGTCAAAGTGGAGTATTGCAAATCATGAACTACTCATCCACCTGGGTTCTATCCTTAAGCATCACGGGTCACCACCCTCAGCCAACAGGTGGCCCCATTGGGGGAATGTTACCCCTCTGCAGAGGTGCTGTCAGTGAATTAAAAAACTTTAAATAGCACAAGGCAAGATGTCCCCCCAACGCCCCCCAAGTTGGTTTCCAGACTCCAAACATCCAGGAATTGTCAGCCAACTCCAGCATTGACTCACCAACCAAGAATCGAGTCTCTCCGATGCAGCACCAGTCTAGAGATAAGTATACAAATATTTCTACTATCAACACATCATCACTCCATTCCAAAGATAAATGTAACACACGTTGACACGTCATCCCTCCATTCCGAAAGGAAGGGGCAATGCAACAAATTGTTCCACCGATTTTAGAGGCTTAGCACTGAATGCAGAGATGCCTCCTTCCTTTTTTAAAACACATGAACTCAGTTTTATCTGAGTTCACATAGAGGCCGATGTTCCCTGCTGCCTTCTCCAGGCTATGTAGCAAGGATTCAGCTTGTGTAGGTGTGTGTTTACAAGAAAGTTTTTTTAAATTATTTCATACAAAGAAGCTAAAAAGAAAATCAAATTGTATTCTTCATATTTTATCTAAAAAAGAAAGAAAAGAAAATATAGAAGAAGAAGAAGAAGAAGAAGAAGAAAGACAAAAGGAAAAAATAGAGCGAAGGAGGAAGAAAAAACAGAGAGAAAAATCTACAAGAAGAAGAAGGGCAAAAAGAAGAAGAAAAAGAAAAAAAACAAGAAAATGAAATATAGAAGAAGAAAAAAGAAAAGAAAATGGAAAATATAGAAGAAGAAAAAGAAAGAAAAGAAAATATAGAAGAAGAAGAAGAAGAAGTAGAAGAAGAAGAAGGACAAAAGGAAAAAAATAGGGTGAAGGGGGAAGAAAAGGCAATTGTTTTGTTTTTTTGTTGTTGTTTTTTCCATATAAAGCAGCTGAAAAACTTAAGTTTTAAAATATAAATTTTAGAATTCTTTACAGAAAAAAAGTAAGAAAAGTTCTAGTCTCCAGCAGTGCCCAGCATGTCTTGTCTATCTGCTCAAGGATTATTCTAAAGAGTTTCAGATGATAATCTTAATGTTCAATGATTTTATTATCATTGAAAGAAAGCAGAAAAAGTGATTTTTGCACATATTTATTAAAATAAAATGAAAAAGAAAAGGCAAGGATATTCAGCAATTTGAAATCAAAAGTGCCTCTAAAACATAAAACCTTTACAAACACAAAAATAAAAAGCAATATCATGTGATGATCAAAGACATGAAACATGGAGTTGTGAGTCTTTACCCTATATTACATTTTTTTTTCATAATTTATATATATATATATATATATATATATATATATATATATACAAGGTGTGTCAAAACAGTATTGAGATTTTTTGTACTTTTTAACAGTGAATACTTTTTGTATTCTGAAAAAATTAACATTCCATTCATTATTCATTCTTATCTTGGTAAATACAGCTTCAAACTTGGCACTTTTATGACACACCTTGTATTGTGAAAAAAATTAACATTCCATTCATTGTTCATTTCTATTTTGGTAAATACAGTTTCAATCTGGATACTTTTATGACACACCTTGTGTGTGTATGTATATATATATATATAAGTATATGTATATATATATATATATATATATATATATATATACAAATTCAAAGTGTATCAAAAAAGTATCGAGATTTTTTGTACTTTTTAACACACCTTGTATTTTGAAAGAAATTAACATTCCATTCACTGTACATGACTATCTTGGTAAATAAAGCTTCAATCTCAATACTTTTATGACACACCTTATATATATATTATATATATATATATATATATATATATATATTATATATATATGTGTGTGTGTGTGTGTGTGTGTGTGTGTAAATAAATTTTTGAATAGACTGACCCACAAAGTCTTGTAGATTTCTTATTTTCTGTGTTAAATTTATTTTTTCTCAAACTAACAAAAGACCTGATGAAGATCTATTGAAACAGATTGAAACACTGCAGCATAGGCAAAATAAACATTACTTGTTTTATAAACTTGTGTTTTTTTCAATTTTTCATAATATTACATACTGTCAGATTCGCTTCCACTTTTTCTTCACACATATGTGTGTGTGTGTGTGTGTGTGTGTGTGTGTGTGTGTGTTGTGTATACATATTTATTTATTAATTATATAAATTATATATTTATTGTATATGTAGAATATCACAAAAGACCCATGCAGTTTTCTGGATTGTTTTATTTCTTTTGTCAGAAATGGGTAGTAATTTTATGAAATTTTATTTGTTTCCATTGTAACACTTTGGTTTTCTCATTGAATTTTGCACAAATGCCATTATCAAAGAATCTAATTAGAAAACCGAGTGGGTGAGATTTAATGCAAATTCAGTTTAAAAAAAAAAAAGAAGAAAATCTCACTGAGTTTAAAGCCTCATCTGACAAATAGTAATTGGATATCATTCATAAATCTATGCATCTCATCTCTGACATTACTCTGTTGGCAAGGATTAGAATATGCTGACTATCCCTTGCAAAGAAGAGATACCCCCCATATAGGGGGTCATCATCATCATGTCGCGCAAGTAGCACGGATATCCATTGTTACATAGTGAGGTTTTCACGGTACCAAATCGATATAATGTTGTATACCCTTCATTACTTCTTTACTTCTTACTTGCTTCTATATCTTGGACATCTATTCTTCTGGCCGGCTTTGGTTTTTCTATCATCTTGACTTGGTATATCTTCTAAGGTCTAGCGTCTGGACCTTCTTGGGGACTTCGGGTCTGGTTTTCTGTTGGGGATTTCTCTTTATCAGAAGCCCTGTGTCATTGT
>CM042157.1:73833935-73876435 GCA_023376005.1 Doryteuthis pealeii
GTTCGATTCTCACTGTCATACCCAAAAGTTGTATTTATTTACCAACTCTTCAATGAGAAATTCAACTCTAAACCACAAGAAATTGACACTTCAAAACAACTCAAAGACTATTTGCATCTTCAAGAATTCAAGCCACTAATACCTTTCAAAACTATTACAAGAATTAATTAACTTTTTGTTACCCAGACTCTTAAAGCTAAGTTTACCGGCAAATAACTTCAAATTTGCAACCACTTCATTCCACCTTCACTTCTACTCTATCTCTTCTCTCTTTCATTTTGTTAGTAATTAAAATTGTTAGATTTTACTTGTGTCTTCTGTTTTGTCTTTTCTTTCAGAATCTGAAATTGAAACTGCAGTACTTCACACTTCCCCCTTTAAATATTTCCCAATATACACAAAATTTTGGTACTTTACTCATATATTGGAATTTGGAATTATTTCCCCAGTATATTAAGAATGGTAATTTGTCAGTATATTGGATTTAGAAATTTCCCCCATGTGAGAATTAATACCATTACTGCCCTATATGGAATTAATTTCTCATACACAAGCAGGATGGACTAAAGGCCAGTTTTTAGGTGAATTTTTACAGGTTTGAATATCAGGTTTTCCTTTTCCTAGACGGGTTGCCATACCAAGGTTGAAAAGCCCAGTCTGACCTATTTACCCACTTGATCAGAGGGGATCTCTCCAACCACCCGTCTAGCCCAAGATAGGGCCAAAGTGGAGCATTTCAAGTCATGGACTGCTCAACCACCTGGGTTCTATCCTTAAGCATCACAGATTGCCACCCATGGCCAACAGGTGGACCCATTGGCGGAGTCTTACCCGTCTGCAGAGGGGCAGTTGGTGCATTCTAATGCCCCAGCCGACAGGGTGGACGAGGTCACGTGGTTTAAAACCCAGCCAATCATCAGGCCTAATACGTGGTTAGTTAACTCTTCAATCACTGATATTGACAGCCGTTCATTTGCACATTATTTGACATTGATGAACGGACCTACAACCAAAGGATCATACTCAACATTAAGGAACGCCAAGGAACAACCAAAGGATCACACCAAACATTAAGGCACACCAAGGAACAACCAAAGGATCATAACTAATATTAAGGTACACCAAGGAACAACCAAAGGATCATACCCAACATTAAGGAACACAAAGGAACAACCAAAGGATCATACCCAACATTATGGAACACAAACGAACAACCAAAGGATATACCCAACATTAAGGACAAAGGAACAACCAAGGATCATACCCAACTTATGGAACACAAACGAACAACCAAAGGATCATACCCAACATTAAGGACACAAAGGAACAACCAAAGGATCATACCCAACATTATGGAACACAAACGAACAACCAAAGGATATACCCAACATTAAGGAACACAAAGGAACAACCAAAGGATCATACCCAACATTATGGAACACAAACGAACAACCAAAGGATCATACCAACATTATGGAAACACAAACGAACAACCAAAGGATCATACCAAACATTAAGGCACAAAGACAACCAAAGGATCATAACCCAACATGGAACACAAACGACAACCAAAGGTCATACCAACATTAAGGAACACAAAGGAACAACGCAAAAGAATCATAACGCCAACATTATGAACACAAACGAACAACCAAAGGATCATACCCAACATTAAGGAACACAAAGGAACAACCAAAGGAATAACCCAACACTAAGACACCAAGGAACGAACCAAAGGATTCATACCCAACATTATGGAACCAACGAACAACCAAAGGATCATACCCAACATTAAGGGACACAAAGAACAACAAAATGATCATGCCAACATTAAGGAACGCAAAGGAACAACCAAAGGATCATACCCAACATTATAGAACAAACGAACAACCAAACGGATCATAACCAACCATTAAGGAACGCCAAAGGAACCAACCAAAGGATCATACGCCAACATTAAGGACGCCAAGGAACAACAAAGGATCATATCCACATTAAGGAACACAAAGGGAACAACCAGAGGATCATACCAGACATTTGGAACACAAACGAAACAACAAAGGATGTATATCCCAACATTAAGGGAACATCAAAGGAACAACCATAGGATCATACCCACATTAAGGAACACCAAAGGAACAACCAAAGGATGCATACCAACATTATGGAACACAAACGAAACAACCAAAGGATCTACCAACATTAAGCGGACAAAAGGAACAACAAAAATGATCATGCCAACATTAAAGGAAGCAAGAAAACCAAGGATACATACGCAACATTATAGGAACAAACGAACAACGCAAAGGATCATACCCAACATTAAGGAACGCCAAGGAACCAACCAAGAGGATCATACCAACATTAAGGACGCCAAGGAAAACCAAAGGATCATATCCACTATTAAGGAACACAAAGGAACAACCAAAGGATCATCCCAACCATTATGGAACACAAACGAACACAAAGGGATCATACCGCAAATTAAGGGACACATAAGGAACAACCAAAAGGATCATACCCAACATTAAGGAACACAAGGACAAGCCAAAGGATCATACCCAACATTAAGGACACTAAGGAACAACCAAAGGATCATACCAAATTTACGGTTTCTTCACTAAGGATTGTGCTATGCTTAACCACAAGGGATTTTCGCTGTTGAGATGCCTTTGCTTTGAAACCAAGAGGATGGCCACAGGGAATTGTAACAAAATGTTTGGATAAATGATAGCATTAGAAATCAGTAACAGGCAAACAAATCAAAACAACAATCTTGTATTGCAAGTGGTGAGGGGAGTATCTTTAACTATTGTCAAACAAGAAGGAAAAGAAAAGGTTACAATATCATATCTCATTGGACTACTCCTACACAACAATATATTTATGCAGATTATAACCCAGAGAGAGAGAGAGAGAGGGAGGGAGGAAGAGAGAGAGATAGGGAGAGAGAGAGAGGGAGAGGGGTAAGTGTTATCATTTTCTTATGTGGTACCCAAATAAAAAATATAATAACAATAATATCACGAGCTGGAGATGAAGATAATATACTATATTATATATATTGCTTTAATCTCTTTCTTGTCTAATTCTTTTTCTTCCCTTTTTTCTTTCATTTTTTCATTTCTTCCTTTTATATTGGAATACCATTATATTGCTAACAACCATTTCATTTCTTCTTTTTTTTCTTCTTTTTCTGTTTCATTATGCTTCCAGCCGGATCTTTTTTTCACTTCTTAATTCCCTCCTCTTTTTTCTTTAACCTTTAAGTTCTAAAAATACAAAATTGAATCCCCAAATAATCTTTGGTATCTTCCAATAACGCTTGGGGTGAGTGCCACTGATTCAATTAGCTTTTTTCTGCCCATGTTACCCCTGAATATCAATTTAACTCCAAGAATGTAATACACATGATAAAAATCGCAAATCGATTCTATGTCCTGTGACCTTGGAGGATATTTTTGACCCGATCCAACTTAGCGGCTAGTGAGGTTGAAAAAAAGTTTATACTTTAAGGCAAACTCAGTATTTCCCTATTTTGCTAAAAATGACTTCTTTCTCTAGAAATCCTGTGACCTTAATGACGACACACATGCCTAATATGTAAGTTTTTAACTTTTCGTCTTTAACTAACTTTTTTTTGTTTAAGTTTTTAGTTAGTTCTATTGAGCTTAAGATTTTGCACATTGTTGTTAGTTGTATTGGTTTTTATTAGCATATTTTTAAATTCCTTATCAATTTTTAGAAATTGCTAAGAATTTGTGTATTACAATGTTTGTTTATTTTTAGGAATTGTTTTCTTTTTGTTTACATTTAGAATATTTTTAAAAAAATAGTAATTGTAAAGTCATTAATGTTGTAAAATTAATTTAATTTTCAATTCTTAATTGCTTGTAGAGTTCAGGTGATAAAAATGTATTAGTTTAGTTTAATATCCTTTTTGACCGCTTAAAGGTGTAACAAAATGAAAAAATAAACATGTCCTTACTTGATTAAAGTTGATATATTTTAATTCTAAGAAATTGAAAGTATACACAAAAAAATGAGTTATCAATAAAAAATGTTTGGTTAATTTTTGTTTATATTTGAAATATTTTGTATTGCCATTTCTTTTCTACTTTAATACACAAAAAAAATGCAGATACTCTTGGTGTTGATCAGAGATTATCACCATATTAGAAATTTTTTCCCCTTTATACAGCTTCTTTTGTATCTTCTGTTATTTATCTATCACTACTCTATTAATTTTTCTCATTGAATAAATATTGTTCTTACGCCAAGGGGAGTAAAAAGTAATGCCATTTTGTTTAGGATAGGTATACACAGAAGACATTATCATAACATCAAATAAAGCTGGTCCTCTGTGGATCACACCTCTACTTCTCACCAAATAGGCGTAAAAAAGTAATGCCATTTTGTTTAGGATAGGTATATTACCATCACGAACAAATGTATTCATACATCAAAATAAAGCTGGTCCTCTGTGGATCACATCCCTACTTCTATGATAAGTACTTGTTACTATAATGTCCACACAGAAATTACAATCATCAAATGAGCTGTTTTTTTTGGATCAGCATCTACTTCTCACATAGTCATCATCTCTCAATGAATGTTATAAATGAAGAGGCATGTATCCTGGCTGTAATATTCTGTAGAACTATTCTTTGAACCATTCTTCATAAGATTTTCACATCCTCATCACTGGAACTAATATATAACATCATCCACAGGACACATTAGTGGTGGAAATATATATATATATATATAATATATATATATATATATATATATATATCTGTGGTGAAAGTTCCAATCTGTCTGGGGAAGTGTGTAATACCTCTTTATCATTATTTCCAGGTCCACCCTAACTCCAAGTGGTATTACCCGTTAGAGTCCTATCTATGGGTTAAATGAAATAAAAAATGCAGTATTAAAAAAATGTGTTTAAGAAAAATTGAGTTTGAAAAATTATTTCTTTATAATAAAAACAGAATGGTCCATTATTTAGCTGAGGTGATGAAATTCATCAAGAAAAAAGATAAGCAAGACCAGATAATCAGGAAATTACATTTTCACATTTTATCTTGGATGGTTTGAATGGTGCTTTTTAAACCAGTGATATACGTTCAAAAAAATTAAAAAGTAAAAAGTAAATAGTCAGGGTGGCCTAAACGTCGGTACAGACCAATCAAGCGGGAATCTATCCCTTTTCACTAGTGCTAAGACCACGGGAGATTGTTTTTTGCATCTGAGGTGGAGCACCACACCTACCATCAGCTCCTTACTTTACCACAAAGAATCCCTGTGCTACTCATACGTTGAGTTGGTGAGGGCCAGTATCAAACTAGGAACCTTGTGATTTTTAGCAGAACCTTCTGCACAGGTAATTAATATAGGAATATTCAAGTTCTGTGTGTGTTGTGTGTGTGTGTGTGTTGTGTGCTGTGTGTGTGCGTGTACTGTGTGTGTGTGTTGTGCTCTCATGCCATGATTCTTCTCAAATGACAAGACTCACTTGTCTCAACTTTGGCATGAAGACTCACAAAAATAATCCATTGAGACGTTGTCTGTATGAGATTAATGTCACAATTCATTTTGAGTTTACAGAATTTCTAGACAAAGGAAACCATTTTCTTGCAACAAGAATAAAAGATAACAATGATTTATTTTCACACATTACACAATTAAACATGTCATATAAAACAAAACAAAACAAAAAACTAAATGTTGGTTGTTGTAGTAATGTTGTGGAGGATGATCACTAATTAGGATTGGGCTTATTCTAGTAGTGACCACCGCGGTTGTTTTTTTGTTTGTTTTGTTGTTTTTTGTTTTTTTACATAATATTAAAGTCAGTCAGTCGACTGTTAGTTTGAACAACAGCAACTGGCTAAGCACAACTAAAGCAGTGCCCAAGATAGCTGGTATTCATGGAGTCAAGAATAGTCCATTCATGTATTTGGGTGATTCCATTCCTTGAGTCCTGATTGGATGCTTGGTTTCTATGATGTTTGTGAGGCTTTGATAAAATACCCCTGTTATTTTGCAGTAGTATAGTGACAAGATAGATCCGACAAGATAGATCAGATACGAGTTACGTATTCGCAGGACATGTAGACCTCAGTCACCCCTTCTAGCACCCATATGATTAAAAGGGGTTGAGCTACAGCCATAAGGGCAATAGGGTTGGGAATATCATATAGGTGCTAGGGCTTGACGTGACTAGCTGATGATCGGAGTGGGGCCTCTCCGACACCCGTCTAGCCCAAGATAGGGTCAAAGTGAGTATTGCAATCATGAACTACTCTCCACCTGGGTTCTAATCCTTAGCATCACGGGTCACCAACGCCTCAGCCAACAGGTAGGCTCATCGAGGAATCTTCCCTTGCAGATGAGCGGTCATCTATGCCCCACGAGGTGCGCAGAGTTTTGTTGGCAAATGGCTGAGTATTATAAAACTTTAAATAGCACAAGGCAAAGATGTCCCCCACAGCGCCCCCAAGTTGGTTTCCAGACTCCCAAACATCCAGGAATTGTCAGCCAACTCCAGCATTGACTCACTCAACCAAGAATCGAGTCTTCTCCGATGCAGCACCAAGTCTATGAGATAAGTATACAAATATTTCTACTATCAACACATCATCACTCCATTCCAAAGATAAATGTAACACGCGTTGAGCATACGTCATCCCTCCATTCGGAAAGGAAGGGGCAATGCAACAAATGCCACGCGTTTTAGAGGCTTAGCACTGAATGCAGTGAATGCCTCCCTTACCTTTTTAAACACATGAACTCAAGTTTTATCTGAGTTCACATAGAGGCCGATGTTCCCTGCTTGCTTCTGCTAGGCTATGTAGGCAAGGATTCAGCTTGTGTAGGTGTGTGTTTAAAGAAAGTTTTTTTTTTAATATTTCATACAAAGAAGCTAAAAAGAATATCAAATGGTATTCTTCATATTTTAGTCTAAAAAAAAAGAAAAGAAAATATAGAGAGAAGAAGAAGAAGAAAGAAGAGAGAAGAAGAAGAGAAATCAAAAGGAAAATAGAGCGAAGGGAGAAGAAAAACAGGAGAAAAATCTACAAGAGAAGAAGGGCAAAAAAGAAGAAGAAAAAGAATAAAAAAAAAAGAAATGAATATAGAAGAAGAAAAAAGAAAAGAATGGAAAAATAGAAGAAGAAAAAGAAAGAAGAAGAATATAGAAGAGAAGAAGAAGAAGTAAGAAGAAGAAGAAGACAAAAGGAAAAAAGGAATAGGGGAAAATGAGAAATAGAAGGAGGGCAAGAAGGAAGAAAACAAACGAATAAATAAGAAGAAGAAAAAAATGATTGAAAGAAAATGAGAGAAAAAAGGAGAAAAAACAAGAATGCAGGAGAAAAGATTTTTGTTTTTTTGTTGTTTTTTTTCCATATAAAGCAGCTGAAAAAACTTAAGTTTTAAAAATTATAATTTTAGAATCTTTGTACAGAAAAAAAGTAAGAAAAGTTCTAGTCTCCAGCCAGTGCCCAGCATGTCTTTGTCTATCTGCTCAAGGATTTATTCTATAAGAGTTTCAGATGATAATCTTAATGTTAAATGATTTTATTAATCATAAAAGAAAGCAGAAAAAGTGATTTTGCACATATTTATTAAAAATAAAATGAAAAAGAAAAGGGCAAGGATATTCAGACAATTTGAAATCAAAAGTGCCTCTAAAACATAAACTTTTACAACACAAAATAAAAAGCATATCCTAGTGATGTACAAAGACATGAAACTGGATTGTGAGTCTTTCGGCTATATTAATTTTTTTTTCATAATTTATATATATATATATATAGTATAATAATATAATATATATATATAGATACAAGTGTGTCAAAAACAGTAATGAGATTTTTTTGTTTACTTTTTAACAGTGAATACTTTTGTATCTGAAAAAATTAACATTCCCAATTCATTATTCATTCTTATCGTTGGTAAATAGCTTCAAACTTGGCACTTTAATGACACCACCTTGTTGTGAAAAAATTAAACATTCCATTCATTTGTTGCATTTCCATTTGGTAAAGGTACAGTTTCAATTGCTGGATACTTTTATGACACCTGTGTGATTATATATATATATATAGTATATGTATAATTATATATATATATATATATATGAATAATTCAATAAGTGTATCAAAAAAGTATCAGATTTTTTTGCACTTTTTATATCATCTTATCTTGTAATAGCTTAACTTGCATAAACTGATCGAAAGAATTAACATTCCATCATGTATCATGTCTATCTTGGTAAATAAAGCTTCATTCTCAGATACTTTTTATGACACACCTTATATATATATATATAATATATATTTAATAGTGTGTGTGATGTGTGTGTGTGTTTGGAAAAAATTTTTGAAATAGACTCTGACCCACAAAGTCTTGTAGATTTCTTAATTTTCTGTGTTAAAATTTATTTTTCTCAAACTAACCAAAAGCACCTTGGATGAAGAATGCTTATTGAAACAGATTGAAACACTGCTTGTATGCGCATAGGCAAAATAAACTTACTGTTTATAGAACTTGTGTTTTTTTCATTTTTCATAATATTACATACGATCGGCGCAGATTCGTCTTCCAACTTTTTCTTCACAATCATATGTGTGTGTGGTGTTGATGTGTGTGTGCTTGTGTGTGTGTGTGTTGTGGTATACGATATTTATTTATTTAGATTAATATAATTAATATATTTATTGTATAGTGTAATATCACACTGAAAGACCCATGCACGTTTTCTGGATTGTTTTATTTCTTTTGTCAGCAATGGGTAGTAATTTTATGAAATTTTATGTTGTTCATGGTAACACTTTGGGTTTTCTCATTGATTTTGCACAAATGCCATAATCAAAGATCTAATTAGAAACGCGAGTGGGTTGGATTTAATGCAAGAATTCGTTTAAAAAAAAAAAAGAGAAAATCTCACTGAGTTTAAAGCTCATCTGACAAATAGTAATTGGATATATTCATAAATCTATGCATCTCATCTCTGAATTACTTCTGTTTGGCAAGGATTAGAATATGCTGATATACCTTGCAAAGAAGAGATACCCCCGATATATAGGGGTCATCATCAATTCGCAATGTACGGCACGGATATCCATTGTTACATAGTGAGGTTTTCACGGTACCGAAATGCGATATATGTTTTATAACCCTTCATTACTTTCTTTACTTCTTACTTGCTTTATATCTTGGACCATCTATTCTTCCTGGCCGGCTTTGGTTTTTCTATCATCTTGACTTGGTATATCTTCTTAAGGTCTAGCGTCTGGACCTTCTTGGGGACTTCGGGTCTGGTTTTCTGTTGAGGGATTTCTCTTTATCAGAAGCCTTGGTCATATGTTAGTTTTTAGGTAATAAACACAAGACTCGATTTACGTTGATGTTACTTTATTTCAATCCCAACCCAGACACTGTGCGCAGTCAGGACTTACATCTTACAAGCTCTGGCTTCTACTTCTAGACTGACTGAGTCACTTAGTATCCTTCCTGAAGACAGGCTATGCTCGTTTCTTCATGAATTATTCCCGGAAAGCAAGGTAAGAGTGAGGTCAAGCGGCCGTCACACCCTCAAGGCATCAGCTGCACTAATCGCCATTATGTTTCCTACATCTATTGCCATAATATTAGGGCATCTAAAATTTATGTAAACCATGACAATCTCTCGCCAACCTTTCCCTATCATTCATTACCCCAGGGAGGTCTCTGCATAGTTGATGCAATGTAGGCCTTGGTGCATGGCCCTACATGAGCAAATATCCATGTGTTGGCTTTCGCAGGGAAATGTCCTTATGAAGCTCGTCCTTGCTTCCCAGCAGGGTCTGCATGCCTAGTTTGTCTCAACTTGGATGGTTTGTGAGATAGGGGCAAGTGGCCATACAGCTGCTTCCTTGTGGGGTGCTTGGTAGGATTATACCCAACCTGTTCCCCTCAGGTAAGAATGTGAACACAAGGTTTGGGCAAGGCTTAGAATATGCTGATTGTATCCGCTTGGCAAAAATGTAAGCTAACCCCCCGAAAAAAGGGAGTTTGGGTAGTTCTTACCCAACCTATTCACCTCAGATGGGATGTGACACAAGGTTGCAAGTATGTTGGCATCCAGCATGGATTGAACTTGCCTATTCAGTTGCAATACAGGGCGATTGAAAAGTAACTCCTATATTAAACAATTTATCTTTTTTTATACGCGTCACTTTTTTTTCATCTTTAATCTATGTTCCCTTAATATATGGCAATTAAATCTGTGTTATGCAAGATGGTGATCCTCCATATTTTTCTACTGTTGTTTGTAATAACTGAATCAACCATTTTCCTGGAGAGGGAATGGGTAGATGTAGTTACGCATGAGTGGCCAGGCCAAAAGCCTGATTTAAGACCGTGAGTTTTTTTAACTTAGGGTTGGTTTAAGGCGCAAGTTTATCTATGAAATTAATGACTTTCAAAAGAACTTGAAGATGAATAAAGAATTTATTTCTGCCATTCCACAAGAAATCCTGGGAAGACCAGTTGATGCAATTTCCATAATGGCTTGAGAAGTTGGAGGCAAAATGCCTGTGCCATATAGAATTTTAAGTAAAACTCAATGTTATGTGCTGCTTCCTCATATATTCATTTTTTGTAAAAAATATTCAATCAGAATACAAGGTTTTTAAACTAGGGAAGGAAGTTACTTTACAATTACACTGTACATATTTCTGTGGAGACTAGCTTGCTAACTATTAATCATTACCTTAATCCAAATATAAATGCTCTATTGCAATGATATTGAGCACTGCTTAGGAATATAGCGCCCATATTATCTACTAAATATATATATCTATATTATATATATAATATATATTATATTATATATATATGGTAGTCTTTTCTATGTAAGTTATAAGTAAGTAATATATATATATATATATATATATATATATATATATATACATATATATAAGTCTTTTTCATCTAAGCATATTAACTGTTTTGTCTATCTCAATCTATCTCTATCTATGTTATATTTTAGTCTGTTCTATTATTCCTATCTCTGTCCCTCTCATATATATATAAGTATATATATATATATTGTATTATATATATATATAAGCGTTTTAATAATATTCCGACTGCAGTTTCACGCAGTAGCAAATGCTTTTAGGAATTTTATTATAATAAAATTCCTTGAAGATTCGCTACTGTTTTGGAAACTGCAGTTTGGAATATTTTTAAACCATTCGCTTTATACATATTTAACTCTCTTATTGAGCACTTTTTAAAAATCAATTTTAATTAATCCAGAAGTAAATAATATTATTTGTTTGCTCGTGATTGGCAAAGAACTGTGATATATATATATATATATATATATACATATATATATATATATATATATATATATATATCATATTAGCCACATTCTATTTAGGTATGTATCTAAATTATTTCTATCTATTTAGTCTGCTTATATCTATCTATATATATATATATATATAATATGGAGGATATGTGCTTATTGAAGTCTACCTAATTTTTTAAATTAATTAGTTATAATTATGAATTTAGGCGGTGCATATATGTTCAAAATGTAAGGCTAACAATGAGAAAATCGCTCCAATCTCTGAATGTAGCATTCCAGGAATTGACATTTTCTCGCTTTTTTTATTATTATTTTATTCTCGAATAATTCATTAACTAATAATTTTCAAAATTAGGTATGAACTTCATTTGCACATATCTCCAAAATTGTCGGCTTAAAGCATTAAAATAACACAGACATTTTTTGTTTACTTAACCTCAATATTATATATATATATATATAATATATATATATATATATATATATATATTGGAAATTCACACTATTTGACTTATTTCCATTTTCTCTGACATATCATATATCTGTTTATTTGAGTCTGTCTCTCTCTCTCTCTACTCTCTTCTCTGCTCTCTATATATATATATATATATATATATAATTTGTTCCTATGAATCTCCTTTTTATTTATCTAATAATTCAGATCGCAACACGGGGATAATGACTGCCGCCACAAAGACATTGAATGATGCTTGTAGTTTAGCAAAGATTTGGATTCTGCTTGCATCCCACTGATTTCCTTATCATGTTGACCTAATTCCTTTGAGTTGGGGAAAATCTATTGCTGACCACAAGACAACCAGCGAGTGGTCATACCTGATAGAGTCACCATCTTTGAGTCAAACAATACCACACAAAACAATAAGTCCCACACTGCAAGCACACCAGAATGGGAATCCATGAAAACTCTTGTAGGTGTGAGAGGTGGTAAAGACATAAGACAAGAGGGAATTTTTGAAAAATGTCAGGCCCCAGAGGAATGAGCATAGGTTCATAATCTAAATTTTGGGGCTAAGTGCCCACCCCAATCCATAGGGTGAGTGAGTTACAATTTATAAAAATAATCAGACCATATAACCTTTAAGCACCCATTTGCGACTCGATATACCTAAGGACATTTTTTCACTTACATCGTAAAATCCGGTTTGTTTGGTTAGGGTTTAGGGTTAGAGTTAGGGGTTAGTTTTACTAATTAAAAAAAAAAACTTTAAAAAATTGTCTGTTACAAAAACTTGAATTTTGACGGTGTAAATGAAAAATTTGTCCTTATGAATCGAGATTTGCAGATCAGGGCGGTGCTTAAGTTATATGGTCCAAATAATCTTTCATTGGAAACAGGAGTGATAAGTGTTTCCCCCAAAAATAAAACAGACCTTATTCTCATATATTGAAAAAACCAAACTAAGGAAGCCTGAAATTACGAAAATTTATAAACAACAGAAATTACGAGAAACACAATCTATTTACCATTCCAATGTTCTTTTATTTAAAACTCATCAAGTCGTGTACTTTATTTTTTTGTGGTTCTTCGCTTGCAGCTAAGCACAGCCATGGATAAACTTGCCCCTCCCAAAACTCCTAGAGTAACAAAAGTTCTGGGATGAACTGGCTCTCAAAGGAAGTCGTAGTACACAGGTCCGTAGTTGAGTTCATTGATGACAGTAATCAGTCAATTAATCACAAAATGGTCAGGGACCAGCCGTGAAGGAGATATCCTAAACTGCTTGATCAGAAAGAGAAGCCAGAGATTAAGGTGAATCCCATGCTGGCTGTCTACTTTCTCCATTTGTTCAAGGATGAAAATGAAATATAAAATGAAAGTGAAAGTGACCTTATTTTACGCCTGAGCTAGGAAAACTGTGCATGGCTACAGCTTTTTCCCTGAGTTTTGATAAATAGCACAGGCAGCAAATGCCTCGTTGTTTGATCATTGATCAGATGAAGTGTTTGCGTTACATGATGTCGATTGTGAAGAATGCTTATTCCTTTCATACTGTCTGCCATTCTAGCTAGGGCTTATTTAACGGGAGGCTATATTAAATTATCCGAAAATCATGGTAAGTCTTATTTTTGGAAGAAACAATGGTAGTACCCTGTTAGAATTCCCATCTCTAGGACATATAGGAAAACCCCCCCCAAAAACAATGTCCACCTATGCAGCACACCAAAGAAATGTGACTCTCAAATCCTACTTCAATTGAAAATAACATTTGGACCATATTACCTTTAGGCACCGCCCCTTTTTGATCTTCAATCAAGAAAGGAGCATGTTTTTATTTACATTGTCAATACCGGTTATTTGTTAGGGTTGTATAATTTTAAAAAAATCTAAAAACTTGTCTGTTAAAACAACTCAAATATATGTAATGAAAAACATGTCCTTTCTTAAAAGAAGCAAAAAGGGGTGCCTAAAGGTCATTTGGTTCTACATTTAACCTACTTGACCATCTAATTAGGATGGTGATGGTGGGTAGGGAGAAATTGTATAACACTAAACTAGAATTTGTGATGTCCATAAATCATAGAGATAAAAGTGCATGTTTTTTTTTAAAAAATAATAGAAAAAATATTTCTCCTTGTTTTTTAAATTTAAAGTGTTTTCGCAGACGTTTTAAAAATTTTAAGTGAATAAAAATAGGCTAAATTGAATCAGAGAAAATACATTGTTTTTTTATCTTTTTTATTTTTTTAATTTAAAATTTTTTTTCAATCATTTCAAAGAAAAATCTGTTTTTAAACTAATGAAAAAACCAAAAAAAGAAAAAAAAACGAAAAAAAAAAATTGCCACAAAAATTATTTTTGGGTTTGGAGAAATAAGGTATTGAACATTTTTTAAAAATTTTATTTTAATTTTGTCTTTCAGGAATTGATCTATTCTAGAAATGTACAAAAAGTAGGGACTGAAAATTTTATTATATTTTTAATTAAAACATTACAGAGGTTGAACATTCCCTCCCTCAATCTGAATTGATAACCCCCTTTTTATTTAGAAAAAAAAAGCTATTCACTGATACAAACAATCAGTGAGTTCGATTCTCACTGTCATACCCCTCCAAAGTTGTATTTATTTACCAACTCTTCAACTGAGAATTCAACTCTAAACCACAAGAATTGACACTTCAAAACAACTCAAGACTATTTGCATCTTCAAGAATTCAAGCCACTAATACCTTTCAAAACCTAATTCCCAAAGAATTAAATTAATCCTTTTTGTTACCTCCAGCAACTCTAATGCTAAGTTACCGGCAAATAACTTCAAATTTGCAACCACCTTCATTCCACCTTCACTTCTACTCTATCTCTTCTTCTTCATTTTGTTGAGTAATTAAAATTGTTAAAGATTTTTACTTGTTGTCCTTCTGTTGTTTGTCTTTTCTTTCAGAATCTGAAATCTGAAAACTGCAGTACTTTCACACTTCCCCCTTTAAATTTTCGCAATATACACAAAATTTTGGTACTTACCTCATATATTGGGAATTTGGAATTATTTCCCAGTATATTAAGAATGGTAATTTGGTCAGTATATTGATTTAGAAATTTTCCCCCATGTGGAGAATAATACATTACTGCCCTTATGGCAATTAATTCCATAAACTCTGGTCAACATAGTCCATTTCCTATGACTCTAGCGCATTAGACCATGCGCGTGTTTTGATTAAAGAAAAAATTATTTTATACAAAGCAGCTGAAAAAATCAAATTGTATTCTGATATTTTGTCAAACATTTTTAAACAGATGCATAATGTGTTTTTTTTCTTTCATATAAAGAGGCTAAAAATAAAGTTGAAAAAAAAAAGGAATTTTAGAATTCTCTGCTAAAAATATAACTTTACTAAGAAAGTAGAAAAAGTTCAAGTCTCCAGCAGTGCCCAGCATGTTGTGTCTATCTGTTCAAGTCTTATTCTAAAAGAGTTTCAGATGAATAATCTTAATGTTCAATGATTTCTTAGACTGTTCATCTTTCTTTTATATATATATATATATATTATATATTATATATATATATATATATGGGAGAAATGTGAGGAGGTGAATCGACAATATGAGGGGTAGGTTAATAGAGACTAATGACAAATCCAGCTCCCCAAACACACATACACAAACTCATTCATTTTTGACCCATCCCTTATCATCCAACATTCTGACCAAACACCTGCATCTCCATATAACACTCCCATTTAGAGGGAAGAAAATCCACTACCCATCCCCAGCCACCCCTGCCCCTACTGATAACCTACTGTTTTTCACCATTCTGAAAATGTCCTTCATTGAAGCTAGAACTGGGCTGTGGTCCTGATGATGGTCTAAATGGCCAAAACGTTGCATCGTCGACAATAAACATCCAGTTTTCATAACATCCCGTGTTTGTCTACTTTTCTACACACACACACACACACACACACACACCACAACATATATATATATATATTCTATTTAAAATATATCAACCTGGGTTCAACTGATTACTTCTTTAGGTGAAATCTTGTCTAATATAGAGTCTACTAGGTATGGCCTAAAAACTTCCCCTTTTTTTTTTAACCCCCCGTGAACTAAAATTCAACAAAATTTAGGAAAAAGTCAATGAAACATAATTTTTTCTGCATTGTGAAGTGGAAGTAAATTATTTGTTTTACAGTTTTTAAAATTTTATGGGCCATCCTTTAGACTTCCAGAAAGAGCCGTTGTCGAGCGGAGATCCTTTCTGTTTCGATCGAAGGGTTGTTCCTTGGTGCTCCTCAGTCTGGCAATTCCTTCGTCAATGATTGCAAATGGACGTCTCTCAGTATCAGTGATTAAGAAGTAAACCAGCCACGCATTTGGGCTGTTGATTGACTGAGGCTTAAACCACATAACCTCACTTAGTCTATACATTTAGGTGGTGTTTTGTAGCGCACATTATATACAAGAAATTCCAACAAGTGTGTTGCGGCTTCTGAAAAAACACTGAAAACCAAAATAAATTAAAATCTGAATCAGTCGAAATGGCGCATTTTTGATGTTTCTTTTCTCTATCAAAAATGTTCTCTTTTTAAATTTTCTCAAAAATTAAATTTTTGCAAAACTAAAGTGCCAATTTAATATACATTTCTGATAGAGTTCGATGAGGAGTATCACATAGTAAAAGCTGGTTGAATTCTGTTGAGAATTTGGGGAGATATGAGGCTTCAAAAATGCCCCCAAAATGCTATTTTTCAGCTATTATAAGTCCACATGTTTTGATGAAAATTTAAGTTAAAGTTTCTCTTTTTAATGTGATTCTTTAATGATTTATTTCATTGTTATTTTAAAGAAATTCATAGAATTTTTTTAATATGTAAGTCTAGGCTCTGTTCTTAGGGATTATGCCTTTTGCATTATAGAATATCACAAATAATCCATGCATTTTTCTGTGCTATGTTTTATTTCTTTTGACAGAAAGGGGTAGAATTTTTATTATCATTGAAAGAAAGCAGAAAAAGTGATTTTTACTCATATTTATTAAAATAAAATCAGACAAAAGCAAGGATCTTCAGGAATTTGACACCAAACATAAAACGTTTACTGAATACACAAAAATAAAAAGCAATATCATGTGATGCACGAAGACATGAAACTTAGAGTCATTACCATGCATTATATTTTTCATAACTGATTATATATATATATATATATATATATTAGTAATATATATATATATATATATATATATATATATATTAGTAATATATATATATATATATATATATATATATATTACTAATAATATTTTTAGATGTAAAATAAAGGGTCTACCATGGTTTCAATCAAAAATTGATCTCGTCAGAACAACACTCTGCATTAACCAAGTTGATGTAATTCCTCGGTTAAATTGAATATAATAACGGTTGAACGCTATGTTCCACACATGTAATCATTCCTTAATTTACATTTCTATATTATTACAAATTTAATTCTAATTCTAAATAATAATAAATAAAAACAGTTAAATTTTAAAGCGGCAAACAGATACTATATATATATATATATATATATATATATATATATATATATGCTTTAATGCTTCTTTCTTGTCTTAATTCTTTTTCTTCCCTTTTTTCTTTCATTTATTCATTTCTTCCTTTTATATTGGAATACCATTATATTCTAACAACCATTTCATTTCGTTCTTTTTCTATCATTTGCTTTTTCTGTTTCATTATGCTTCCAGCCCGGATCTTTTTTCACTTCTTAATTCCCACCTCTTTTTTCTTTAACCCTTTAAGTTCTAAAAATACAAAAATTGAATCCCCAAATAATCTTTGGTATCTTCCAATAACCTTGGGGTGAGTGCCACTGATTCAATTAGCTTTTTTCTGCCCATGTTACCCCTGAATATCAATTTAACTCCAAGAATGTAATACACATGATAAAAATCGCAAATCGATTCTATGTCCTGTGACCTTGGAGGATATTTTTGACCCGATCCAACTTAGCGCTAGTGAGGTTGAAAAAAAGTTTATACTTTAAGGCAAACTCAGTATTTCCCTATTTTGCTAAAAATGACTTCCTTTCTCTAGAAATCCTGTGACCTTAA
The DNA here is from genome assembly GCA_023376005.1 of Doryteuthis pealeii. Lineage (NCBI taxonomy): Eukaryota > Metazoa > Mollusca > Cephalopoda > Myopsida > Loliginidae > Doryteuthis > Doryteuthis pealeii. Next base: position 73,851,876 of record CM042157.1, read on the forward strand.
ATGACGACACACATGCTCAATATGTAAGTTTTTAACTTTCGTCTTTAACTAACTTTTTTTTTTGTAAGTTTTAGTTAGTTCTATCTGAGCTTTAAGATTCTGCACATTGTTGTTAGTTGTATTGGTTTTATTACATTATTTAAATTCCTTATCAATTTTTTAAGAAATTGCTAAGAATTTGTGTATTACAATGTTTGTTTATTTTAGGAATTGTTTTCTTTTGTTTACATTTAGAATATTTAAAAAAAAAAGTAATTGTAAAGTCATTAATGTTGTAAAACTTAATTTAATTTCAATTCTTAATTGCTTGTAGAGTTCAGGTGATAAAATGTATTAGTTTAGTTTATATCCTTTTTGACCCTTAAAGGTGTAACAAAATGAAAAATAAACATGTCCTTACTTGATTAAAAGTTGATATATTTTATTCTAAGAAAATTGAAAGTATACACAGAAAAATGAGTTATCAATAAAAAATGTTTGGTTAATTTTTGTTTATATTTGAAATATTTTGTATTGCCATTTCTTTTCTATTTAAATACAAAAAAATGCAGATACTCTTGGTGTTATCAAGAGATTATCACCATATTAGAATTTTTTCCCTTTATACAGCTTCTTTGTATCTTCTGTTATTTATCTATCACTACTCTATTAAGTTTTCTCATTGAATAAATATTGTTCTTACTCCAAGGGTGAGTAAAAAAGTAATGCCATTTTGTTTAGGATAGGTATACACAGGAACATTTATCATACATCAAAATAAAGCTGGTCCTCTGTGGATCACACCTCTACTTCTCCACATAGGCGTGTCAAAAATTAATGCCATTTTGTTTAGGATAGGTATAATTACCATCACAGCAACATGTATCATACATCAAAATGAAGCTGGTCCTCTTTGGATCACATCCCTACTTCTTTACATAGTCACCGTTACTCTCAATAGCAATATTCCACCTTCAAATGAGAGCATGTATCCGTAACCTGTAAAATTCTGTAGACTATTCTTTGAACCACTTCTTCACTATAGATTTCACATCCTCATCACTGGAATAATATATAACATCATCCACAGGACACATTAGTGGTTGGAATATATATATATATATATATATATATATATATATATATATTCCAACCACTAATGTGTCCTGGGCATGATGTTAAACTGCATCTAGTGGTGAAGTTCCAATTCTTGATCTGGGGAGTGTGTAATACCTCTTTATCATTATTTCCAGGTCCACCCTAACTCCAAGTGGTATTACCCGTTAGAGTCCTATCTATGGGTTAAATGAATAAAAAATGAGTATTAAAAAAATGTGTTTAAGAAAAATTGAGTTTGAAAAATTATTTCTTTATAATAAAAACAGAATGGTCCATTATTTAGCTGAGGTGATGAAATTCATAAGAAACAAGATAAGCAAGACCAGATAATCAGGAATTACATTTTCACATTTTATCTTGGATGGTTTGAATGGTCTTATTTTAAACCAGATGATAACGTTCAAAAAATTAAAAAGTAAAAAAGTAAATAGTCAGGGTGGCCTAAAGTCGGTAACGACCAATCAGTGAGGGAATCTATCCCCTTTTCACTAGTGCTAGACCAAGGAGATTGTTTTTGCATCTGAGGTGGAGCACCACACCTACCATCAGCTCCTTACTTTACCACAAAGATCCCTGTGCTACTCATACGTTGAGTTGGTGAGGGCCAGTATCGAACTAGGAACCTTGTGATTTTTAGCCGAACCCTCTGCACAGGTATTAATATAGGAATATTCAGTTTCTGTGTGTGTGTGTGTGTGTGTGTGTGTGTGTGAGAGTGTGTGTGTGTGTGTGTGTGTGTGTGTGTGTGTGTCTCCATGCCATGATTCTTCTCAAATGACAAGACTCACTTGTCTCAACTTTGGCATGAAGACTCACAAAATATCCAATTGAGACGTTGTCTGTATGAGATTAATGTCACAATTCATTTGAGTTTACAGAATTTCTAGACAAAGGAAACCATTTCTTGCAACAAGAATAAAAGATAACAATGATTTATTTTCACACATTACACAATATAAACAATGTCATATAAAACAAAACAAAACAAAAAACATAATGTTGGTTGTTGTAGTAATGTGTGGAGGATGATCACTAATTAGGATTGGGCTTATTCTAGTAGTGACCACCTCGGTTGTTTTTTGTTTGTTTTGTTGTTTTTTGTTTTTTTTACATAATATTAAAGTCAGTCAGTCGACTGTTAGTTTGAACAACAGCAACTGGCTAAGCACAACTAAAGCAGTGCCCCAAGATAGCTGGTATTCATGGAAGTCAAGAATAGTCCATTCATGTATTTGGGTGATTCCATTCTTTGAGTCCTGATTGGATGCTTGGTTTCTATGATGTTGTGAGGCTTGATAAATACCCTGTTATTTTGCAGTAGTATGGTGACAAGATAGATCCGACATAGATAGATCAGATAGAGTTTAACGTCATTCCCAGGACATGTAGACCCTCAGTCACCACCTTCTAGCACCCATATGATAAAAAGGGGTTGGAGCTAGCCATAAGGGCAATAGGGTTGGGAATATCATATAGGTGCTAGGGCTTGACGTGACTAGCTGATTGATCGGAGGGGGCCTCTCCGACCACCCGTCTAGCCCAAGATAGGGTCAAAGTGGAGTATTGCAAATCATGAACTACTCATCCACCTGGGTTCTATCCTTAAGCATCACGAGTCACCACCCTCAGCCAACAGGTGGCTCCATTCGGGGAATCTTACCCCTCTGCAGAGGTGCAGTCGGTGCATTCTAATGCCCCACCGACAGGGCGGCAGCAGTTTTGACTTGGGGCAAATAAAAATGGCCTTGTGTTATTACTAAAAAACTTTAAATAGCACAAGGCAAGATGTCCCCCCAGCGCCCCCCAAGTTGGTTTCCAGACTCCAAACATCCAGGAATTGTCAGCCAACTCCAGCATTGACTCACCAACCAAGAATCGAGTCTCTCCGATGCAGCACCAGTCTAGAGATAAGTATACAAATATTTCTACTATCAACACATCATCACTCCATTCCAAAGATAAATGTAACACGCGTTGACACGTCATCCCTCCATTCTGAAAGGAAGGGGCAATGCAACAAATTGCTCCACCGATTTTAGAGGCTTAGCGCTGAATGCAGTGATGCCTCCTTCCTTTTTAAAACACATGAACTCAGTTTTATCTGAGTTCACATAGAGGCCGATGTTCCCTGCTGCCTTCTTCAGGCTATGTAGCAAGGATTCAGCTTGTGTAGGTGTGTGTTTACAAGAAAGTTTTTTTTAAATTATTTCATACAAAGAAGCTAAAAAGAAAATCAAAATGTATTCTTCATATTTTGTCTAAAAAAGAAAGAAAAGAAAATATAGAAGAAGAAGAAGAAGAAGAAGAAGAAGAAGAAGAAGAAGAAGAAGAAGAAGAAAGTCAAAAGGAAAAAATAGAGCGAAGGAGGAAGAAAAAACAGAGAGAAAAATCTACAAGAAGAAGAAGGGCAAAAAGAAGAAGAAAAAGAAAAAAAAAGAATAAAAAAAAACAAGAAAATGAAATATAGAAGAAGAAAAAAGAAGAAAATGGAAAATATAGAAGAAGAAAAAGAAAGAAAAGAAAATATAGAAGAAGAGAAGAAGAAGAAGAAGAAGAAGAAGAAAGTCAAAGGGAAAAAATAGGGCGAAAGAGGAAGAAAAAACAGAGAGAAAAATCTACAAGAAGAAGAAGGGCAAAAAGAAGAAGAAAAAGAAAAAAAACAAGAAAAAAAACAAGAAAATGAAATATAGAAGAAGAAAAAAGAAAAGAAAATGGAAAATATAGAAAAAGAAAAAAAAATATAGAAGAAGAAGAAGAAGAAGAAGAAGAAGAAGAAGAACAAAAGGAAAAAATAGGGCGAAGGAGGAAGAAAAGGCAATTGTTTTGTTTTTTTGTTGTTTTTTTTTTTCCATATAAAGCAGCTGAAAAAACTTAAGTTTTAAAATATAAATTTTAGAATTCTTTACAGAAAAAAAGTAAGAAAAGTTCTAGTCTCCAGCAGTGCCCAGCATGTCTTGTCTATCTGCTCAAGGATTATTCTAAAGAGTTTCAGATGATAATCTTAATGTTCAATGATTTTATTATCATTGAAAGAAAGCAGAAAAAGTGATTTTTGCACATATTTATTAAAATAAAATGAAAAAGAAAAGGCAAGGATATTCAGCAATTTGAAATCAAAAGTGCCTCTAAAACATAAAACCTTTACAAACACAAAAATAAAAAGCAATATCATGTGATGATCAAAGACATGAAACATGGAGTTGTGAGTCTTTACCCTATATTATATTTTTTTTCATAATTTATATATATATATATATATAATATATATATATATATATATATACAAGGTGTGTCAAAACAGTATTGAGATTTTTTGTACTTTTTAACACTGAATACTTTTTGTATTCTGAAAAAATTAACATTCCATTCATTATTCATTCTTATCTTGGTAAATACAGCTTCAAACTTGGCACTTTTATGACACACCTTGTATTGTGAAAAAAATGAACATTCCATTCATTGTTCATTTCTATTTTGGTAAATACAGTTTCAATCTGGATACTTTTATGACACACCTTGTATATATATATATATATATATATATATATATATATATATATATATATATATACAAATACAAAGTGTGTCAAAAAAGTATCGAGATTTTTTGTACTTTTTCATTATTCATTCTTATCTTGGTAAATACAGCTTCAAACTTGGCACTTTTATGACACACCTTGTATTCTGAAAGAAATTAACATTCCATTCACTGTTCATTTCTATCTTGGTAAATACAGCTTCAATCTCAATACTTTTATGACACATCTTATATATATATATATGTGTGTGTGTGTGTGTGTGTGTAAATAAATTTTTAAATAGACTGACCCACAAAGTCTTGTAGATTTCTTATTTTCTGTGTTAAATTTTTTTTTTTCAAACTAACAAAAGACCTGATGAAGATCTATTGAAACAGATTGAAACACTGCAGCATAGGCAAAATAAACATTACTCGTTTATGAACTTGTGTTTTTTTCAATTTTTCATAATATTACATACTGTCAGATTCGCTTCCACTTTTTCTTCACACATATGTGTGTGTGTGTGTGTGTGTGTGTGTGTGTGTGTGTGTGTGTTGTGTATACATATTTATTTATTAATTATATAAATTATATATTTATTGTATATGTAGAATATCACAAAAGACCCATGCAGTTTTCTGGATTGTTTTATTTCTTTTGTCAGAAATGGGTAGTAATTTTATGAAATTTTATTTGTTTCCATTGTAACACTTTGGTTTTCTCATTGAATTTTGCACAAATGCCATTATCAAAGAATCTAATTAGAAAACCGAGTGGGTGAGATTTAATGCAAATTCAGTTTAAAAAAAAAAAAGAAGAAAATCTCACTGAGTTTAAAGCCTCATCTGACAAATAGTAATTGGATATCATTCATAAATCTATGCATCTCATCTCTGACATTACTCTGTTGGCAAGGATTAGAATATGCTGACTATCCCTTGCAAAGAAGAGATACCCCCCATATAGGGGGTCATCATCATCATGTCGCACGGATATCCATTGTTACATAGTGAGGTTTTCACGGTACCAAATCGATATAATGTTGTATACCCTTCATTACTTCTTTACTTCTTACTTGCTTCTATATCTTGGACATCTATTCTTCTGGCCGGCTTTGGTTTTTCTATCATCTTGACTTGGTATATCTTCTAAGGTCTAGCGTCTGGACTTTCTTGGGGACTTTGGGTCTGGTTTTCTGTTAGGGATTTCTCTTTATCAGAAGTCCTGTGTCATTGTTAGTTTTTAGGTAATAAACACAAGACTTCGATTTACGTTGATGTTACTTTATTTCCAAATCCCCAACCCAGACACCTGCGCAGTCAGACTTACATCTTACAAGCTTGGCTTCTAACTTCTAACTGATTGAGTCACTTAGTATCCTTAAACCGGTTCTCATGATTTATCCCCGGAAAGCAAGGTGAGAGTGAGGTCAAGCGCCGTCACTCACCCTCAAGGCTATCAGCTGCACTAATCGCCATTATGTTTCTACACTATTGCCATAAATATTAGGCATCTAATAATTATGTAACACCATGACAATCTCTCGCCAACCTTCCCTATCATTCATTACCTCAGGGAGGTCTTCTGCATAGTTGATCAATGTAGGTCCTTGGTGGATGGCCCACATGAGCATATCCATGTGTTGGCTTTCGCAGGAGAATGTCTCTTATGAGCTCGTCCTTGCTTCTCCAGCAGGGTTCTGCATGCCTAGTTTGTCTCACTTGGATGGTTTGTGAGATAGAGGGTAAGTGGCCATACAGCTGCTTCCTTGTGGGGTGCTTGGTAGGTATTTACCCAACCTGTTCCCCTCAGGTAGAACGTGACATAAGGTTGGCAAGGCTTAGAATATGCTGACTGTATCCCTTGCAAAAATGTAAGAGCTACCCCCCCCCCTCGAAAAAAGGAGAGTCCTTGGATAGTATTTACCCAACCTATTCACCTCAGATGGGATGTGACACAAGGTTGCAAGTATGTGGCATCCAGCATGGATTGAACTTGCCATTCAGTTGCGATTGAAAAGTAACTCCCTATTTTAAACAATTTATCCTTTTTTTATATGCAGTCACTTTTTTTTTCAATTCTTTAATCTATGTTCCTTAATATATGGCAATTAAATCTGTGTTATGCAAGATGGTGATCCTCCATATTTTTCTACTGTTGTTTGTGAATAACTGAATTACCATTTTCCTGGGAGAGGGATGGGTAGACGTGGTCCGCATGAGTGGCCGGCCAGAAGCCCTGATTTAACACCGTGAGTTTTTTCTTAGGGGTTGGTTTAAGGCGCAAGTTTATCCTATGAAATTAATGACTTTCAAAGAACTTGAAGGATGAATACAAGAATTTATTTCTGCCATTCCACAAGAAATCCTGGGAAGACCAGTTGATGCAATTTCCAAATGGCTTGAGAAGTTGGAGGCAAATGCTGGTGTCCATATAGAATTTTAAGTAAAACTCAATGTTATATGTGCTCTTCTCATATTCATTTTTTGTAAAAATATTCATTCAGAAATACAAGGTTTTTAAACTAGGGAAGGAAGTTACTTTACAATTACCCTGTACATCTGTGAGACTAGCTTGCTAACTATTACATCATTACCTTAACTCAAATATAAATGCTATATCAATGATATTGAGCACTGCTTAGGAATATAGCACCCATATTATCTGCTAAATATATATATATAAATATATATATATATATATATATATATATGGTAGTCTTTTCTATGTAAGTATATTAGTAAGTAATATATATATATATATACATATATATATAAGTCTTTTCAATCTAAGCATATTCCTGTTTTGTCTATCTATCTATCTCTATATATGTGTATTTTAGTCTGTTCTATATATTCTTATCTCTCTCCCTCTCATATATATATATATATATATATATATATACATACGTTTTAAAATATTCCGACTGTAGTTTCACGCAGTAGCAAATCTTTAGGGAATTTTATTATTAATAATTAAGATTCGCTACTGCGTGAAACTGCAGTTGGAATATTTTAGACCATTCGCTTTTAAAACATATTTAGTCTTCTTATTGAACACTTTTTAAATCAATTTTAATTAATCAAGAAGTAAATAAATATATTTGTTTGCTTCGTGGATTGGCAAAGATCTGTGATATATATATATATATATATATATATATATATATATATATTAGCCAATTCTATTTAGGCATCTATCTAAATATATTTATATCTATTTATTTTAGTCCGCATTATATCTATCTATCTATTTATCTATCTCTATATATACATATATATATGGAATTCACACTATTAGATTTATTTCCATATTCTCTGACATATCTATATATCTATTTATTTGAGTCTGTTCTCTCTCTCTCTCTCTCTCTCTCTCTCTCTATATATATATATTATATATATATATATATATATATATAAAATTTGTTCCTATGAATCTTCCTATCTTATTATCTAATAATCAGATCACATATATGACTGCCAGCCACAAAGAACATTGAATGATGCTTGTAGTTTACCAAAGATTGGATTCTCTCTTCATCTCACTGATTTCTTTATCATGTCTGACCTAATTCTTTGAGTTGGGGGAAAATCTATTGCTGACACCAAGACAACCAGGAGTGGTCATACCTGATAGAGTCCCATCTCTGAGTCAAATACCAACAAAACAAAGTCCCACACTGCAGCACACCAGAAATGGGATAATGAAAACTTTTGTAGGTGTGAGAGGTGGTCAGACATAAGACAAGGGGATTTTTGAAAAATGTCACCCCAGAGAATGAGAGGTCATAATTTAAATTTTGGGGCTAAGTGACTCACCCCCATCCATTGGGTGAGTGAGTTACAATTTATAAAATAATCAGACCATATAACCTTTAAGCACCCCATTTGCGATCTTGATTCATCGGGACATTTTTTTCATTTACATCGTCAAAATCCGGTTGTTGGTTAGGGTTTAGGGTTAGAGTTAGGGGTTAGTTTTATAATTTAAAACAAAAACTCTAAAAATCGTCTGTTACCAAAAACCTGATTTTGACGGTGTAAATGATAAACATGTCCTTATGAATCGAGATTGCAGATAGGATGCTTAAAGGTTATATGGTCCAAATAATCTTTCCTTGGAAACCAGGAGTGATACAGTGTTTCCCCCAAAATAAAACAGGCCTTATTCTTCATATATTGAAAAACCAATCTAAGAAGCTGAAATTTATGAAATTTATAAATAAACAGAAGTTACAAGAAACAAATTTATTTACCATTCCCATGTTCTTTTATTTAAAAACTCATCAAAGTCGTGTACTTTCCTTTTTTTTGTGTTCTCGCTTGCAAAGATAGCACAGCATGGATAAACTTGCCCCTCCAAAACTCGCTAGAGTAACAAAAGTTCTGGGATGAACTGGCTCTCAAGGACAGTGTAGTACACAGGTCCGAGTTGAGTTCATTGATGACAGTAATCGGTCAATTATCCAAAATGTCAAGGGACCAGTCCGTGAAGGAGATATCCTAACACTGCTTGAATCAGAAAGAGAAGCCAGAAGATTAAGGTGAATCCCATGCTGGCTGTCTACTTTCTCTATTTGTTCAAGATGAAAATAAATATAAAATGAAAGTGAAAGTGACCTTATTTACCCCGACTAGGAAAACTGTAGTTTAGAATTTGTGTGTGTGGGGGGGGGGCATAGCTACAGCTTTTCCTGAGTATTTGGATAAATAGCACAAGCAAATGCTTGTTGTCTTGATGAGTGTTTGCGTTACATGATGTGATTGTGAAGAATGCTTATTTCTTTCATCTGTCTGCCATTCTCAGCTAGGGCTTATTTTAAGGGGAGGGCTTATATTAAAATTATCCAGAAAAATCATGGTAGGTCTTATTTTCGGAGAAACATGGTAGTACCTGTTAGATTCCCATCTCTAGGACATATAGGAAAAACCCAAAAAAAACAAATGTCCGCTATGCAGCACACCAGAAATGTGACTCTCAAATCCTTACTTCAATTGAAAATAACATTTGGACCATATTACCTTTAGGCACACCTTTTTGATCTCAATCAAGAAAGGACATGTTTTTCATTTACATTGTCAATATCCGGTTATTTGTTAGGGGTTAGTTGTATAATTTTTTTTAAAAATCTAAACAACCAAATATGTGTAAATGAAAAACATGTCCTTTCTTAATCGAAATCAAAAAGGGGTGCCTAAAGGTCATATGGTTCTAACATTTAACCTACCTTGACCTCTAATTAGGATGGTGATTGTGGGTAGGGAGAAATTGTATAACATTAACTAGAATTTGTGATGTCCATAAATCATAACATTGCCAATACAAAGTGCATGTTTTTTTTTATAAATAAATAAATAGAAAAAATATTTCTCCTTGTTTTTAAATTTAAAGTGTTTTCCAGACGTTTAAAATTCACTATTAAATTTTTAAGTGAATAAAAATAGGCTAATTGAATCGGAGAAAATACATTGTTATTTTTTATCTTTTTTATTTTTAATTTAAAATTTTTTTTTTCATCAATTCAAAGAAAAATCTTGTTTTTAAACTATGAAAAAAAAAAAAAAACGAAAAAAAAAAATTGCTACAAAAATTATTTTTTGGGTTTGGAGAAAATAACTCTTAAATTTTTTAATAACATTTTTGGGTATTGAACATTTTTTTAAATTTCATTTTATAATTTTGTCTTCAGGAAAAAAACATGTCCTTTCTTAATCGAAATCAAAATCTTTCTAGAAATGTAAAAAGTAGGGACTGAAAATTTATTTATTTTTAATTAAAATTACCAGAGGTTGAACATCCCCTCCCTAAAATCTGAATTGATACCCCCCTTTTTATTTAGAAAAAAAAGCTATTCACTATAAAACAATCAGTGAGTTCGATTCTCACTGTCATACCCAAAAGTTGTATTTATTTACCAACTCTTCAATGAGAAATTCAACTCTAAATCACAAGAAATTGACACTTCAAAACAACTCGAAGACTATTTGCATCTTCAAGAATTCAAGCCACTAATACCTTTCAAAACTATTACAAGAATTAATTAACTTTTTGTTACCCAGACTCTTAAAGCTAAGTTTACCGGCAAATAACTTCAAATTTGCAACCACTTCATTCCACCTTCACTTCTACTCTATCTCTTCTCTTTCATTTTGTTAGTAATTAAAATTGTTAGATTTTACTTGTGTCTTCTGTTTTGTCTTTTCTTTCAGAATCTGAAATTGAAAACTGCAGTACTTCACACTTCCCCCTTTAAATATTTCCCAATATACACAAAATTTTGGTACTTTACTCATATATTGAAATTCGAAATTATTTCCCCAGTATATTAAGAATGGTAATTTGTCAGTATATTGGATTTAGAAATTTACCCCCATGTGAGAATTAATACCATTACTACCCCTATGGAATTAATTTCTCATACACAAGCAGGATGAGACTAAAGGCCAGTTTTTAGGTGAATTTTTACAGGTTTGAATATCAGGTTTTCCTTTTCCTAGACGGGTTGCCATACCAAGGTTGAAAAGCCCAGTCTGACCTATTTACCCACTTGATCAGAGGGAATCTCTCCAACCACCCGTCTAGCCCAAGATAGGGCCAAAGTGGAGTATTTCAAGTCATGGACTGCTCAACCACCTGGGTTCTATCCTTAAGCATCACAGATTGCCACCCATGGCCAACAGGTGGACCCATTGGCGGAGTCTTACCCGTCTGCAGAGGGGCAGTTAGTGCATTCTAATGCCTCAGCCTACAGGGTGGTTTAAAACCAAGCCAATCATCAGCCCTAATACGTGGTTAGTTAACTCTTCAATCACTGATATTGACAGCCGTTCATTTGCACATTATTTGACATTGATGAATGGACCTACAACCAAAGGATGATACCCAACATTATGGAACACAAAGGAACAACCAAAGGAACATACCCAACATTATGGAACACAAAGGAACAACCAAAGGATGATACCCAACATTAAGGAACACCAAGGAACAACCAAACGATCATACCCAACATTAAGGAACACAAAGGAACAACCAAAGGATCATACCAAATATTAAGGAACAATCAAGGAACAACCAAAGGATCATACCCAACATTAAGGAACACCAAGGAACAACCAAAGGATCATACCCAACATTAAGGAACACCAAGGAACAACCAAACGATCATACCCAACATTAAGGAACACCAAGGAACAACAAAATGATCATACCCAACATTAAGGGACACCAAGGAACAACCAAAGGATCATACCCAACATTAAGGGACACTAAGGAACAACCAAAGGATCATACCAAATATTAAGGAACAATCAAGGAACAACCAAAGGATCATACCCAACATTAAGGAACACCAAGGAACAACCAAAGGATCATACCCAACATTAAGGAACACCAAGGAACAACCAAAGGATCATACCAAATATTAAGGAACACCAAGGAACAACCAAAGGATCAACCCAACATTAAGGAACACCAAGGAACAACCAAACGATCATACCCAACATTAAGGAACACCAAGGAACAACAAAATGATCATACCCAACATTAAGGGACACCAAGGAACAACCAAAGGATCATACCCAACATTAAGGAACACCAAGGAACAACAAAATGATCATACCCAACATTAAGGGACACCAAGGAACAACCAAACGATCATACCCAACATTAAGGAACACCAAGGAACAACAAAATGATCATACCCAACATTAAGGGACACCAAGGAACAACCAAAGGATCATACCCAACATTAAGGAACACCAAGGAACAACCAAAGGATCATACCAAATATTAAGGAACAATCAAGGAACAACCAAAGGATCATACCCAACATTAAGGAACACCAAGGAAACACCAAGGAACAACCAAAGATCATACCCAACATTAAGGAACACCAAGGAACAACAAAATGATCATACCCAACATTAAGGGACACCAAGGAACAACCAAAGGATCATACCCAACATTAAGGAACACCAAGGAACAACAAAATGATCATACCCAACATTAAGGGACACCAAGGAACAACCAAAGGATCATACCCAACATTAAGGAACACCAAGGAACAACAAAATGATCATACCCAACATTAAGGGACACCAAGGAACAACCAAAGGATCACCAACATTAAGGAACACCAAGGAACAACCAAAGGATCATACCAAATATTAAGGAACAATCAAGGAACAACCAAAGGATCATACCCAACATTAAGGAACACCAAGGAACAACCAAAGGATCATACCCAACATTAAGGAACACCAAGGAACAACCAAACGATCATACCCAACATTAAGGAACACCAAGGAACAACAAAATGATCATACCAACATTAAGGGACACCAAGGAACAACCAAAGGATCATACCCAACATTAAGGGACACTAAGGAACAACCAAAGGATCATACCAAATATTAAGGAACAATCAAGGAACAACCAAAGGATCATACCCAACATTAAGGAACACCAAGGAACAACCAAAGGATCATACCCAACATTAAGGAACACCAAGGAACAACCAAAGGATCATACCAAATATTAAGGAACAATCAAGGAACAACCAAAGGATCATACCCAACATTAAGGAACACCAAGGAACAACCAAACGATCATACCCAACATTAAGGAACACCAAGGAACAACAAAGATCATACCCAACATTAAGGGACACCAAGGAACAACCAAAGGATCATACCCAACATTAAGGAACACCAAGGAACAACAAAATGATCATACCCAACATTAAGGGACACCAAGGAACAACCAAACGATCATACCCAACATTAAGGAACACCAAGGAACAACAAAATGATCATACCCAACATTAAGGGACACCAAGGAACAACCAAAGGATCATACCCAACATTAAGGAACACCAAGGAACAACCAAAGGATCATACCAAATATTAAGGAACAATCAAGGAACAACCAAAGGATCATACCCAACATTAAGGAACACCAAGGAACAACCAAAGGATCATACCCAACATTAAGGAACACCAAGGAACAACCAAACGATCATACCCAACATTAAGGAACACCAAGGAACAACAAAATGATCATACCCAACATTAAGGGACACCAAGGAACAACCAAAGGATCATACCCAACATTAAGGAACACCAAGGAACAACAAAGGATCATACCCAACATTAAGGAACAACAAAGGATCATACCCAACATTAAGGAACAAAGGAACAACAAAGATCATACCCAACATTAAGGAACACCAAGGAACAACAAAGGATCATACCCAACATTAAGGAACACCAAGGAACAACCAAAGGATCATACCCAACATTAAGGGAACAACCAAAGGATCATACCCAACATTAAGGGACACTAAGGAACAACCAAAGGATCATACCCAACATTAAGGGACACTAAGGAACAAACCAAAGGATCATACCCAACATTAAGGGACACTAAGGAACAACCAAAGGATCATACCCAACATTAAGGAACACCAAGGAACAACCAAGGATCATACCCAACATTAAGGAACACCAAGGAACAACCAAAGGATCATACCCAACATTAAGGGACACTAAGGAACAACCAAAGGATCATACCCAACATTAAGGGACACTAAGGAACAACCAAAGGATCATACCAAATATTAAGGTTTCTTCACTAAGGATTGCGCTATGCTTAACACAAGGGATTTACGTTGGGGAGTGCCCTTTGCTTGAAACCAAAGGATGGCCACAAAAATTGTAACAATGTTTGAGAATAACATGATAGCATTAGAAATCAGTAACAGCAAACAAATCAAAACAATCTGTATTGCAAGTGGTGAGGGAGTATCTTTAACTATTGTAAACAAAAAGAAAAGAAAAGGTTACAAATATATATCAATTGGACTAACTCCTACACAACAATGTATCTAATGCAGATTATAACCAGAGAGAGAGAGAGGGAGGGAGGAAGAGAGAGAGAGATAGGGAGAGAGAGAGGGAGAGGGGTAAGTGATTATATTTTCTTATGTGGTTAAACCCAAATAAAAGAATATAATAACAATAATATCACGGCTGGAGATGAAGCACATTGCAGGAAAAGCTGTCAGAAAGATAAGTCAGTGTGCATTTCAGCATGATGCATTTTTCTTTATTCACCGAGGAGAGAATTACATAACAAACACACACACACACACACACACACACACACACACACACACACACATATGTATATATATGAAGAGAAATGTAAGTGAATCCGACGGTATGTAGTATAGTGAGAAATTTGAAAAAAAAAAACAGGTTTAAATAAAATGAGTGGTAAGTTTATTAGCCGACGCTGCAGTGTTTTGATCTTTTGAGTAGATCTTCTTCAGGGCTTTTGTTGATATAAGGAAGAGTAAAAAAAAGTTTTAATCACAGAATAATGAGGAAACTGTGATAGTCCTTGTTTATCAAAGATGTTTTGAAAGGGAGTTAACGTTCTTAGAATAATTTGAAAATTGAGCAACGCTGGAAAGATAGACGGTTTGAAATATGACATCTAGTATTCTTCTTTTATGGTGTGTGTGTATGAGTTATATATATATATATATATATATATATATATATATGGTGGACTCTCCTATCGAGAACGATAGATGAGGGTCAGCAGTGAGTGATTTGATTCCTCCCATGTTGTGCATGCTGTCAAGAAGACATTTTATGTTTCCTCAAGTGTGACAGCAGCCCAGCCCTGCTGTGAGCCATGAAGCCACACTGACAAACGAAATGATCCAAGGCAGGAGTTAAATGTTTTTCTTTTAAAGTTAGGCAGAGCCGATGTCTGTGCTTCAGTCTATTTTGTTCAAAGCTCTTTAGTTTAGCGAAACATCCGATCCGATGCTAGATCTTCCCAAGCACTCAGGTCAATATCAAGGTGTTTCAAATTGTCCTTCAATTTGTCCTTGTAGTGTAAGAGAGGACGTCCAATTGAACGCTTAGCATTTGGTAGTTGCCCGTAAAATATCTTCTTTGGAAGCCTGTTCTCATTCATTTGGACAACGTGACCAGCCCACCTAAGTTGAATCTTGGCTATTAGGGTTTCGATGCCAGCAATATCACATTTTATACCGCAAATGACATGAAGACAACGCATGTTGGTTTATGTGCTTGCGGTAAAATGTCAAGTTTCAGTAGAGTAGAAAGCACGACTGCTCAGTAGATGTCAATTTTTATTTTAAGAGATACATCTTTGGTACTCCATAAACGATGTTTCATATATACCATTGGTCAAGAAAAAAGATTAAAAATTGGCCGTTTTGCAGTTATATACATATTTAACCAAAGACTGTTGCAAAATGATAACTGTTGTACAATTAAGGAACACAAGTATTAATATAGATACAAAAAGTATTGTTTTTGAAGCTGTCTATTTGAGAGAAGATAAATCAACAAAACGGCATGCCTAGAGTTTAGAGAATTGGGTTCATTGGACATTTATATTTCATGAATCATTTCTTAAGAGTTTTTTTAATTTTTTTACACAGAGTTATATGATATCAAGTATTCCTATATAATACAAATAATTTGCACACAGTTATATGGTTTCAAGCATTCTTATCTAATACTAATAATTATATGGTTTCAATTAATTACCCATCTATGGGTTAAATAGAAAAATGTATCTATAAAAAATTGTATTATCCATTAAGAATTGATTTATTTCAAAACTTTATCGGCATTAAATGACCCACTGAGGTTGATATGCCGTAAAACAAAACAAACCAAATCAATTAATTATTTCTATTTGATAATAGTCATTTGTTTGTCAAGTTATAATAATAGTTATTTATTTGGTTTAAAATAACTAATAATAATAATAATCCTTAGCAAACAATTATAGCTTCAAGTAACTATTTTTAATGACTCTTCTGAAAATAATAGATATTAAAAGTATTATTATCATTTGGATTATTTGTAATATTGTCCTCATCTTTATTGTTATCTGTACAACGTTTCGTCCGATGTACCATCTGGCCTTCTTCAGGTATTTCTTGTCAGATTCAGGAGACTTATCAAACTCGGGAACCTTCTTTTCAAATTCGGGAAACTTCTTGTCATAATTGGGAGCTATCATGGAACTTTGAACCCTTTATTCAATCCACAGGGGTATCTTGTTCTCATTCCGCTAACCATAGCTGGGGTATACCTGAAAAAGTCTGGAGGGCACATCAGCTGAAACGTTGTAAATATAACAATAAAGATGAGGACAATAGTCCGAATAATCCAAATAATACTAATTATTAAGCCTCATCTAAAAAAATTCAGAGAAATATCCAAAGTATTGTTTATGAATGTGTCTATTTCCAGTCACTTTGAGTGAAGATTGTAGAATAATCACACTAAGTTCTAATTACCGTCAAATTGGTAAGACACAGCCACAATTAATTGGAACTGAATACGAATCTATCTTGCTGCAATATTACTTCAGAATGCCAGGGTATTTATGAAGCCCCACAACATCATAGAAACCAAGCAATCAGAACTCAAGGAATGGAATCACCCAAATACATGAATGGACTATTCTTGGTTTTTATAAATACCACCTGTCTTGGGCAGTGCTTTAGTTGTGCTTAGCCAGTTGCTGTTGTTCAAACCAACAGTAGACTGACTGACTGGCTGGTTCAGTTGTGCTTAGCCAGTTGCTGTTGTTCAAACCAAAAGTATACTGACTGACTGGCTGGTTCAGTTGTGCTTAGCCATTTGCTGTTGTTCAAACCAACAGTATACTGACTGACTGGCTTGTTCAGTTGTGCTTAGCCAGTTGCTGTTGTTCAAACCAACAGTAGACTGACTGACTGGCTGGTTCAGTTGTGCTTAGCCAGTTGCTGTTGTTCAAACCAACAGTAGACTGACTGACTGGCTGGTTCAGTTGTGCTTAGCCAGTTGCTGTTGTTCAAACCAACAGTAGACTGACTGACTTCAATAAAGATAAATCTACAAAACCAAAAAAATAGATTTGTAAATCTTTATTGTGCTGTTGGTGGAAATACCAAACTATTTTTCTGAGTTGTTTACTTGCATCGGTTGACAAGCAGACAGAAAAAAAAGAACCCCCCCCCCAAAAAAAAATTAACTCTTAAATAACAGTCACTGATTGAAAGTGCTTACTTGGCAAGCTGTTGCCAGTGAGAAATAAAGTAATGGGCCCTCCTAGCTAAATAAACAGAATGCTCATTCAAATTTTACTGAAACAACTGCTGTCAATAATTTCTCTAACTGGACGGCCATCTTCTACGTCAGAGTATCTTAGATACCAACAAGATAACATTCATCAATGGCAGCTGCTTAACTTTCAGGCAAAATCATTTCAGGAAAAAAACAAAAAACAAAAGAAATA
Source organism: Doryteuthis pealeii (assembly GCA_023376005.1). Classification (NCBI taxonomy): domain Eukaryota; kingdom Metazoa; phylum Mollusca; class Cephalopoda; order Myopsida; family Loliginidae; genus Doryteuthis; species Doryteuthis pealeii. Next base: position 73,869,836 of record CM042157.1, read on the forward strand.
AAGTTCTTGTCTTTTGATTGGTTTGTTTGGTTTGTTTGGTTTTATGGCATATCAACCTCAGTGGGTCATTTAATGCCAATAAAGCTTTGAAATAAATTAATTCTTAATAGATACACAATTTTTATAAATACATTTTTCTATTTAACCCATAGATGGGACCCTAAGAGATACTACCCCTCTGGGCCAGAGTGGACCAGGGAGCAATGGTAATGAAGGGGTGCTCTACATTCCCCAAACCTCCAAAACTGAAACCTCACCATCAGATAGTTTAACGTAATTCCCAGGACATGTAGACCCTCAGCCACCGCCCTCTAGCACCCATATGATAAGAAGGGTTGGAAGTTTGCCATCAGAGCAATAGGGTTGGAGTAATCATATAGGGCTTGACGTGACCAACTGATTGATTGTCTAGCCCAAGAAAGTGCCAAAGCAGAGTGTTGCAGGTCTTGGACTGCTCAACCACCTGGGTTCTATCCTTAAGCATCACGGGTCGCCACCCACGGCCAACAGGTGGCCCCATTGGAGGAGTCTTACCCCTCTGCAGAGTTGCAGTCAGTGCATTCTAATGCCACAGCCGACAGGGTGGTATATATATATATGGTTAAATATCATCTTAAACTATAATAGTGGTGTCTCTGTCTGACTGTCTGGGGATGCAATTGAAACCTTGTATTGAGATCTAGGGTAGAATTTTAGAAAAAATACAGTGGTGGTATTTATAGTTACTGAATTAATTGGGAGGTCCATAGGGACTGAATTACTGGCTATGGTATGAGAAAATAGTCTATTTTCATGGTGTAACCATAACATTCAACATTGGATTATTAGAAGATAGAATTCGATTGATAGTCAAGAGACACTTAAAGCACCCATTCCCATCTGATCCCCCAAGTTAAGCAGTGATTATCCTGTTCAATATTTAAGTGGGTGACCAATTAATAGTAAATGTTATAGTAAATGATTCAAACTGTTTTAAAAATATCTGAACGAATAAAGAAAGAATTTCTTCTTACCAACAAACTGCCACTTCATATAGAAAGTTGACACTTACCTGAAAAGACAAAAAAAAAAAAGAGAAATTAATATTTGGTTTTAAACATGGAATGGAAAATCATAATGAAAAATAATATAGAAAATAAAAATAAAAATAATAAAAAATAATATAGAAATAAAATGATAAAAAAATAAAATAACAAATAAAGATTTTTAAATAAATAAGAATAAATTAATAGATAAAGATAAAGATATTATAAAATAAAATATAAATATTTTTTGAATAAATAAGAATAAAATAAATAAATAAAAATAAAAACATTTAAAAAAAATGAAAATAATAAAAAATGAAAGCAATAAAGATAAATCATTTTTAAATAAAAATAATAAGAAATAAAAGTGATGAAAATAAAATCTTTTTTTACATAAAAGTAATGAAAATAATATAAAAAATTTAAGTAATAAAAATAATATGAAATATAAAAGTAATAAGATAATATAAAAAACAAGATAGAATAATATATAAAATTCATAAAAAAAACAAGAAATAAAAATAATCAAAATCATAAATAACAAAACGGATAAAGATGCAAAAAAGGAATATTTGCCATTAAACACAGAATGAATAATAAAACAGCAAAGAAAAATTTATTTAATGTCATTTTAATATTAAGATTTTGATGTGTTTTTATCAAGATAGGGCCATCTCATTAAATGGCAAGTGTCTGAAATTAGTTGACCATCTTATTGGGTCAGTCAGTTAACTGTTGGTTTGAACAACTGGCTAAGCACAACTGAACCAACCAGCCAGTCAGTCAGTCTACTGTTGGTTTGAACAACAGCAACTGGCTAAGCAAAACTGAACCAGCCAGTCAGTCAGTCTACTGTTGGTTTGAACAATAGCAACTGGCAAAGCACAACTGAACCAACCAGCCAGCCAGTCAGTCAGTCAGTCAGTCTACTGTTGGTTTGAACAACAGCAACTGGCTAAGCACAACTGAAGCAGTATCTAATACAGTTGGTATTTATGGAAATCAAGAATAGTCCATTCATGTATTTGGGTGATTCCATTCCTTGAGTTCTGATTGGCTGCTTGGTTTCTATGATGTTGTGGAGTTTCATAAATACCCTGTCATTCTGCAGTAGGGTTGCAGCAAGACAGGTTCGTATTAAAGTTATGACTGCTTGTTGCTGTGTCTTACCAATTCGACGGTAATTGGAACTTAGCTTGATTATTCTATACATCTCACATACCTTGGTAGCAATGTCTCATCTGAAAGTGATGTCAACATGAGCATAGGAAAGAAATGGACTGCTATTGACAGGCTATTGAGCATATGGAAATGTGACATGCTGGGTACTGCAGTAATTGTGGACAAGCAGGGCTGAATGGGAGTAGCCTGGATGTAAACAGTCACTGATTATTTAAGGCCTACTCTCCAAGACCAAGGGAAAAAAACTGTAGTCGAATTTTGCTGTTAAGAAGAGAGGCAGAAAATTGTAGTTGGATTTGCTGTCGAGAAGAGAAGAAAACTGTAGTTGAATTTTGCTGTCAAGAGGAGAGGCATGTGTAGTACTACTAGATTGCTGCATACAGAAGACTTTGGCGTTTGGGAAAACTGAGTTTACTTTCATTCCTGTTACAGTAATGTCATGACTTAATCAAGTAATGATTTTCCCAACCCTATTGCCCTTATGGCAAGCCCCTGCCCCTTTTTATCATATGGGTGCTAGAAGGCGGTGGCTGCGGGTCTACATGTCCTGGGAATGACGTTAAACTCTATCTGATGGTGAGGTTCCAGTTTTGGAGGTGTGGAGAATGTGGAGCACCCCTTCATCACCATTGCTCCCTGGTCCACTCTGACCCGGAGTGGTAGTACCTGTTAGGGTCCCATCTATGGGCTAAATAGAAAAATGTATTTATAAAAAAATTGTATTATCTATTAAGAATTGATTAATTTCAAAACTTTATCGGCATTAAATGACCCACTGAGGTTGATATGCTGTAAAACAAAACAAAACAAACTTAATCAAGTAGTTATGTGCACAGCAAAAGAATCCTCCGTGTTATTTATCCCAATGAAACTGTGGCTTTGGCATGAAGCCATGACAAAGACTGACATGACGAGACGTGAACACTGTCCAAGAAGACAAGATGGTGGCAAGAAGTGACCCCCCACCTGAGAGAAGGAAACACCTATACAAAAGTGTTTGTATATTCTAATTAAACTGAAGAATTTCCGTGGGTTCAACTTGTAATCTTCTTAATATCTGCCAGCTTAGAGTAAACTGGAAATCCAAAATCACATAAATAAAAGACTTGCCAATTAGAACTGGTACCAAGGACCGTTTCTTACTCTACTAAGCTGACTAATATCTACTACCACAGAATCCTGCTAAATTGACCAATGTCGACTGCTACAGAATTAACTAGTGACTTATAGGAACTGCTACTGTTTTTGCTTAGAACAATTGATATTGTCTGGCCTTCCTTGGGCAGAATTTTCACTAACTCTGCTGTTGAAGGGACTGGTTGTTTGGTTTGGTTGGTGGTTGGTTGGTTTTTACAGTATTTCAACCCATGTTGGGTTATTTTATGCCAAAGATATTTTGTTTTATTCATTCTTGATGGGTATTTAACTCAATTTAAAAAAAAACTCATTTTTCTTATTTAACCCATAGATAGGACCTTAAATCCTAGATCCACTCTGACCCGGAGTGGACCTAGGAGTAATGGCGATGAATAGATACTCCACACTCCCCAGAGCTCCAAAATTAAAAATTCACCATTAGATGCAGTTTAACATCATATGTAAGACACCGAGGAGACTGAATAATTTCTTAAAAATGTGTAAACTTTAGAACTAATTACGATTTCTTATGATGTAACTTTTGTATTGAGGAACATTGATCCAAATTAGTATTGGCTGATTTGTCTACTTTCAATTTTATCTATATCTATACCACAAAGTGTTCATGGTGTAATGGTTATAGTTGTATGAGTGACCTCAGTGATCCAAGTTCAAATCCTGGATGAAGCTGCTTATATTTCACATAGCACAAATACCCTGTTGAAGTGAGTTAGTGTACTGTTGGTTTGAACAACAGCAACTAGCTAAGCACAACTGAACCAGTGCCAAGACAACTTACTTATTGAAATCAAGAATAGTCCATTCTTGCATTTGTGTGATTCCATTCATTGAGTCCTAATTGGCTGCTTGGTTTCAATGATGCTATGAGGCTTCATAAATAATCTGGCATTTTGCAGTAGTATTGCAGCAAGATAGATTTGTATTCAGTTATGGCTACCTGTTGCCATGTCTTACCAATTCGACGGTAATTGGAACTAGTATGATTATTCTACATACCCTTTGTAAAGGTATGCATTTGATGGAAGGGTTATATATATATATGTGTTTGAATTCAGTTTTCTTTCCTGAACTGGTTACTAAAGAATCTTGTCTGCCCTACTATTTATCCATAGTTGGATGGAGGAGAAAAGATAGATTCAGGCCTTTTGTAAGGGCATTCATAATCTCGGAGCAGACACTGTATGCAGTGTAGGGGACCTGCTGACAGATGTTGAGAGAGAGAGGGGTCAAGGGGATCCAAGCTGTTGGTAATGCTTGATGATGAGGAGGATGAGTAAAAAGTTTTGCAATATATTGGTTTCAGAATAGTTTCCAGTGTATATATGAAGTGAAACAAACAACATTGTCGGATATCTGTATGTATTTTTATCCATACATACAGACATTTTGTGATGATGATTACTACCCTTGTCTGGCAATGATCTCTGCTAATAACCACTAGATGGCTCTGTAACTATTATCTGATTTAAAACAAAATATTGGGGGATGGAATTTTCCCAATTTATTTACAACAATTATCTACAGCTCACAAATCAACTACAGTAATTTCTAGATAATTTTTCTACAGATGTAAAAAAAACAAATCTACAGATATAATTTACCTATAAATTTACATCATAATAGAGATTGTGTGTTTTTTCTGTCTGTAACTGAAACTATATTATTACTCATGTCACAATTCCCTTAATTATTTACATCATATTCTCCATGATTTTATTTTTTATTTAAATCTCGATTATTAATAAAATTGTTTTACATTATTAATACTGTTGATCACATCTACATACTTATAGCGCTAAATATTGTATTTATATATACAACTAAATAGCAGGGAACAGGAAGTCTAATTTGCATATTGATATAAAAAAATTGATTTTGATAAACATATGCTTAGTATTATAGATTACTACTTGTTTCGTTTCATCTTAATGAATATGAGCAAAAATCTTGGGGATGAATCTTAAAAAATATACCTCCCTGTTTCAAATCTTTTTAACGGCATTCTGATTTATTTTCATTAGCCTTTCTAATTCTATTTGAGTAAATTAAGACGTAAATACTTGCATCCAGATAAAAGCAATTCAACAAATATGTTTAAATTTGAATACTTTATACTTGATTCAAACTTTTTGTTTTGGTTTACACAATTAAAAATGTTTAGACCTATAAAATATTTAAAAAAAAAAAAAATAATATCTGTTTTAAATTTTAAACAGGTAAACACTTCATAAATAGTTGCAATAAAAATGTTTTAAGATCAAATGTATTGATAAAATTCACATTTTAAACAGGTAAACAATTCACACTTATTTGCTAAATCAATAGCCAATGTATTAATGAAATTTAAGATAGCTTTAAACACATAAAAACTTCATAGCTAGTTGTAATATCAATATTTTAAGAGTCAATGTATAAAAGTTCACATTCATTTTAAATACCCTGTCATTCTGCAGTAGGTTGCAGCAAGACAGGTTCGTATTAAGTTACAACCGCTTGTTTCCGTGTCTTACCAATTCAACGGTAATTGGGACTTAGCTTGATTATTCTACAACCTTCAATTGTTGTACTTTGCTTGGGTGTGTAAAGCGGCTTAAGGTAGACAGAAAGTTAATTAAATCATTCAGGAAGCTGACTGCTTTAAATTCTAAAATAAATATTATTTTTATATTCTATTTCTAAATTCTGAAGATTTTAGATGAAAGTAATTAGTATCTAAATATTGCATTTTCTGTTTTATTAAACACTTAAATTCCTTCTTTTTTTATCTAATCAAAATGAAATTGAAATGCTTTGTATTTCTGACAAAGATGATAGGTGTATAATAAGTGGGTCAAAAGTTGTTGAGCTGTAACAATGGAGTCTACAAGAGGTGTTCCAAAAGTAATGCCACCTTCATTTTCACTGAAACTACAACTGGTAAAGGGAGGATTATTGGAGAAAGACAGTTTTCAGCAACAACTCTTTTTCCCATATAGTGTAATATAGGTTTGGTTTGGTTTGTTTTGTTTTATGGCATATCAACCTTGGTGGGTTATTTAATGCCGACAAAATAAATTCATTCTTAATGCATAATACAATTTTGTTTATAAACTCATTTTTTTTATTCCTGAGGAAAAATTAAGATATAAATTTATTTAAAAAAAATAATTTATATAGTTTAGGTTTGCTTTGTTTTGTTTTACGGCATATCAACCTCAGCAGGTCATTTAATGCCGATAAAGTTTTGAAATAAATC
>CM042157.1:73881435-73891381 GCA_023376005.1 Doryteuthis pealeii
TCCCTTTGCAACTCATACACTAAGTTGGTGAGGGCCAATATTGAATCAGGAACCTTGTGGTTTCTAGTCACACACTCTACCGACTGAGTTAAATTAAAAAAAAACAACAACAAATACCTGCTCACTATTATCTACATTATTCAGAGTATTGTTCTCATCTTCATTGTTATCTATAAAACGTTTCGGCCGATATGCTCTCTAGCCTTCTTCAGGTATTTCTTGTGGGACTTGGGAACTTTCTTTGGACTCGGACACTGTCTTGTCATAATCGTCCGAAACATTGTACAGATAACAATGAAGATGAGGACAATAGTCCGAATAATGCAGATGTTGGGTTCAAAGTTATAATAATGTTAATTATTGTTGAACAAACAACTCCGACCAAGAGTGTTAAATATAACAATGGACTTTAATACAAGGACAGCACGTGGAGAAGCATTTAAGATATGAAATACATATATATGAGACAAGATGCATAGTAGATAATATATATACATAGAAAAGGGATAAACTAGATAAAGTTAGGGAGAGTCCATAAGCTAAAGTCACTTACTACATTGCCTGTGTGGGGTTTTTCACCCCACACAAGTAGGGTGTAGCCAAACTGTCCTAACCCGTTAGTTATCAACTCCCGGAGAAGAAAGAGAGTTCAAATAGGCAAGACGCCTGGTGAGTAAAAAACAGAAACACAAGTTAAAGCAACTATTCCAGCCAACCAAGGGCAGATAATCCCACACAGATAATAGTAATCATCAAGCCTCATCTCAAACATTCAGAGAAATGAAATACCTGCTCAAACACAAGGAGTTTTGCAAAGAGTCAGCCAAGAGAGTGACAAGTTATAATTTTTGGGGGTTAAGCAACCCTCCACCCAATCTATTGAGTGGGTGGGCCACAATTTATTAAAAAAAATCTTTTCTTAATTGACTGAACAAAATGCTACTTCAGAATTTCCTGTTTATGAAACCAGAATAAAAAGTGAGTGGGATTTGTTTTGTGACCATGTGTCTGGCTTTTCCTTCGTGATTTGTAAAACCCCATTGAGTCCTCATCTCATCTTTGTCTCTTTATCTCCTCAACTTTCGTTAAGACACTCACGATGCAACCACAGTCCCCACCAATCGGCTATGTAATTTGGCTAGCGATGAATGAAAGCCTGTATGTCACCCTCAAAAATATTGCATCTGTGAAGGCCACCACATTTTCATGGCATTGTCAGGAAAACGTTTTCTGTAAAGTCCGTATTTCATTAGACCGATTTATCTGGCTGAATTGATTCAAGTGCCCTTCATTGCAATGGAGTACAGCTGTGTTCAGTGTGGCTTGTCATTTGCATCCCCTGCTGCAAATGTGAAAATGCATTATACATTATACAACCAACTCTGTTTACATCCACTACTTGATTTCTGTAAACATTTCAGCAAGTGTCGATGAATGTCAATGGATGCAATTTTTCACATGGAGGAATTCAATGGCACACCTCTGCTTTTACGTTAGACACTGTTTTGCCAGATTGACACTGTAACTTGGAATAAATAGGAAAATGATAATTCAATGGCACACCTCTGCTTTCATGTTGGACACCGTTTTGCCAGATTGACACTGTAACTTGGAATAAATACGAAAACGATAATTCAATGGCACACCTCTGCTTTCATGTTGGACACCGTTTTGCCAGATTGACACTGTAACATGGAATAACTACGAAAATAACAATTCAATGGCACACCTCTGCTTTCATGTTGGACACCGTTTTGCCAGATTGACACTGTAACTTGGAATAAATACGAAAATGATAATTCAATGGCACACCTCTGCTTTCATGTTGGACACCATTTTGCCAGATTGACACTTGGAATAAATATGAAAATAATAATTCAATGGCACACCTCTGCTTTCATGTTGGACACCATTTTGCCAGATTGACACTGTAACTTGGAATAAATACAAAAATAAAGAAATATGTGTCAAAGAAACTATAAAATGATTTTTACAATTTTTCTTTTTTTTTTCAATTTTCCTTTAAAAATTTTTTAGAGATCAAGGGACCCCTTCCTGGGGTTAACCTTGATTTCTTTATGCATAATATTTACATCCCATTTTAAGATGGAGGATATTATTTGCTCCTCAAAAACTATTTTCTTCCCCCTGTCCTACTTCTCAAATCTTGAGTAATTGAAACAGTGGACAACCTAGCTATGTTATAGTTTCCCTTTCTAGTGGTCCTTGCTTGGTCTTGACGGATTACAGGACCAGTATTAGGCTGGTCTGATGAACTATCCAGCTTAGTGTTTTTACTTGTAGCATCACTGGGAGAAGGTGCACCATTAATTTCCTCATCATTTAGCCCAGTGCTTAGCTATGACTAGGGGAATATTTGGTCAGGGCTTATTTCCAAGGGGAAGTATCCTCATGTCAGATACTGACAAACCCCTGTACAGAGAGACCGAAGACTCTCAAGATAGAGTCTAGTAGGCTTCAGTGTGCGTTCTCATATGAGTTTTTAAACTTGACATATAAATATATTAAAAAAAACAAGCGCGTGGTGTAATGGTTAAATTCAGGGGAAATGGACTCGTTGCCCTGAATTCAAATCCTGGACGTAGTAATTGCATTTCACTTAGCGCTAATACCCTTGGGAAAGGTATGAATCCTACTCTCTCTCCAGCTATGGGTAAATAGTAGGGCAGACTGGACTCTTTAACCTTGGTTAGGCAACTGGTCTAGAAGGAAAAATCTGATTTCAAACCTGTTATACTCTGCTTAAGAAATTGACCCTGTGTCACATCCTGCTCATGCGGAGGGGTTGGTAAATAAATAAATATATTAAAAAAACATGTTCCACACACTTCATATGAATATGGTTTATCTCCAGCATGTTTTTTCATGTGCTTTTTCAAAATTGAATATTACGAAAATGCTAATCTACAAACTTCATACGAATATGGTTTTGTTCCAGTATGTCTTTCCATGAGTTTCGAACAAAAAACCTCACAGAAATATTCTTTCTCTCCTGGGTGTATTGGTATCTATTACTGATTAGAAGGATTATTTACATAATTTTGTTTAGCTCAGTTAGTAGAGAACCTGCCTAGGAATTGCAAGGTTCTGGTTCAATACTGATCCCCAGTAACTCAGTGCATGAGTAGCACAGAGTGGGTAATTTGATCTGTGCAGTAAAGTGGGGAGCTGACGGTAGGTGTGGCACGCCACCTCAGCAAAATAAATCTCCCTGTTCTAGTGCTAGCAAAAATGGGATAGATAAAGAAAGGAAAAGAAAATAAAGAAAAAGAACTAATGAAAGAGAAAAGAAAGAACTAAAGAATTATTGGTATAATAATGGTGAAAGGTTTAACTTTTCAACCATACCACCAGCATCTGACTTTATGGGATTGCATACTAAAAGGGGTGGCACTATTTTTTGGAACAACCCTCTTACAAATACAGAATGCAGTCTATTGTTCAATAACTGGCTAAAATGCACAGCCAATAGTTGTGACTATGTGAACAAATAGTACTTTTTTTTTAGAAGATGAAAAATGTTATAATAATTTTATAGTCGATTAGTTGGATTTTATGGCATGACAACACTTGTTGGATTATTTTAAGTCAAAGAGTTTTATTTTATTCATTCTTGAAGGATACTCAACGTTTTTAAAACTCATTTTTTGCTATTTAACCCATAGATAGGTCCAGAACATGTACTACTGCACTGGGTACCTGTTTTATATTTCCATAGAAATAGATAAGAGAAATAACTTTCAGATTCCATGCTTCCTATGACTTCTGACAGACTGTAACCATAATTAAAAGACAAAAATACTGTACAATTTGATATTACTATTTCTTTGAATTTTTGAGATGAGGCTTGATAATTAGTATTATTTGGATTCTTCAGACTATTGTTTGCCGATTATGACCAGAAGGTTCCCAGATTCGAAAAGAAAGTTTGTGAAGGCTCCCAAGTTCCACAAGAAATACCTGAAGTAGGCCAGAGGGCACATCGGCCGAAACATTGTACAGATAACAATAAAGATGAGAACAATAATTCAAATAATACTAATTTGATATTAGATTTGTTTCAGAAGAAATATTGCTCTATTCAATGCTGTTATAATGCTCCTGTGGTTATTTCCAATAAGTCTAACATAAACAAAGGGGAACCACTCTTGACTGATAAATTATTTATTCATTTTCCCATTAAACTTACCCTAACCCTAAACCAGTCTTCTTTTTTCCTAATAGATCAATAAATAAATAAATAATTTATCAGTCAAGAGTGGTTCCCCTTTATTTATGTTTGACTTATAAGAAATAACCACTCCTGTTATCTATTTTCGTTTTCATGGAAATAAATTAAAGAAATAACTTTTGGAATCCATGAACTGTAACACAAAAGTAAAAAAAGAAACCATACTGCCTTTTTTTTATATTAGATTATAGATAAATATATTTTAGTATTTGCTACTGTAATATAATCTTAAGACCAACATTGCAGAAGATACTAAACAACAACTAAATAAACTGAAATTTACATTTATTTGGTTGGCACTTGTATATTATTCCACAACTAAACCATTGACTAACAGTGTGAATTATAGATCCAAAGATGAAGCAGACAGCAGACACCTTATTAAGGATGACTCCCTAGGGTAGCAAGACATAGATTCTGCAGCATTGAAAAACCTCACAGCTGGAGCAGAAAATTCTTGGACATTCCCAAACAATGGTGCTATACATCATTGTGTCACTCCCAAGAAAGAGCAAGAAATGAAGAAAATGAAGCAAGCTGCTTTTGCCAAATTTGCCAATAGACATGGGAAAAACAACCAGCAATGGCTACATATTGGTCATATAAAGAAATTGTAGTTTTTTTTTTGTTGGGTGGTCAGGAAATAATTTTTTGAAAAGGAGAATAGAATTAGTCTTCTGTCAAAAGAGGTGGGAGCCTTGCGCATATTATTGTTGGAATAATTTTTTATATAAGATGTGCTCTAATTTCCCAGCTTGATTTATAGACTAGCCAAGGTCATGTGAGTTATTCCTGCAGCCAATCACTAACCATACTGCGTGGAAGTCACACTATTTACCCCTCCCCACTGAAATAAAGAAATTGTAGTTTTTTTTAATACTCTCAGGAATTGCATAATAAATCTTATTTATTAATAATGTCTCTATGAAAATCTGAGTTAGATTTGCCTCAGAACTGCCCATGTTATTAGTGCTTTTAAAATCCTACAATCTGCCTTATATATCACTCAGAAGTAAAGGTTTACATAATATATGGTATAGTTAATTTGCATACTGGTTTTGATAAAAGTGGGTTTAATAAATTATTACTTGCTGTTATTGACCTATAGTATAGTGTGGTGGTGGTGGTCAGGAAATAATTTTTTGAAAAGGAGAATAGAATTAGTCTTCCGTCAAAAGAGGTGGGAGGCTTGCACATATTATTATGGAGATTCGGTGACTGTCTGTCTGTAACTGAAACTACATCACTGCTTATATTGCAATACTCTTCAAGGAATTGCATGTTTATCAATGAGTATTTAATTTGGTAATTTATGAGGAAGTGTGTCCCGGTCTCCCGCCTCAAAAACCGCTACCCGGTGACTATCAAAATAACAACCCCAGCTCGTCGTAATTCTTGTTTATTTATCGTAATTTTTTCATAATTCTTGTTTAGATATGAAGATGAATATATAGTTTTGAATAGACTGAGATAGATAGATAGATAAACAAACAAAATAATATAGATAGATACGAACAAATGGAGATAGATAGATAGATATTTTCGACAAGTAAATGTATGGGGGGAGGTTGCTTCTTTTTTTGTTGTAATTCTTGTTTATTTAAACTAAAAACAAGATATTAAACAAACATGAATTTAAAAAAATCTTAGTATTTAAAGTAATATAGATAAATATGAACAAATTGAGATAGATGGATAGATAGATATGAAGATGAATAGACTGAGCTGGGTCGTTATTTTAATAGTCACCGGGCAGCAACTTTTGAGGCAGGAGACCGGGACGCACTTCTTCATAAATTACCTTTAATTTATTGTCAAAATCATTAATACATAAAATAATAAATCGTATTTATCAATAATGTCTCTATGAAAATCTGAGTTAGATTTGCCTCAGAACTGCCCATGTTATTAGTGCTTTTAAAATCCTACAATGTGTCTTATATATCACTAAAAAGTAAAGGCTTACATAATATATGGTATAGTTAATTTGCATACTGGTTTTAATAAAAGTGGGTTTAATAAATTATTACTTGCTGTTATTGACCTCCAATATTATTGTTTTGTTCTTGAACATATTAAAATCAATCCTATGAATGATTTTATATAGAAACCAATATAATTAAAAGAAGTGTAATCTTTTTATATAAGTTCTTATTTAATTTTGTTAGTCTTTCTAATCTAAAATATTTCATTACTTTAAAACTTGAATACTGGAATTTATTTTTAAATGAAACTCTATCAATCATCATTATTAATAATTTTGACTAGTATTATCCCTCATCTTCCTAATTCCAGTTGCTTTGTCAATCATAGTTATTGATAATTTTGACTAGTATTCCTAATTTCAGTTGCTCTCTTATCGGTATTATTTGGATTCTGTAATGCCATCCCTATTCTCATATCCAAATTGGTATAGAAGTTGGTCGATAGAATCAGGCTTCATTGAGTCAGAACGGAATGTAAATTCTAATCTCACCAAGAACTCATTATTTATTCTTGTTCATGATGTGTGCTGTGCTTATGAGTCGAGCAAGCTGTGATGAAAAGGCAATTAGAATTAGGAAGAGGAATAACAATACGAATCAAAATTGTTAGTAATAATAATCTCTACTATTAATATGATAAGAAATTAATGCATATATTAGAATGTTTATGCACTATCATTACCTGAAGTGAATAGACCATTCAATTTTAAATGTGAGGGAAGAGAGAAAAAAGAAAAGAGAGAGAGAGAGAGAGAGAGAGAGAGAGAGAGAGAGAGGGGGGGAAGTGATAAATCTATGCATCAGGCACTTATCGTCTGCTTCAGTGGAATGGAAAGGAGAGACAGAGAGGAAGTGATAATTCTATGCATCTGTTAAGGATCACGTAATGAAAATAGACTTAAAGCAAAAATAGAGTTACTCCCCTTTTTTTGTTTACATTCAAATGTTTGGAACACTCAACATTCAGAGAGTAACTGGTTAAGTCATCTGTGAGTTAGAAAGCATTTTCTACTCTGTGTTTTAATAAATCCTTTGTTAATTTTCCAATAAACTTGCCTTGCATTTATCATTCCTATTTCATATAATTTCATCTGTATGTTAAAAACATAGCAGCATCAAACACTTATCGTCTGCATTAGTGGAATGGGAAGGAGAGACAGAGAGGAAGTGATAATTCTATGCATCAGACACTTATCGTCTGCTTCAGTGGAATGGGGAGAGGGAGAGAGAGAGAGAGAGAGAGAGAGAGAGAGAGAGAGAGAGAGAGAGAGAGAGAGAGAGAGAGAGAGAAATGAAAAGAGATAAATACTTCGAGAAAAAGTAAAAAAAAAAATGAAAGATGTTTATTTTGAAAACTTATCCAGGAAGTATATTTATTTAACCAAGAAAGTAATCCGATATTTCATAAATAATAAAAAATCTTTCAAAAGTCAAGAAATTCATTTTAACAAAATTTTCAGTCTCATTTGTAAAGCATCAACCTCAGAAACACAAGCCCTTGCCAAACTCAGTGCATTAGTGGCACAGATCTGTACAGAAAAACGATAATACTTCACAAAATAATTTTTTCAGAGTTCAAAATTCTAAGAAGAAAACAAGCAAATGTAGGCGTAATAATGAGACCACCTACTTGGCTAGTGTTCTATATTGGTTCTGATAGAAAATGTAAGTACCGTTTTGAACATTGTTCTAGAAAAATGGAAGAATTGTTTTGGCCATGTTTGACTTGTTCTAATAAGAAGTAGTTATTTCGCCAACTCAGTAAAATTGGAATACATTGTTATTCATGAATATTTGGTACCAAGACTGGCATAAGGCCACAATTCTAGCAATCTCTTGATTTGGTTTGGTTTATGGCATATCAACCTAAGTGGCTCATTTAATGCCGATAAAGTTTTGAAATAAATTAATTCTAAATGGATACTCAATTTTTTCTTATAAACACATTTTTCTATTTAACCCTTAGATGGAACCCTAACAGGTACTACCACTCCGGGTCAGAGTGGACCTGGGAGGAATGGTGATAAAGGGGTGCTCCATAATTCTCCGGAACTCTAAAACTGGAACCTCACCATGAGAGTTTAACATTAGTCCCAGGACATGAAGACCTTCAGCCACTGCCACCTTCTATCACCCATATAAAAAGGGTTGGGGCTTGCCATAAGGGCAATAGGGTTGGGGCAATCATATAGGTGCTAGGGCTTGATGCGACCAGCCGGTTGATCAGAGGGGGCCTCTCCGACTGCCCGTCTAGCCCAAGTAAGAGTCAAAGTGGAGTGTTTTATATCATGGACTGATCAGCCATCTGGGTTCCATCCTTAAGCATCATGGGTACCCACGGCCAATAGGCAACCCCATTAAGGGAGTCTTTACCCCTCTGCAGAGGTGTAGTCGGTGTATTCTAATGCCCCAGTCGACAGGGTGGAGGCAATGAAAGGGTACTCCACACTCTTTCAGATCAATTTCTTAAGTGGAGTTTAATAGGTTTGAATCCAGTTTTCCTTCTCCTAGTTGGGTCACTGTTCTACATTCTCAGGGATCCTATGGCCATCACCTTGTCAAAATTTAAGTATTTATTTTTTGTAGATAATACATGCAAATTAGAAAAACTTAACAAAATTAAAATAAGAATGCATATAAAAAGATTACACTTATTCTTAATTAATTATATTTGGTTTCATTAATAAAATTATTCATAGGGATTGATTTTAATATGTTAGAGAATAACAAAAATACTATTGGAGATCAAATAAGCACAATAATTTTCATAAACGGATTTTTGTTAAACCAGTATGCAAATTAACCAGACATATCAATATGCAACTTTCTTTTTAGTGATATATAAACAACTGCGTGATTTAAAACGCACTAATAACATGGTCTGTTGGAGGCATATCTAACTCCAAATTTTCATAGACATCTTAAATAATTCAGTTAATTGTAATTATTAATATTTGATCTTTTGACTTTAAAAATCAAATACTCATTGAATACGAATATAGGATTTCCCCAATTTTGTTGTGATGGACGCAGAGGACCATAGATTCGGTTACTGACAGACATAAGATATGAGTGTTTTTTATTAGTGGTTCTAAATTCAGATGCAATCTGTGTGGGTTTTGATCGTCAGTGATGTCCATTAGTGTGTTTTGTGTGCCAGAGTGAGTTAACGGATATGTGCCAGACTAACCTATGATTATTACATACTTTTTATTCCTTTCCGTCTCTCTGTCTCTCTCACTCTATCTCACTCACTTTCAGCCACACCCTCTCTATTTGTCTCTCTCTCTCTTCATTTCTCCAGAACTGAAGCTTCAACATCAGTTTACTGTCATAATCAGAACACTTTATCATAAAAATGCTCATTAAGATATTTTTAAAGGGATCAATTAAAAGGATGTTGTTCAAGAATATACAAGTAAGCTTTTGTGTTGATATCTCAGAATTTTCAATAATCTAATTTCATATTGTCCTCCCTGAGGAGCAGAAATCAAAATAGTACTTAAAATTTATTTCTACTTTTAGACTTATGATAAAATAATGGGTAAGACTGGTAAACAGTCCAAATATTTATCTTTATTACTTTAGTTCCATTCTCATTTGTTACCAAACTGATAAACACTTATAAACAATATAATTCATTGGTTATTCTGTGAGGAAGAATTCAGAAAGACAAAAGAAAAGGGAAGCAAAGAGAGAGAGAGAGAGG